>JAXDDW010000001.1:4427500-4582500 GCA_034670385.1 Hoplostethus mediterraneus | reverse complement strand
ACACACACACACACACACACACACACTCACACACACACAACTCAGTTTCCACTTTCCACCCTGCACTGAGATGAATTATCCAAGTGTGACTGTAGGCTAGTCGCGGTATCACTGTATCATCGCCTCTTTCATACTCGTCTCAAAGTACTTTTCCGGTATTTTAGTCTCTCGTAGAAAAACTATCGTTCAGCTAATTGCTCAGTTTTTTTCCAACTTTATTATCCCATCAGGTAATTTGCAGCAACACGATATTTTTGCTTTGTGAAGCATTACAAGTAGATTATATGAACGTTAACGCTTCTTAAAAAACACAAAAGGAAGCTTTACTTCCACTGTGGGATGTTCAAGACATTCCTGGAGTCACTTTGTGTTATTTACTTTCCCTCAACCCTCAACCTTCCTCGTCTACTGCTGCTTCAGTTGGTGACTTCCTACATTTCCCAGAATGCCTTTTGACAGCCCCCAAAGATCGGGCGTAGAATTTGTTGTTTTCAGCTGTGGGTGATAGATGTAAGCAGAGAGAGCCATAGCAATAGTGATGGTAAAAGCATGAAACATGTCTTGTTGCTGCATTGCATTCTGGGCTATTGAGGCTAATGTCGGTGGAGAAATTGATGTCTCTTTGTCTTTGTTTTCCTCTTCCTCCGATGGATTTCTCCCTGTATGATTTGATTCTGAGGGTCTGACACCAAAACCCGAAGTTTACCATTAATATTTTAGACATTTTCTCCTATTAAACTCACTTTAGCTGCGCTGGAAACATCTCGTCTACACTTGGCCAGACGTCTACGGTTTGTAGATATTTGTTTTGTAACAGTGTCAAGGTGCTCATGTAACCACCTCCAAGGAAACAGACTCGTCCACTCCCCATGACGATTCATTCAGGATGAGACGGGCGTATAAACCTGTTCAGTCTGAGAATATTAGCGACGGACATGAACCAACGACTGTCTTTAGTTGGGATCATTTTCATGTCATTTTAAAGGTCGTGTGGGGGGGTTTAGGGTTTAGCAACACCTCTAAATGCGACCCGACAGCGCACGTTCCAACGGCGCCTTCATCGGGACGCCAGATAAACAGCAAAAGTTTCATTTTCTCAGTTTCACCACCGCGGCTTTTGAAGGGTGGGATTGGTGTAATGAGCGTGATGCGGGAGAAATATTATAACGCAACTCATTTTGACGTAACTCTGCCTTCAGCGGCGACGGGGATCGGATACTGGGACAAAATAAATGTGCGGATGGCACAGAGGGGGAGCGGCAAAATGAAAGTGTAATGGAAAAAATACTGTTGATCATAATTGCTGGTGGTGAAATTGCCAGTCTGTATTTCCCCTAAAATGTCACCGCCTTCTACATCTGCATTTATATGTGTTTGTGTGTGTGCAACTGCGTCGCTTTATCCTGAACCTCCATGCCACCTCGCCCTCCTCCTCTTCCTCCACCTCTTCTACCTCCTCTTCCACCTCCACCTCTTCCTCCGCCGCTTCCTCTTCCTCTTCACCCTCCTCCTCCCCTGCTTCGGACCAATTTAGGGCAGCGAGGCGATGGTTATCTAAATGCAAAGTGATGCTGTAATAGCACTCAGGGAGGAGGCGTAAACGACTGGTGAGACCCAGAGACTGGGGGGGGGGGGGGGGTAGAAGAAGAGGGGGAGTTGGGGGAGGGAGGGGGCTTGAGAGAGAGAGAGAGAAAAATACCGATAGAGCGGTAGAGCAGGGGGAAGAGGTAGACTAGAGAGACAGTTGTATGAGAAGCAGAAAGAGAGAGAGAGAGAGAGGAAAATAGAAAGAGGGGAAGAGTGAGAGCAAGGAGGAGAGAGAGAGAACAATCAAGAAAGAGAGAGAGAGAGAGAGAAGGATGCTGCAGAGGGAATTATCTTTGTGAAATGTAGCAGAAGAGATGCTCAGACCCACAATATGTGGTTTAGAAGGAGGAGAGAGAGAGAGAGGGGGGGAGGGATGGGGGTAGAAAAGGTAGAAGAGATAGAGGAGAGAGAGTTTTTTTGATTGACTTTGTTATTGATTTTTTAAATTATCACTGGTCATCTATTCATGTTCATATTACCTTAATGATAGCGTGTTGTTTTATTAAGGACGATTTTAATTGAAGTGAATTGAGAGAGTGGAGAGGTAGAGAGAGGTAGAGAGAGAGAGAGAGAGACAGGTTCAACTCAATACAGATACTCAATACACTTAATGGGACACGCAGCATCGTGTTATGTACATCACGCCACTGAAGTCATGTAAACTGAAAACATGGAGATGGAGGAGAGATGGAGGACGAGACGAGAGGGGTGGGTGGGTAAAGATGAAGGAGACAGGAAAGAGAGATAAGAGAGGAGCAGGCAGGGATCGGGAAAGAGGGTGAAGGAACGGGATAGAGGTGAGGAAATAGGGAGGGAGGGAGGGAGGAAACGGTGGGAGGAAACGAGGTGCATGTGGGTACCGTATGTGCGTACGCGGTGAGGTTCTACCCGACGATATCGAAGACCCTAGCCGTCGGACCACGACACGTCGGACCTCTGACATGTCTGTAAGGTGGACAAGACAACGTCAATGATGGAGGCTGGTGCCGCCATGATCACAGATGCTCACAGGTAGACGTTGGTTCTGTGTGTGTGTGTGTGTGTACCGAAGCCGATATCCGCTTGAAGACACCCCCTAGTTGCAGAAGCTGAACGCTCTTGACAAACGCCACGACTTCACAGGCAGGAAGAGCTCGCCGGGACTCGGTTCACGTCAACACGTCTACATCGGGTTCTGCATTTGAAAGTGTTTCCCCCCCCGCTTGAGGAGTGATCTCCGTCGGCGGCAGGGACGTGACGGTGAACTCACTTAGACTCAGCCTGCCCCGCTTATTTGAGGGGAAATAGAGTTCATGAAAGGCAGTAGATTTGAATTTTACTCAGGAAACCAGGAGTTTCAGACTTCATCCACCCGAATAAGAGGGACTTGTATAAATCCACGGTGTGCTTTGTAGATTGTATGGGACTCGTACAGGTTGCGCACAAACAGGGTCTTTAGGAGAAGGCGCTCTTCTCCGATCAGGGTTAAGATGTTGAAATTCAAAAGGAGGATGCGTTGAGACAACACACACCTTAAGGGTCGGTCATTACATCTCCACAACAGACAAGCAGACTGGATCTCTGCTTTAAAGGGGCGCTCCTCATTCACGGTTGCTAATAATATTGGCGATCGAGGAAATTGCACGCGTCAGCTAAATGTCGAAAATGTCAAAGCTATGACTCATCCAGGTTTGAATCCAGGTATGTCTTCTTTGGCGTACCTAATCATATTTTTATTACAGTGTGTGACGTTCATGGCCGAGTCCATGCACCTGTATATAGTGTGTGCAAACAGCACCGGTAGTTTGTTCACCTCAAATAAATGGCTTGATCTGCCTTGAATTCATGAATTAAAAAATAAATAAAAAATGCAGGATGGTCTGGACACCAGCTTGTTTTTATTTACCGCTACAACACTAGTTGGAACCAGAGAAGTGGGTGAAACTGAGTGGAGGTGAATACGGAGTTAGCCCCTGGTCTTGTTTCTGTTACTAGAGGAAACCCTGTTAACGTCATGTTGCACCGCGGCCTCTTCGCACGCGGCCCATCTAGAGTGAGTAAGCTTGTTTCTACTGCATTAACAAGCTTGTATAGAACAGGCTTTTGGAACACACACACACACACACACACACACACATGCGTTCACTCGCCCCTACATGAATGCAAGCTTGCAGCCATACTCAGACAGAACATACAGAAATACAGAAAGATACTGGCTGAGATTTTGGCTGTCCGTCAAGACCGATGATGACTTGGCACCAGTCGTTTGGTGATCATAGAGGAGCGCGCGCACACACACACACACACACACACACACACACACACTTCACGTGGAGGGAGAGAGTCACCCTGTGGCCTCTACTAACAGGCCAGTTTGTCTGCCTGTGTCCATGCCAGAGAGCATTTAGCTCATTGATCCCCCCCCACACCCCCCCCCAAGTCGGCTGCTGTGATTAATCCCAGACAGGAGCCCTGCCCTGCATTCCTAATAGGACGTCTTCCACTACAGGGGGCCGAGCGGTGTTAGACAGGGCTTACTCATTAGCTAGCATCGCCAAATTCCCCCCAACACAACAAATGGCGACTCCCTTTTTTTCAGTCTGGTTTACAACAGGACGGTGTGCCGGTCAGGTTACTGTCAGCACATGGTGCTTTTGAGCCCATGTTGTCAGCACCATGCTGCAGGAGGGCAGGTATCGATATCCCCCAGTGTTGAGTCAGAATGCTTCAATTCAACACAACATTTATCTGCATTTTCAAAGGCTTTCTACTCCAAGAGGCTGTACATGGTCCAGTGGTTACTAGTGATCAACATCCCCTAAAGGTTTCAAAGTAAGAGCATCACGATAGCAGTTTTACTTTTTATTCCAGCGATCACTTTGAGTTGGTGTCACATTTTGCAAATAGTAGATGTCTCGTTATGAAATGCAACTCTTCAGTTGTCAATGGGGAGACAAGTGAAATCACACACACACACACACACACACACACACACACACACACACACATGCGCGCGCGATCAAGACAACCAGTGAGGAGTGACAGTTAAGTTTGTGTTTCATTAGATGAGTTTGCCTGTACTCTCTCTCTCTCTCTTTCTATCTCTCTCGCTCTGTCTGTGTGTGTGTGTGTGTGTGTGTGTAAATAGACAGCATGGTACTGGAGCATTTGTAATGTTTCAGCAGGAATGTAGAAACACACACGTGCGCACACACACACAGCGTGATCTATCAGGTTCTTTAGAGAGTTACTTTCCCTCATTAACAGCCATCGGAAACACATCCACTCCCAAATGAGGCGTTGTGTGTGTGTGTGTGTGTGTGTGTGTGATTCATCCGCTTCCATTAAACACACTCCAAAAGCTCCGACACACTCCATCTCTCTTTTCTCACTATCTATTTTTCCTTTCCTTCCTTTGTTCAGTGATTTTGCGCCTTTAGTTTCATTTTCATGGTTTTGTTCTCTTCTTGTTTCCCCCCCCCCTCTATCATCCAGTCTGTCCCACGTTCCGACATCTTTCCTCCCCTATTTTGAAAATAACATCTGACATTTTTTTTGGACACCTTCATCCAGAGCCCCTTACAGTCCCAGAGATGTACACATTACAGCAGCGGGAAACCCCCCCCCCCACCCTGGAGGCGCCTGGATCGAAACAATAAGGCTCTCATGATACAAGAAATAATGGAAACAGGGAAGTCAGCCACCAGTACAAATAAATTGTTGGTCTACCTGAAAACAAATTATACAAAAGCATGAAAGAATAATGAGAGCTGTGAAAGGCTGCACGGATGAAGGTACACCTGAGGAAGTCATCATCGGAGGAACGCATCGCTTTCAGTGTGATTATTATTATTTTGTGTTTCTATATAATTCCACACATATTTCCGTTTTTTGCGTTATTGGATCTGGATCCACCCTGTGAGCTACCCGTGGATCATGCCTTTTATTTCGCTCTTTCTCTCACATGTTTTTCCAACCCTGTTCCAAACCAACCTCAGCCTCTAAATGGAGGTTTTGTGGAGGTATACGTCCAGGGTCACACGCACACAGAGACCTTAACTCCTGAACGGCTTCTCTATAAACCACTCTACTCATGTCAGAGTCTATTCATGCTCTACTAAAGACACTCACAATACTGGGAATTCACAGAATAGCGAGAGTTGATCAGTTGATTGAGATGGCATACACTAACTGTGTGTGTGGGTGTGGGTGTGGGTGTGGGTGAATCTATTATGTGTCCACAACAACACAAAAGGAAGAAAAATGTCAGGGTAAAACCAGAAATTCTTGTTTTGTAAGAGAAAATGAAAAATACCAGGTTCTAAAAGGAAGGTGTGAAGGTTGAAAAAGTTGCAACAGTTGCACTGGGCAAGGTTGCACACCCTCAGAACGCCTTGCTCATGTTGAACTTGAGTCAAGTTGAGGCGCCGTGCAGATAAAAGGTGTAGCGGGTTGGTGAGGAAAATGGTTTCCACATCCTTTTGGGGACGTCCTTGGACTGGAGTTTCAATGTGGCTTGGTTTGTTTTCAATGCATTGCAAAGTCTTGAGCAGTAGAATACCAGCTGACAAGAGCAGCGCCGTGCACAGGGTGTCACAGGGTGTTTAAAGGTGTTAAAGGGTGTTAAAGGGTGTCACAGGGTGTCAAAGGGTGTTAAAGGGTGTCACAGGGTGTCACAGGGTGTCAAAGGGTGTTACAGGGTGTTAAAGGGTGTTAAAGGGTGTCACAGGGTGTCAAAGGGTGTTACAGGGTGTTACAGGGTGTTACAGGGTGTTACAGCGTGTTACAGGGTGTTACAGGGTGTTAAAGGGTGTAACAGGGTGTAACAGGGTGTTAAAGGGTGTTAAAGTGTGTTAAAGGGTGTTAAAGGGTGTTACAGGGTGTTAAAGTGTGTACAGGGTGTAACAGGGTGTTACAGTGTGTTAAAGGGTGTTACAGGGTGTTAAAGTGTGTTAAAGTGTGTTAAAGGGTGTTACGGGGTGTTACAGGGTGTTACAGGGTGTTAAAGTGTTACAGGATGTAACAGGGTGTTAATGTGCAGGGGTTTGATAGAGTTGTTGAACAGTACCAATGACTCAGTGGAGGACAGTGTAATATATGTTGAAGGTTAAAATGCCTCTCAATGCTCCCAAGCCAACAAAGCACATGACTCCAGTATCTTGCATCTCCTGTCTCACTCGACCCTATTGTCAAAATGTGAGACTTTATTGTTGGTTAGGGTTTAGGGGTCAGGCTTACAGGCCACCGCACCTCAAGAGGGTTGTGGGCTGTGCCAGGGACTTGTGTAGGAGGCGACAACCTCTTCTGGTTGAGAGACTCAACTAGAGGAGGAGCTCTATTGGCTGTTGAGTTGCACACAGGATCCGCCTGTTTCCTTGTTTCGGTTTTCTCACCACACTTGTTTGTTGTACTCAGAATGACTCAACGTAAATATCGGCCTTTTGGATACACAATGCAACAATATGATTATGAAACACTTGGATGATGCTGCACAAACTGTTTACCCTTTTTGGATTTCTAACTCACTGTGTGTTTGCTTTCTACCGACATCAGGGTGAGTAGATAATGAAATGACAGCGTTTTTCATTTTGGGGTGAACTGTGCCTTTAATAACTCTGTCGGTATTTCAATGCCAGGAGTATAATGGGGTCCTCTCCATTTGCGGACGCCCAGTGTGCACAGTGTGCACGGTGTGGTTAATCTATAGAGGAACATGGAGTTTCCTCAATCGGCTCCATCAATTAATCATCACAGGCTTCCTACATTTCACTGAGACAAATAGAATAGCTGGTGTCAAGGGAGGATAGGGGACCCCGAACAGATGAGAGAGATGAGTGTGTGTGTGTGTGTGTGTGTGTGTGTGTGTGTGTTTGAGAGCAAGACGCTAGGCCTGGGCAGCGGGCTATCTCTCAGAGCCCAGGCCTTAATAGAAAATGGCTGTGTTGTCTCCCATCTCATTTGAAATGTGGCGCAGGACGACAGCCTTTAAAGTTGCATGCCATCTCGGGCAGGAGAAAACCTCTTAGCAGGTCCACACACACACACGACACACACACACACACACACACACACACACACGACACACACACACACACACACATAAAGAGACACTCCTCTTCAAAGCTGACCAAGCTATCATGGGAAAAATGAATAAATGGATGAAATGTGGCATGATTTCAAGGATAGAAAAAAAACTACCAGGTTGAGGAGAGAGATGAGAGGAGTGGAGGAGGGAGAGAGAGAGGGGGGGAGGGGGGGGGAGAGAGAGAGAGAGATTATGAGACAGAAACAAGAGTGAGCGATTGTGAAGAGAGAGGAAACTGGTGACAAATTGCAAATGCTTCCTAGCACCTCTGAGTGACAGGCCAATCATCTTGCTAGCACATCTTGAGGCGATGCCTGGCTGACTGTTATTAATTGAAATGCGATTGGAGGGTGGGGGGGGGGGTTGGTGTCGGGGGGGAGGGGGGGGGTGACGATACTCACATCTAATCCACATCAGAGCAATTAATAACGCATTCGCCCCCTCCTCCTCCTCCCTCCTCTCCACTCTCATCACCATTGATATTTCCAATGGTGACTAGAAATTAGAAAAGGAGGGAGAAATAATTGAAAGGGGATAATTCTGAAAGCGGAGCTGGGGGGGAAATGGAATTGGGAAGGGGATTAATCTGCGCTACGATTCAGCGGGCCGCCCGGGAGTTCGTTTTTTTTTTCTTTTTTCCTTAATTTTGAATCGGCGATATTTCATAATGGCTGGCGTCTCGCTGTGCTCTCTCGCTCACTGCATCTCCAGAGTAAAGCAGAGAGAGAGAGAGAGAGAGAGAGGGAAATATCTCGGGTTCATTAACTTTCCTCCTTCATTAAGCCTTAAATAGGCAGGTAGTGTTGGCAGGAGCTCTTAACCAGCTAAAGGGAGCTCCGGGCCGCAGAGGAAGGTTAATGTAGTAATCCTCGAGTTCCCAGAGATCACCTGTCAATCAAACAGTGTGTCCGGCACGGTGACGTCTTCCTCCTTGGACTCACTGTTGATGGAGTTTGAGTTTCTGAAGTTTCTGGTGACTACCCAGTTCTTCTTCTATTTATTCCAATGTTACACGCATCACTTCCTGTGCACCAGGGGATTTTTTTTCCCCAGGAAAGACCTAGCTGACACCCAGATGTTTAGAACAGAAATTGGAAAAGTTTGAAAGAGAGTAAAAGAGAGAGTAGTAACACGGACTTTTATTGTGAAAAGGTCACAGATTAATACTTCAAGTAGACCGGTTTGCAGAAGCCCTTGGCAATCCAGGCAACAGACAAGCATCTGTCTGTCTACCTGTCTGTCTGTCTGTCTGTCTACCTGTCTGCCTGTCTCCTGGCATCCTTTTCATTTTCTCTCATTCATTCATTTCCTCTCTCATCCCTTTGTTCTCTCTCTCTCTCCGCAGCATGCTTCATCTGAATCAGAATAATTCCCCTGATCTTCAATCTATAATGCATAATGCAGAGTGACTGGACACGATCTCTCCTGGTGTGTGTGTGTGTGTGTGTGTGTGTGTGTGTGTGTTGGTGCGTGCAGCTTCGTCTGGTTGAAGGTAAATTATTTTTTTCCTGCCGATATTTGGAAACGAGCGCGCCGCCACGGCTGTGCTTGTTATTGAGTCCCAGCAGATGTTTGGCAAAGCCTCCAAAACATTTAATCACATCCTCTATTTGCCCCCCCGGCGCTTCAGCTTCGCTCCGGCTCCAATTTTAAGGTCGACTCCTGCTGGAATAACCGCGGTAACGGCCCCACCACCTCAGGTCAGACGTTAAGGTCAATGTTGGGCCCGTTAAACTCAATTTACTCAACTTTTTACTGCAGGAAATCAAAGTTATATATCATCGTAGGAAATAACGAACTGATGTTACTTCTCATTACTTTCAAAGGAAACAAAGCACAAATTAAAGTTTTTCTGAAAATATAATGGGGTTTTTTGTCTCTGTGCTGATATTTCTTTAATTTAATTTAATTTAATTTACGGCTTCATCATTGAATATAATGGAGATTTTTTACAATTTTCCAAAACAGCCTACATGCTTTGGTTGTAGATGCATCATGGTTTTGAATTGGAGGTTATATATTGTGTAACCTGGTTCAATATAATGTCTATGGGTCTTTCATGTCTCTCTCTATTGTTCAGGGGCAATTCAATTACCAATAAATGATAATGAGAATAAATGAAATCCTTAGGTAATCTGGCAAATTTCCTTTCACATTCATTCACTGCCATCCTCTGTACATCCTGGTTCTGGTTTATTGTGTATTTCCTTGTATTTAGACCTTGTATCTTAAAATGTCATACTTTTATATTTTGTTTTTTGTGATACTTTCATGCTACTGCAACCCCAGAATTCCCCCGAGGGATCAATAAAGTATTGATCTATATATCTATGTATCTATGTATCTATGAAGCGGCACTACTGGAGCAGTTGGGGGTTTAGCGCCTTGCTCGAGGGCACATTGTCACTCGAGCCCCCGAGTTCAGGGCCGGGAGAGTTACTCCATTCTGTAAGCCGATGATCATAATCGCTTTCCATCCAAGTTAATGCCGATTGAGCCCGGTTGAGCCCCTTGTGCTGCCGGCGTCTCGTCTAACGCGTGATGGAGGGTTTGTGTGACATTTCCAAGTAATCAATAATTTGGCGTGCGCCGGAGTTTTCGCTGTGTCATTGAAATGTTGCCTCTGCACCAAAATGAAGCGTGGATCTCGCCGCGCCAAGCTTTACCCCTGCAACGCTACAACCACACAGTCAGCAGCGGCGGCGGAGGAGGAGGAGCAGACCTGTGAGCAGTTTTGACATGTAGTTATTCCACCAGACACGGTCGGGAAATTGATTTTTCACAGATCTCAATATGGACATGACAAGGAGACAAATCAATTTTTTTTTTTGTTGTTGCTGTTTATCGGAACGGTTGTCTCTTTTTTCGATTATGAAACAAGCGTCTTCATGGCTGCAGATATTCACGAGGTGCCTCGACCTATTTACTGCCAAGCTGCAAAAAATGGAAACCAGCCTCAGAGGAAAATAATGTTTTATTAAAAGGAATTGAAGAAATGAAACTTGCCTGAGACTTGATCATTAACGACTTGGGACTTGAACTGACTTGCAGGTTGTGACTTGCTAAGACTTTTATTGCCTTTTGTATTGTTTGTAATGCTCATACTGCTACTGCGCCAATCATTCCCTACAAATACGACGTCTGATTTCATTGCTTTTCTTTGTCTGTGGCTATCGCTGCTCATGCTAACTCCCCAGCTCTTCTTCTAGCACTTACTGAAACGCATCACTTCCTGTCTCCAGAGGGTTTTTCCCAGAAACGACCGACACAAGACACCGGGTGTTTAGAACAACAAATATAAAAGCTTTCCTGAACCGCCTAGAGGTTGAATCGCTATTGTGTTATACCAGTCAGTGATAGAGAGAAGAAGCAGAACCGACACATATCTGTTTGAAAAGGTCACATCATTTCTCTAAACACCTAAACACCGACAATGGCACCAAATTGCACCCAGTGTCAGCCTCTCCTCGCCCCTACCGTCTGACAAGGAGAGCAGAAGCAGACAGAGGAGGGAGGGGGACGGAGAACCAGGGTTTGAAACGGTTGGACAATCAGCCTTGTCTATAAAAAAACACCGATCAACAAGCCAGATGCTCCCTGCAGCTCCCCCGTGGAACAGCAAGCACACAGCTGAGCTTAAGGAAGCAGGAATGTGACAAGAAATGAGAAAAGCCTCGGCCAATCTTCCTCTGGCCGAGCGGCTCTGTTCTGCTCTCTCTCTCTCTCTCTCTCTCTCCTCTCTTTATTAAAAAGAAACACATGTAGTGTCAGGGCTTCCAAGTATGAAATTCAATTCTCATCCCCCAAACGGTGTTTTTTATTAAAGCCGTTACTATCACGGCGAGCAGGCGGGCCCGGCCGGCTCGACTCGGCTCGGCTCAGCTGTTTGGGTGCTGTACTGTACAAGAGGGGAGGGGGCGGAAAGACAGGGAGCGAGGGAGCGAGGGAGGGAGGGAGGGAGGGCGAGAAGACACAGAGAGAAAGCGAGATATGCGAGTGTGTGTGACCAAAAAGGCAGCGGAGGGTTGGGCAGTCAGCAGCGGGGCGACAGAGGGGCTTAATTCGCCCAAAAGGCAGCTCAGCCTCTTATGCAATTTTAACCAGGATGTGCTTGACTTGAGTTGGGTTAGCGCCGCAGCACGGCCCACTGCACAGTGTACAGAGAATTATGCTACAGTCTTGTTTGCACTATGTTTTTTTTTTTGTTTTTGTCTCTGTAATAACATTGCCCTCAATTAAGAAGCAAGAAGCTCCTTCTGTTCTGACGGTGCGAAGGTTCCCGTCCTTCTGACCGACTGCAGCTCTTATGTAACGCTGTTGTCATTCAGCAGCAAATCAGCAGGGGTGTCGTAGATGAGTGTGCTCTCTGACCACACCCTCGACAGGAAGGGCTCCATATAGTACCAGGGAATGGTTCTTTAGGCTTGGACCACAGCAGAGCCCCTTTGTGGTGCCTTCAAGGACCCTTTTAGAAAGGTTCTCTATAGCAACGTGCACAAATGGGATATGAAATGCTCCAAATCAGCAGTGAAGAAAGACCTTTTTAAGAACCACACTTTTTTTACTTCACTCATTACATTTCCATCCCTAACCCAAGAACCCTTGATAAGCGAGTGTGTGTGAGCCAGACAAGTTAAAACTCAGCCTCCTAACTATACAGCAAAAACCTGTTCTGCATACGTATACCTCCAATTTTGCCTCATTCTTAGCCTGACAGATGACATTATCCTCCAAATGTAGCTTGGGATGTATTTCGCGGCACAATCTAAACTATTGAAGATGCCTTATGAAATATTAAAAATGCATAGACGTCAGTGAGAAAAATGGTCTGGCTCTAATCCGCATCACTCTCACACCCCAATAAGGAGACTCACAAGTTTTAATCCTATTTGATTCTCGTTATTTTAATGCCAAATGTATTTTTTTTATACTGTTTCATGTATTTTTTATTCCAAGCAATTTTCTTTTTCATCTCCTTATCTGTTCAACTGTTATTGTTTTTATGCCTTCCTGTGAATCACCTCCTGTAAAGTGCGATATAAATAAGGTTTATTATGATCATTATTAGTATAATTATTACTCAGTAAAACTTGGAGCAGCATAACACACACTCGCTTTACTTCTTTCATTTCGTGGCCCGAGAATACGAACTGGCAAAAACCCAGCCACTGTTAGATGTTTCTGCTATGAATCTCCCCCTCCTCTCCTTCCCGACAGTAAATACACAGTCGGGGTCAGTTGACCCTGTCTGTGCCTGTGAGAAAACAACGCATTGTGGCTAAACTATTCTGACAGGCCTGCCCTTTTTACACACGAGGAAGAAGAAGAAGGGATGGGAGGAAAGGAGCGCTGGGTGGGTGGATGAAAGAGAGGGGGGTGGGGGGGGGGGTCATGGGGGAACACTGCAAACAAGTGAAGAGGAAGGGAGGAGAGAAAGTGAGGAGAAGAGGATGATGGAGGTCATGGAGGGACACCCGGGACATGACTGTGAGGATGGCTGGCTGTTTGTCTGGAAGGCTGCTTAGCTGGCCGGCTGAACTCAAGGATTTCTTCCGGGCTGCACGGTTGACCGGCTGGCTAGCTGGTTGATTCGCCGGCTGGCCGCGAGGCACGCTGACTGGTTGACAGGGCGCTTGACGGGCAGAAAAGGTTGGCCGGCTGACTCTCTGGATGGCTAGTTGGCTGTCTGCACATTCATTATTCATCCTCTGTATCTGATGATGGGGGTCAAGCTCGGCTCTGGTCAGGTGGGCGGGCCGCCACTGCAGCGAGCGAGGCCTGATCAGAGACAGCACGCAGGCTGCAGCATCAACACAGTCCACAATGCACCTGGGTTTGTACAGTTTATACAGTTTTTTTAAATTATTTGGTGGCATTTTCATTTGACAGAGAGAGAGAGAGGGGTGACATGCAACAAAGGTGCCAGGCCGGGTTTGAACCCAGGACATTGCAGGTACATAGTATGCACCTTAACCAACACCTGATGACTTAAATAGATTGAAACACATAAATAAAAACACACCTCCTGTGTAACTGCAAGGAGGAACTGAAGAAATAATAAAAACGAAACAAAGAAAATAGAAATTAGTCTAAAACTAAGCTACTACAGTTACAGTCTACCTGACTGCAGAGTACGAGCGCTAGACTGCAGTACATGAAACCACGTTGCATAACTGGTAGGTGATGTGATGTTTCTTGAGACACGATGCAGAGGAATACAAAACACCTTGAGCAATTTAAAAAACTTTGTTTGTGACTTGTGATTTGTGTCTGTCCAAGTCAACCTTGATGGGAGATGTCATACTGTAGAGTGTGGGCATCTCTTATGTAACAGCCCTGACCCGAGCAGGCAGGCTGTCCTCTCTCTCTCTCTCTCTCTCTCTCTCTCCCTCTTTCTCTCTGTTTCTCTCTCTCTCCTTCACTGTCTGTCTCTGTCTCTTGCCTTCTGAGTTCGGCTTTCCCTCGTTTTTAACAACACTTGAACACAACCCCAGGGCTCAGACAAAACTGCAAAAAGAAAGGAAATTACATCTTATTACAACTTTTTCCATAATAGTAAAAAAGAATCAAATAGGATCCAATATATGAGTTTATTCTGAATCTCTCATTCACTCAGCCGTTTACATTGTCAGTAACCAGTCGTTCTCCTTGACAGCACTTGTCAGAATGGCTACCTGAGATAAAACACCACGGGCACGTCTTCATCTGCATCTGAGATGTTTAGAAGACGATCATTTCCTTTGCTTTAAGGCGTTATCTGTAAGTAAACAGGCGATCCCGGATCCAGCCCCATGGATCATCGCCTGTAGTGACGATATGTCAACCCTCAGCCTAGATCGCTCCTTACTGATTACAGAAGCAAAGCGTCCAATGAGAGGGCTCGATGACTGTGAGCCCACACCAACTCCTCACAGGAAACCCAGTTGAATCATTCACCTGAAGTGGACTCATATTTAGAAATACGGGAAAATATGAATGAAAACACGTCCTTCCGTCCTCTCTGTCCAGTCCAGCTGTAGAACGTGCTCTACTGTTATTCAAGTAATGCATCTAAAGTACCATTTGGAGGTACTTGTACAGTACCTTACTGTACTTAAATACTGGAGCACTTTGTCTTTACAGAAATGATATTGCCTTTTACCCGATAACTCCTGCAGTTATTATATACTGTATATTTCAACCATAACTCTGGCCATTTTCGACCTAGACGCTATTTCCCCATCTTTTTCCACCATACCTATCGCTTCTGACCAAAATTGCTTCACTATAGAGCTGCTCAAGTCTTGCTTGCCAGGGTGCATGTCTCTCCAACACTATCCTACAGGGCCAATGGACACAACCCCAAATAAAATGGAAGCTATTTAAAGTCATGCCTTTCTCTGACAGTTTTGATGCCACATGGGCCATTGCTTTAGAACGTTCTTGTTTACTGATTGCCTGTTTCCTTGCACCGCTGTGTAAAATAGTGCAAAATGAAGGTCATCGGTCCAAATGGATCAGCTGGGAAAATGTGGGTGGGGAAAGCCAGGTCAAGGTTTTTTTGTACAGCCCTTAATAACGGTTAAAGCCTCAAAGGGCTTCACAACGCCCACATCATGAAAACCATAAATGGCGGCACGCGGCACAACCCAACCTTGATTGAATGAGTAACCCCCGTGCCTACCTCTACAAAGATCTTTGAGGTACCCTTGAGCAAGGAACTTGAACCAGCACTACATGATTGCGGTTGTAGTGGGCGGCTCCCAGGTGTGAATGCTCCTGTGAATGTGAAGCAGGAAAGAAATGTTTTTTTGTATCCAAGGCATGCGTCATCAAATACTCCAATACTTGGACTGAGCTAACCTGGGCGTTCATGCACTGATGTAAAGGATTTTGTTTACTCCTTCCTTCTCTGTATCTTCTCCCGCCGCTACTCCCCTGTCTCTTCATTTGTGCCTTGCTCTGAATCATCCCATCGCTCTCCGACGTCTTGGATTAATTCCAGATGAAGTGAGGAGTAGCGATGGAGATTTCCCCCGCGGCGAGATGGAGATGCAGTGATTAACACCGCAGAGGTGGTGGGCTGGAAGAGGAAGAACGGGAGAGGGGAGGTGAAAAGCTTGGAAGGATGGGGTGGGAGAAGATGAGTAGCTTCAGACACAATGACTTAAGGACAATACATGTGTTTTAGATAGCCAAGACACTGGTAGAAGTAAAGACTACAGACCCGTGTTCCATTATGAAGACAGATGGTGGCCACTTTGGACTGCCTCACTGCCGCAGGCATCCCAACGCCACACTAACTTCTTCACTTTTTTGTCCTGATAAGTTTGTCCTCGCGCCTCGATACAGTATAAGAGCAATATCTTACACTACAGTATGTAGGTTCATGAATTCAGCTTGAGGTAAAGGAAGAGGGCGGGAGAACATAGGCGGAGAGAGGGAAGAGGGAGGGGGAAGGAGATACTAGGAGACAAGGGGAAGAATATGGTCAAGAAAAGATGATTAGGACTAGAAGACCACATATACTTTAACACACACAAACAGGTAGCAGCTATCTCCGAGGAGTTCAGCCGTGGCAGACTTTTCTCCACCCACAAGCTTGCTAACCATGACGACTTCTGGTGACTTGTTGATCGTGTTGCTCGCAGTGTGAACACATGCTAACGCTACTGCGACGGTGGAGGAG
The DNA here is from genome assembly GCA_034670385.1 of Hoplostethus mediterraneus. Classification (NCBI taxonomy): domain Eukaryota; kingdom Metazoa; phylum Chordata; class Actinopteri; order Trachichthyiformes; family Trachichthyidae; genus Hoplostethus; species Hoplostethus mediterraneus. The sequence continues at coordinate 4,566,181 of JAXDDW010000001.1, read as the reverse complement.
GAGATAATGAAGGGGATTAGGATAAAGGTGGTCATTGGAGATGATTACAGAGAAGGAGGCAGAAGAAGTGAGGAGGCTGGGTGAAAGGTGAGGCTGGTAAGAGGCGAGGCATCTGCTTGTATGCACCTCCAGCACATCTACGGGTTGTCTTTGTATGTTCTGGACGCAGCGAGGCGAGGCATCATATCCCCAGTGCTCCTCTCATCCTTGTTCTGCTGTCTAACAAATCCAGGAGATCAAGTCCAGCCTCCATATGGACCACGGCAGCACCAATAACGAAACTTCTGGCAACATCTCGTACAACAAAGGCCAGCGAGAATTTCGAGAATGTAAGAGAAGGCCAAGAGAAGGCACTAATAAATGAAATCAGTTGGTGTAGGATTTGAGGACTGGGCACCAAAGTGGTACAGGGAGGTAAAATGAAGCCCAAATGTTTCCCGCCAATTCTTGCCTGGAAGTCTTTAATCGTTTCTTGGCGGCGTTAGCTTCCTCGCGACTTTACGGCCACTGATTTCGTGGACATAACTCTTTCATGAGTAAGGGTCTGGACTTGCCTGTCAATGCCGGAGTGCCCCCCACCCCCTCTCCCATCCAGCTCCAGGAAAATGCCAGGAAGAGTTTTCAGCCTGAGTGCACGGGATGTGCGCGGTGCAGCCATCAGTGTCAGCAGAGTACAGTACCTGAAGCAGCTCCAGTCAAAACGCTGACAGGCCGGGGAGATGGGAGATGGGAAGAAGAATCAACCAGCCAACCAGCCGGCGCGTCAGCCAGTCAGCCAGTCAGCCAGCGGACATGCATCACACAAAATACCTTTACCTACTCCCCTTCTTCAATATTTTCCCTTCTAATGGTTCATTCCCCTGAATATACTTAGCATCGCTTGTTCATTTGGTGGCCAACGTGTGACTCAATTAGACCGAAGGTTACATATGTTCTGATAAATCTTCTGATAAATCTTAAATCTGTTTACATAGATGGACATCGTGTAGGCTAGTGCATCCACGACTGGACAACAATATAAAATCAATCAGGTATCGATGTATTGGCCAAACTACATCTACGTTGAATACATTTCAATCTGTGGGGTGAATCTGTGGAACAGTCTAGATGGGGAACTCAACCAAAGAAAATACAAACCAGTTCAATGAGAAATATTATAAAAAAAATAGTTTTGACTTATTATATATTATTATTACTTATTATATATATACATTAAAGGGGTAGAAGTAAATATGTGTTCTTCCTGCTCCTTTTCAGGCATGTAACACATTTATTTATGTACTATTATAAACTAGATATTAGAATATTAGATAGACTAGAGTATTTGTATTGTTTCTTATGTGTTACGAAACCTAGTTAGGCTTGTAAAGCCCTTGGAGACGCATTTGTGATGAAGGCCTTCGATGGCTGCAACCCACAGGTTTCAGGAATAAGGATTTTAATGCCTGAGAACTAATGAAAGACCTTTTCACTCCACACCCTACGTGAGTGCTTTGGACTTCATTTTTTATTGAAGACTTCATAGAGTGTGAAAAGGCTGTGAACTAAAAACACACTGGGCACATGTTCTTTCTATCTGTTTTGTTTCATTCCTCTTTGTTCATTTTCATTATTTTTGGCATCTAATAGTTTTTATGTTATGACGCAAGTTCGTCATATAAGGTCCAAACCACGTGCACTGCAACTACACTGAGATGAAAGCCTCTCTTAGGGCCTACGCATTACAGTCAAGGTCATTTGAGCAACACACCAGTCACTGTTGAGCTAATGCACAAGATGAACACGAGTTACTCATGTAGAGGACATTTTAAGAGTGCAACGGCATTAGGTAGGAAATGCAACCTCTAATCTGTTGTTTCCCTGACTGTAGGTTATGGTGGATACACATCTTGCATTACTGGACTGTCTTACAGTCTAAGGAAGGTCCTGCTGTGTGTTGCACCTACAGTACACCTGCTTTAACAAATAAATATGAGATGTGTTACAAATTGAAGCAGCTTTTTAGACTTTACCCATCGTGAAGCCATGGTTTGTCTAGCTTTGTCTCACCTAGCTTGTCTATCGCCGTCTGGTGCTCGCGAGCGGACAGCTGAGCTTTTCTTCCTCAGGTTTCCTCAGTTTGGCTCGTGGAAGAAGCACACCTCAGCATTTTTTTCTTCCTCTTCCACGTTCAAACTTGTGTCCGATGACGGTTTTTGCAGATGCAGTGATTTTCTGTCCTTCTGGTGTTACTCATCTTTGTCCTTCCTTCCTTCTGTCCTTCCCCCCTCAACGACAGCAAATCATCGGAAAATTTGGCCTGGACTCGGAGCTGTCGGCATGTCTGTTACACTTTGCTTGCTGTCTCTCAACAAGCAGATCTGTCTTCAACACACACACACTCTTCTCTCTTCATTTTCTCCTACTTTTTTTTCCCCGTCTGACCTTTCTCTCTCTCCCTATACCCCCATATTCTCTCCAAATAATAACAAGCTTAGAGACGCAGCACGCTGACGGCCTCATATGCCAAAAGGAACTGAATCCTACAGCTCAACACCAACACATAATCCCTCCCTGCAAAGCCAGCCTTCCCCTTCTGGAACAACGCTCTCATTTACGCCGGAGTGACCCTCAACTTAGTGTAGGGAACGGCTGGAGAGAGAACGAGTGACACATAGAGAGAGAGAGAGAGAGAGAGGATATGAAATTCAGCAGTGAAAATGGCTCGGTGGCAGTACGTGTGAAAAGAAGGACTAGGACTCTGTGTCTATATTGATAGAAATATGACTCTTGACACTAGAAAGGCCAGTGGATTTTGGGGTGTAAGAGGAGGCCAACAAGCTGTCAGCTGAAAGGGGGAAATATAGTTTCCTGTGTAGAAAATCCAACACAAAGTAGAAAGTAGGAAAACGTCTTTTGAAAACTGAAATATTTCAATTCTGAAATTCCAGACTTGTAAATTGTCTGTCTTGGCCGGCCAGCATGAGCCTGTCAACACCACTGACTCCTTTTTCTGGCCGCCAGACCGCTTTTGCCGAACGCCGTCGCCGTCGCCAAGCCATGCAGCGATTGGCCCAGTCAGACGGCAGGTTTAAAACACACACATCATGTGACACCGGAGACCCCCGCGGCTCTGCGTCCGTCCTTATTCTCTGACGGCTGCCAAGGCCAACACAGCAGCAGCTGGGAGGCCCGAAACAAGAGGACGCATTATCGGTCCACTCTTCAAAGCTGGAGCCGCTAGATGTGGTCGGTCAGATCACACCAGGCAACACACACACACACACACACACACACACACACACACACACACGGACATGTACATGTACATGCATACAGGCTCACACACATACACACTGTGTTTATGCCCACTGCCAGCCCTGGGAGTGATGTCAACAATGACCAGTGAATCATTGCTTCACATGTACTTCACCAGGCAGCAGCAAATCTCATTCTCTCTCCCATTCTTCTTTGTGCCGATACACTTGGACCATCCGGGTACCTGTACTTCCCCTGTACTTCCCTCAACGTCCCTCTGACCACAGGGTAGACCTGTCTGACGGTCCCTAAAAAGTCTGGAAAAGTCTTCACGTTATCAACAGGAAATCAAGTTGTGAAATGTTAGCTCTTAAAAATGTCTTAAATGTCTTCAATGCAGTTTTAGTTTTTTAGTAATTTATTCGTTTCATTTTTGACGCAGCTATAAAATGAAATAGTGGTGTTGCCAGATTCACCAAAAGATGTGAATGGAACCGGCGGTATTGCATTACTGGTCACATCAAGTTTGATTCACATGCATGTCCACTCTTAGTTAGATAATAGATATAGATATATAGATATAGATAATACAGCACAGGGTAAATACAATAGGACAAATCTGTTCTATTTTCATCGCATCTGCTCATTGAGACCAGACTTGGTCTCAGTGTTCACAACTCAAGCGTGACGTCTTCCTCCTTGGATTTTTTGTTGATGAAGTTTGAGTTTGTGTAGGTGGCGCTCTTTTCTTCGTCTGTTCAGCCACGGTGGCTATCGCTGCTCACGCTAACTACTCAGTTCTTCTTCTGCTTATTCCAAACAAACCACAAACACAAAAACACTTCCTGAGCACCAGATGATTCTTCCCAGGTAAGACCTAGCTAAACACCTGAGCGTCTCCAACGGGCAAATGCAAATGTCGATCGGCCACCGAGAGCAGCAAAACAAACGTTTACTTCTATATAGAAATGTAATGGATTGTTACTTTAAATTGGTCTTCAGTTCAACTGCATGTAGCCTTTAAAAGGTCTTGAAGAGTCTGGAACCTGCAGGAGCTCTTTCCCTCCACTTATCGTCTCCTCCATCGTCTGGTTCCCTGTTTTCTTCTCTACCTGCTGCCATCTATCTCCCACCGACTCCATTAGACAAAGGTCCTCAGATACACACACACACACACACACACACACACACACACACACACACACACACACACACGTCCTCCTCCACCCTGTCATGGAAATGGTTTTGGAAGAGTGAGTCACACGTGGATGGTCCACGTGTCCCTGCCTGTCAATCAAGCCTCCATTAGCGGCTACTTGGCCGGGTGGCTGGGGGTCCGCTGCTGTAGATGTGGATGGGAGATGACAGCGCTGTGTTTTCTTTCCTCAATACACACATTTTCCATCAATGTGTGCATTGTGTGTGTGTGTGTGTGTGTGTGCATGCACGTGCACACGGGGGCACTGGAATGGGACATGCCTAAATGGACGCATGCACATACACACACACGGAGACAAAGGTACATGTACACACGTCAAACACGTGAACGTTACTCTGACTGTGTTGAATTCCAGGGGGGGAAGCGAGGATGAGACATTTTCTTTCTTATTGTGAGTACAATTGTGTGTGTGTGTGTGTGTGTGTGTGTGCACGTACATAATGTTACTTTAAGCGATGTTGGACCCCTGTAGTATTTGATTTTTATGTCAATTCTAATTTAGTGGATTCAAAGAAAGCAACCGTTTAAAGTGTGTGTGCATGCGTGTGTGTGTGTGTGTGTGTGTGTGTGTGTGTGTGTCCCCTCCGAGGCAGGTCGTCATGAATCATGTCAGAGCAAATCTGCTGTTAAAAGGAGCCCTCTGCACTGGACGGACACTCGGGCATGCACACACACTCTCTCTCTCTCTCTCGAACACACACAAACGCATCTACACACAACCAACCCCCACCACCCACCACTCCAACGTGCGCGCGCGCACACACACACACACACAGTGTCTGGCCTGTAGCCAGTGGTAGTGAATCACAGCGGTCATCACTTGGTGTTTCATATGCGGAGCATGACAGACACAGATTAATGGAGCGCTGCTGTAGTGCTGGCACCTCCTTTCCTCTCCTCTGCACCTCCTCACCTCCTTTCCTCTCCTCTGCACCTCCTTCCTCCTCTGCATCTCATTTCCTCTCCTCTGCACCTCCTTTCCTTTCCTCTGCACCTCCTTCCTCTGCATCACCTTTCCTTTCCTCTGCACCTCCTTCCTCTGCATCACCTTTCCTCTCCTCTACCCCATCTCATCTCCTTTCCTCCCCTCTGCCCCTCCTCACCTCCTTTCCTCTCCTCTACACCTCCTTCCTTCTCTACACCTCCTTTCCTCTCCTCTGCCCCTCCTCACCTCCTTTCCTCTCCTCTGAACCTCGTCACGTCCTTTCCTTTCCTCTCCTCTACACTTCATTTCCTCCTCTGGAGCTCATTTCCTCTCCTCTACACGTCCTTTCCTCTTTTGTACCTCCTTTCCTCCTCTGCACCTCCTTTACTCTCCTCTACACCTCCTTTCTTCCTCTGCACCTCCTTTCCTCTCCTCTACACATCCTTTCCTCTTTTGTACCTCCTTTCCTCCTGTGCACCTCCTTTCCTCTTCTCTAGACCTACTTTCCTCTCCTCTGCACGTCCTTTCCTCTTTTGTACCTCCTTTCCTCCTGTGCACCTCCTTTCCTCTTCTCTAGACCTACTTTCCTCTCCTCTGCACGTCCTGCCCTCTCCTCTGCACCTCCTCGTCCTCTGGTCTCCCCTTTCCGTCACCTTCCTCTCCACTCTCCTTTCCCTTTATTTTTCTCTTTTCTGATTTTCTCCATTTCACCCTCCTCCTCTCCTCTCCGATCAGTTTCTCCTCCTCGTCCTCTCCTGTCTCCTCCTCACCTCTCCTTAACCTCTCCTCTTCTATCCTGTCTCCTTTCCTGTCACCTCGGCACTTTTTCCTTCACCTCTCCTCTTCGTTTACGTTCTCACCTTTCCTATACCATCCTCTCCTCTCCATTACCCTCTTCTCCTCTCTCCTCCATCACCTCCTCCCTTCCTCTCCTCTCTCCTCCTCTCCCTCTGGTCGTTGGCGTCTCCAGGCACCGTTTCACTGCCTGTTCGGCTCGACATAAAAGCCGGTGCACAGGGACGGCAGATCAGTAACTCAGACTCATCAGACCACAACACAGACACAACCGAGGCAGCGGGGGGAGGAGGAGGAGGAGGAGGAGGAGGAGGAGGAGAAGGGAGGTTAGCATCCAGATACATCCAGGATCCTGATAAAAACACACTGATAAAAACACACCCTGATAAAAACACACCCCTGATAAAAACACACCCCTGATGAAAACACACCCCTGATGAAAACACACTCTGATAAAAACACACCCCTGATGAAAACACACTCTGATAAAAACACACCCCTGATAAAAACACACCCTGATAAAAACACACCCTGATAAAAACACACCCCTGATAAAAACACACCCCTGATGAAAACACACCCCTGATGAAAACACACTCTGATAAAAACACACCCCTGATGAAAACACACTCTGATAAAAACACACCCCTGATAAAAACACACCCTGATAAAAACACACTCTGATAAAAACACACCCCTGATGAAAACACACTCTGATAAAAACACACCCCCTGATAAAAACACACCCCTGATAAAAACACACCCTGATAAAAACACACACAAGGAGAAATGTAAATTGAAATGTAAATTGAATGAATTTCAAAATAAAAGTTTTCATCCTCTTCCTTCGTGGACTCTAACCTTGTGTTGGTGACTCATCCGCCGGTTGCCTGGAGGTTGTTAGGGTGGATAATAACTAATGTTTACTGGCCTTGGACAAATACTGACGTTTTCATCTGAAAGATAAACTTTTTAATTCTTCTCTTCTCCAGCCCCCCGCCCGTGTTATTTTGACCTTTCAAGTCTGAAAGTTTCAGGTGTGTGATAAATAAATAAGCGCAGCCTTGTAAAGGAAACACAGCTTGGTGAGCATTATGGCATCATGGCATGATTGTGTGTGTGTGTGTGTGTGTGGCTATAAACTCTGAAGGCAAGGCTGCCATCTATTGTTGCCAAAGGATCCGACCGTGTCTGCACGCATCCACCACCAGGCTGGTTTCCACTGTCGGGGGTTTTCTCCTCCCTCAATTTTCCTCTGAAAGCAAAAATCCCACGTGTAGATACTCCGACACTCAAACGGAGTTATTTTGTGATCAAGTGCTGTAATTTACTTTTTTTGGTGTTCCCACTTTCCCCCAAACCTGCCTCGTCTTCTTCTACTTCGCTCCCTGACCTACTTTTTTTTTCGCAGAACGCCTTCGGACAACCGCCAGATTAACGGGTGTGAACCGATACGCCCACCTGCAGGTGCAGGTGAACGTATGGGCCTATAAATAGCGTGAACGTGTGATCACTCGGCCGTGGGTCGTATGTGTAGGTGGACAGAGCACTACAACACTGGGACCTGTCTGATTGCTGCTGCGCCCCCTTAACAACAATGCAACAGGACTTGTGGCTGCATTGCATTATGGTCTACTGAGGGTGAGTCGGTGTCTCTTCCTCTTCGATGATGGATTTCTCTCTGTTTGATTGTTGAATGTCTTGTTCTCGGTGTTGACTTTTACCACTGAACGCTAACAAATGCTGTCAAACTCCATCGTAGCTGCGCTGGAAAATATCTCAACGTGACGTCACATCGTCTACGTCTGGCCAGGTATCCATAGAAGTAAGAAAAACACACCACCAAACAATAACGTGGTCCTAGGAATGCGAGGTGCATCACCAGTAGCTGTGGTCAAGTGTTTTAGGGTGGATCAGTGTCATCCTTTGTGTTCCTTTTGTATTTTTTGGGCTGGGATGTGAACACAAACTATTAGCCTGCTGGCTACAAGGGAAACCCAAATGCAGAACTCAGACTCAGAATTGTGAATGGATAAGGAGAGGTTTATTGTCAGGGATGAGGAGGGAATAGGATGATGAAGGGAAAAGTCCAGCAGGTTGAAGGCAGAGGGGGGTAAAGGAGAGCTGATGGCTGGAGGAGCGTGGCGGAGCAGGAACGAGGGCTGGACGCTGCATGGACGGCAGGGAGACGAACAGTGATCCCGAGGCAGGGAAACGAGCTTAGCGACGAGTCAAAAACACACACGAGAGAAAGGAACTTGAATGAACAACTCAAGCGGCCGGAGACGTGAGCTGACCACCGTGGCTGAAACAACGATCTGGCCGCGAGCGACTGAAGAACCGGGGTGGATATACTGCAGAGTTGATGGGTTGATGGATCGGCAGGTGAGCAGGCTGGACAGCAAACAGGGAGAGCCACGCCCACATCAGACACACACACACACACACACACACACACACACACAGAAACAAACAGGGATGTACAGGAGACACAAGGGAGGGAAAACACAAGAAACACAAGGAAAAACTGGAGGCACTTCCTAATATTGAGCTCTACCCTCTCTCCTTCCCTTAATGACTGAAGGGGATCTACCAGTTTAAACGATTTCCCAGAATGCACCTGATACCTCTATTAATAAACCAACTAAATCTGTCAGAACTAAAGTTGTGCTGGCCCTCGTCGGCCCCGGTGGCCTCAGATGACCACTCTGCTTCCTGGCAGAGACGAGACTCTTCCATACTCTTCATATAAAAGTACATATTGGCCACGGGTCAGGCCAACGTGCAGATACATCCAATAGAAGCAACGTACTCAGATTCCCTGCAGTGAAGTTGTTATGCCTGGAGATCAGATGCCCCAAGATCTAACCATGAAGTGCAATATGTTGTTTGGAAAATGTGAGCCTCTGAAGAGTCAGAAACCAATATATTTCTTTACTGCCGAGTGAATAAAGTTCTCCGGGAGAAGATTGCATTCCTCGGACGTGGGTTGAAGCTAGAAATGCGCTAGTTTGCCACGGCGAGATCCTGCCCTTCCGCCACACCCCCTCCCATAGTTTTGCTTCCGTTTTTGGCTTGGATTTGTGACGAGCTCAGTCCTAATGAGTTGTACAGGACGGATGTACGAGTCCTGTGGTGCAGCTGCAGCACAAGCCCCTTTAGTCGAGGCGGAACATGCTCAGATGAAATATTCTTCCTATCAGCGGTCACAGAGGCTGGCGTTACTTTTGTGTCCAAAAATGATGATTTTGTTTCCCCTTTTGAGTTAATTTTGTGACATAGGATGAAGGTCAGTAGCAAGTTTTTACGGTAAATCCTTTAAAGAGTATGGACACCGCACCATAAAACACCCAGAATCCTCTGCAGCAGCTGCAGAAACAGTTTGGGGAAGGAGACTGAATCTCATTTGCAGTATTAAGTCACTTGACAGCTCAACTTGTCAACGCTAGTGCAGCTAGACATGCATCAGACAGTCGAGTTCAGATGTTCAGCAGGAAAAAAAACCCTGTTCTCCAATTGGTTTTTTTGGACCTCCGCTACCTACCGGCATGTTGCCACAGCAACCTCTAGTTAGGGTAGAAAAATACAAGGTTTTGATAAGACTTAGTCCCAATTAAACCCACACACATTTAAAAGGCCAGGGTGGAAATCTCACATCGCCCCCCCCCCCCCCCCCCCCAACAAACTGAGGTAATTAACTGTTTAACAAGATCATCTGAAATACCCACACATAGTTGAAGGTGTGTGTGTGTGTGTGTGTGTGTGTGTGTGTGTGTGTTTGAAGCATTAACACCTACAGTAAGAGGACCAGGATCTCCGAGAGCTTGAAGCTGTAAGAATGTGTGTGTGTGTGAAATCATGTTCGGGAGTAGCTGACTATTTTTCAATTTTTCTTCTTCGCCCCTCTTGAGATGAAGAGGGTCAAACCAAGAAACACACAAACACACACACGCACACATACACACACACACACACACGCACACATACACACACACACACACGCACACATACACACACACACACACACGCACACACACACACACATATGGAGGCCCTGACCACGTTGCACTGGATCAATGAAGTGATTTGCAGGACACACTTAAAAGGTTTTTTTTTCATTAAATTCGCTTCACACACACACACACACACACACACACACACACACACACACACACACGCGCGCGCCAAGAGTTTGTTGGATTTGTTGAACGAGAAAGAAGAGCGAACAGCCCCCCACCCCAAGGTGCTGTGTCGAGTGATTGTCAGCCAATCAGGGGGCCGCGAGGAGATTCTGCCACCCCTCATTACGCGGGGCTGCAGAGCCGTGGATATCGCCACATCAACAATACAGCCTGTCATAATTGGGTAAATAATGATATGTCCGGGGGGCAGTTGGAGGGTCTGAGGCTTCGGCTCCCGGCTGCTTGTTAATAATAGATTTTTTTTTTTAGGTTGCAGGTGAGGAGAGGCAACATGCTATCCCTCCTCTACCCACTTGTTAAAGTTGACCCAGTTATCCACTCAAGCATCAAATGAAATGAGGAGCATTCACCAGATAGTCATGTAGAGTACAGAGAGAACCACGCGCAGGACGTCCCAGGCCCGCTTCACATCAGTTAGTCATTAGTTTGATTACCGGCAACGAATTCCCCCCGCGATTACTCAACACGCTGCATGATGGAGAGATCTACCGGAGAGATCTACCGGAGAGACCTACCGGAGAGAAGCGAGAGAGATGAGACGACGGGTGCAGGGCTTTAATGACCGTGTAGAACAACAGTTATTTACAGACGACTTGTTGAGCCGTGTACCCGCAGACAATTTGGACCGCAACCAACAATGTTCTCCTCTCGTTCTGTTTTAACGAGGTGTTGAATCTCCCACACGTGCACACACACACACACACACACACACACACACACGCACGCTCGTACGACATGATGCAACGGGAGGCAAAAGCCAGGTTATGCTATAACAAGGTGCATATGGGTCGTTATCGGAGAACTAGACCCGGCGCTTGTTTCCCGCAATCATCGTCACCTTCCCTCACCGCCTTCATGAGATTGTCTTTAATCCTTGTTTTATTTGATCACACACACACACACACACACACACACACTTGACCGCAAAATGACCTTTTGCAGACACGTGTTAGCAAGAAGCTGATGAAATAGAGGTTCATGTTCACGACTCATCTGATAGCCACACACACACACACACACGCTCTTTGACAAACTAACCCATTCCATTAAAACATCATAATCTAAATTAGAAAGACAGATTATTTCCCTTCATTAAGTTGAGGTCATTTGAGTTACAGGGACATTTGATTGAAGTCACTTAAAGCGACATCGTTCACCTCGTTAGTCCCGCCCTCCACCCCTCTCGGTTGGTCAAGCTAGCGCCCCGACACTTGTCCCTCATCTTGAGCTGTTTACCTTGAAACGGCATCTATCCTGAGGCGGGGGTGAAGGCCCCGCAGGCGTTGGAGGAGCAGACGGTGAATGTAGGACAATCTGCACCAAGAAAAAGCAACGCTGATGTTCACTGAACTATTGAATCATATACTGTAGTTATCTGATACATAAACAGACTGAAAATAATAACAAGGATGATAACAAACTTTATCTATACGGCACTAAAAAATAAAATGTCTACTGTGACGTCTTCCTCCTTGGAGTTTCTGCTGATGGAGTTTGGGTTTCTGTAGGTGGCGCTCTTTTCTTCGTCTGTTCAGCCACGGTGGCGATCGCCGCTCACGCTAACTACCCAGTTCTTCTTCTGTTCATTCCAAACAAACACACAAACGTAAGACGCATCACTTCCTGTCTCCAGAGGGTTTTTTCCCAGGAGAGACCTGCCTGACACCGGGTGTTTAGAGCATCAAATATAAAAGCTTTCATGAACATGAGCAGCAAAACACACGTTGATATGAAAATGTCACCGATTTTTTACTTTAACAAGGGATAGGGAATGTATTTGTGCTAATAAGGTAGGTGCAGCCTCCTCTGCCAACACACACACACACACACACACACACACACACACACTGTGAATCACACCAGTGTCGGCACCATTTGAGCTCCGCAAAACCTTCAGAGTAAGAGCTCTTCCTCCCTAAGAAAGACTAATGACAATTGGTAGATAAAGAGACGTCTCCACATTATACAGCATTAAGCCACTCATGGTACCAGACGCATTACCGGGGAGAGAGGGGAAGAAGAAAGGGATGAGAGAGGGGAGAAAATGACAGCGGGGCCCAGAGGAAAGAGCGAGGCGGTGATAAATCAGAGGTCTAATCCCAGCTGCTACAGAGGGATTAAATCCTTCCCTCTCTCTTTGTCTCTCTCTCTCTCTCTCTCTTCTTCAGACGGCAGAGGTTAAGCAGGCCGTTGTCTCGGTCCTCACCCCCTAAACCACCTCCCCTCCCCTCTCTGTTTTCATCCCTCTAATGGCATTAGAGAGGTGGAAGTCTTTAATCGGAGGTGTAATGTAGTGGCGGAGGCCTCTGCAGAGCATTAAGCACACGCACGCACGCACACACACACACACACACACACACACACACACACACACACACACACACACACACACACACACACACACACACACACACACACACACACACACACACACACACACACACACACACACAGGTTGAGCAGACGGAGGGTCAGACTAATAGATGTCAGTGTTTGTGATAATCTGATGGAGGGGAGTGATAACAGAACGACTCTGATTTCCCTGGAGGTCAGGGGTGTATATGTGTGTGTGCGTGTGTGTGTGTGTGTGTGTGTGTGTGTGTGTGTGTGTGTGTGTGTGTGGACACAAGTCACATTTTACACGGGCCTGCACACAAACTGCACAAGAGCCACTTTAAATGAAACTGGCAGGCCAGTGGACAGGTACAATCACCGCCTATTGCATTTTGTAGAGCGAGTAGAGAATTGCATATAGTTGATGTGAAGTCTACACACACACACACACACACACACACACACACACACACACACACACACACAGAGATGGAAATTCTCTATTTTTGTTATTGCCTTGAGGCCTGAAATTTTTCTCACGTTCATTTGGATACAGACATCTAGTATGTATTAGAAATGGAAAAGTAAAAAAAACCTGATATGATTTTAACCTTATTACAGCAGTCCATCTGAAAACACACAGTAGAGACAGACAGGTGGCGGGAAACTGTGCATGTGTGAAGACTAGTGCTCTGTGATGCACTGTAAAGAACAAAGCACCCCACAACACACACACACACACACCTACAATGCAATGTACACACACACACACACACACGGAATATGAAAACACACCAAATGGAAACTCCTTCTCAATGTATGTATTAATATTATAGAGTACAGGCACGGAGGTGTGTGAGGAGATATTGATTCTCTAGCTCATTCACATTCCACTAACACACACACACACACACACACACACACACACACACCTATTCACCTGCCTTACACACACTCTTTTGAAGAGGGAGATAAAAAAGAAAGATGTTTGCCACAATCTCACCCTTCTAAAGGTGTAGTGACAGGCGTGGGTGTTTACCTTCACACATGCACATACTGTATTTGTGTGAAAGGAATGCCTCTCTCTCTCTCTCTCTCTCTCTCTCCCTCTCTCGCCCCACCATCTCCAGCTTCCTGCTTCCCTCGCCGCAGTGGTAATTGGGTATGACACGGGATCAACAGGGAAAGGAGGAGGGTGCATTTGAATGCGCCGAGCGTCGTCCTTCGCTTCCCTCTCTTCTAACCTGCCGCCATCCAGCTCCCGTCGCTCGCTCACCACTGTTACCTTAGCAACATCTGCGTGACCACATCCTCCTCCTTCCTCCCTCCTCCCTCCTCCTCCCCCTTCCCAGTAATCATTTATTTTATTAAGATCGGCCTTTAACGCGCAAGCAAGCGTGCGTGTATCTTCGTGTTGCAAGGACTCGACACTGAAGTGTGCAGGGGCAGAGCGTTGCCGGTCTGTCTCTGTGCTTCAAGCCAATTAGCACCTCGCTAGTACGACTACAACTCAGAGGACGTGGAGATTTGAGTCAAAGTTATTTTTAAATGAGCTTTTCAATGCTGAACACACGATATTATACGCATGATTCACAAAGAGTGTCAAACAGCCCTGAGCTCATTGCTGTATATTTATTACTATGTTTACATTATTATTACTACTTAGTTTCCACAGAAAAAAAAAAAATGTTCAATGGTCAAAAATCTGCAGTTAAAAAAAAAGAGATTTTCTGCAATATTAAACATAAATATATAAATATATAAACAAGAAAGAAATTGAAACACTATATTTTCATCATTATTATCATCAGTATTATTACCACTATATTATTATTAAACCACTACAATAACTATCACAATATTATCAGGACAATTCTGATTTGAGTTTTCATTCCCCAAAGGGAATCAACAAGCAGCCAAGCTGACACATTTCACCGGTTGGAAAAAAAAGATTCTCAACAGATTTCATTTCCAAAACTATATCATACGTTTCTGTGGTTCTGCCAGCAGCTGTGGGCGGAGGGGAGGGGCAGGGGCTCAGTGGGGAGGTAGATGCACCTGTGAGAGGTTAGGCTGATTGTCCCGCAATTAACCTGTGTTTAAAATCCCTCACAGTGAAGCTGGGTCCAGACCAACGTACTCGAGACAGCGGCACGCTCTGCCAGAGGACGGCACAGTGCACTGAAAAGTTTGTTTTGGCCCATTGGCCAGTTTTGTGCTCTGAAATAAAGCCGCTTGTCTCTGCCTACCACGGTCTCTGTTTCCATCCATCCGGTCCCAAGCGTGACCCGAGGACGTCACAGTTTCATTGTCCATGACTGTGGGAACCAATAGACTTTGTTTAAAATTGCTATGCCATGCCCTATATAACGTATCAATCAAAGGGCGATATTTTAACCAATTAGAACTACTGTTACATAGAACATATGTAAATATGACAAATCAGATCAGTCAACTGTGTTTTAATACATGAATCACTTTTAAACTGCATGCACCATAGGGGCAGTTTGCAGGGCAAGACGGCATGAGGAAGTAAACACACAGAGGCCTGTAATACTCTTAACTGCATTTCATTTAATAAAACTGAATGGAACAATTTGGCGATGTGCCAACCAAATATTCTCCACTAACGTCTTTCTTTTGTCCACGCCACACATAAATGAACCGCATTTAAATGGAAATAACAAGGGGACGCCACACTTCAAACAGTGTGCAGTATGACTGCAGGCGCTGAATCGACAGCTCCTCCAGATGCTGTGGCCCATTACGCAACAACAAGGTTATCAAATCAAATCACATGTATTTGTATAGCCGTTAATCACCGTTACAGTGCCCAACATGTGAAACAATAAATGGTTAGTACACGACATCCCCCAATGTTGGACCCTCACAGAGGACAAGGAAAAACTCCCACAAAACCTTATTGGAAAAATAGGAAGAAACCTTGGGAGGGGCTACTCAGAAAGGGATCCCTCTACCAGGACGGTCGGGCGTGCAAGAGATAGTCGAGTTTGGGCAAGCAGCATATTCAAAATGCATAAATGTGATGGAGACACAAGCTGCCAGGACACACTTTGCACTATGCACAATAGTGCAGAAGAGGGCGTCTCTTTTCCCAGCCGACATAAATGTCCAGGTTTTTTTTTAACAGTTTTGATATCAAAGCATGGGAAATGATCATGCTTGTGCTTGTATTTATTATTGTAGAATGATGCATACATTACATTTTATGTTAAAGCTGCATTATGTAGCTTTTTTTAAATGTAAAAATACCTTATACCTTATACTTTATCAGTCTAGTTCATGAAGTGGGTCTGCGACAGAGAAGCCTGGCCCCTCCCCCTTCATCCTTCATTGAGCCACTGTAGATTCACTCCATTCACCCCAGTGAAGTTCGGCAGGTACACTGGCTGGAGTACAGGAAATGACGAATCAAAATTTACGAGCAAAACGCACGAAATTTACGAGCAAAACGCACGCAGCTCCGAATCAGCAGTGAGCGAGCTAGCGTTCAGACTAAAGTACATAACGTTACATAATGCAGCTTTAAATTCTGTTTAAAAAAATATAAGCCTACATACATTTTTGGCTAAGGCGGCTAGGGGTTCCTGTGGTGTGCACCAAGGGCAAACAAATATTGTCCAGGGTGACTAACTAAAGAAACAAGCAAGACCAATACCAGGATACAAATGGTTTAATAAAATCATACAATGTATTACAGCTCTGATGAATCAAATATATACGACCAGGATGACTTCAATCCTGTATTGTTAAAAATATAAAACCTTAAAACTCAAAGCAATAAAACTCAATGAGTTCCTTTATCAATCAGAGATCAAAACAAGGGCAATGCCAATGCGCTGTCAACTCAGCCTACACAAAATGTGGGTTTTCTTTCTATTCAAGTATACAAAAACTTCAGGGTTTTGTATACATGAATAGAAAGGTTTTGAACAGAAAGGTTGAATTTCACATTCAGTCTATGGAGAAATAACTGATTGGATCTTTCCGTTTCAAATCAAAGAAATAGTTTCTGTTGATCTTGTAGACGACTGAATTCAAAGCGTACTGACCCAGACCCTGAATCTAATACTTACTCCTTTATTCCAGTAGCTTCCCTGCAGAATGCAGCTATGTGGCATAATAATAGTGCAATGTCAAATGAAGATACCCTGGTAAAATAGCACGATATGAAAAATAAAAATGGAAGGCATGCTAACAACAAATCAACTCTCTCTGCCCCTATATACCAACATCAAGCCAAAACAGGAATGCAACAAGTGCCAGTCTTAGTGCCGAAAACGAAAGCCTCAGTCAAATAAGAGCTTTACTTTCTTCTCCTCTTCTTCTCTTCTCTTCATCCGTGGTTGACCAGCAGGTTCTGAGAAAGGAAAACAAAGAAAAGAAATAGAGAAGAGAGAGAAAAAAAACGGAGAGTAATTACAATCGCAAACTGCTCAGCCTGTCACGCCGCCCGACCTTCTGAGATGCACTTAGGTGCTCCGACTACGGGTGTGTATGTTTTGTACTTCTGACAGCCTCAACTGGCCACCGCTGAAAGGTCAGACCTGGTAATAGTAGTGATTATCCGAGTGATGGAGAAACGTCGGCCTGCTGACCGACACTACACAGCTCTCCTGAAGCATTTTTATGTTGCGACAAATAAAACACGACCTTTCCGAGGCACATGTAATCAGTGACTGTCCCGAGACATGGTACGACTTACGGTGGGACCCTGGCCTTTTGTGCGGGGGGGACGGCACGTGTCTGTTTCCGAAGACAGGCTAAGCCAACAGGGCTGTGGATATTCAACACCTGTTAGCGGGTCTGCAAATAAATGTTGCCGTAATCCCCTAAATCCCCTCCTTTCTCCTGCCTATGTTGGCCTGGCTGCCAGGAGTCTGCTGTTCTGCGGTAGCTTTCTGCTCCATGCGACTCCCCCACAACTCGGCACACACTGTTGTCCTTGGTGCAACACTTTGGCGAGATAACAAAAAAAAGAATGTCAAAAGTAATGCTTTGGGCTGAAGTTGAACAGAGCTGCAGTGTTTATAAGTCTGTCTGTGTGCCTCCCTTCTTAACTCCACTCAAACAAACATCGACAAGCAAATTCTCCTTCATCCTTTTGCTTTGCTCCACGAGTCAGGCCAAAGCCGTTTTAGCATGGCACCCTAGTTATATGCAGCACCCCCCCCCAAGACAATGACTGGTAAAGTCCTACTGTCTATCCAGAAGGAGCGTTTTCAGACAACCTTTACAACACTGTCGTCTTTTGGAATTAGAAACAAAGTTGGAGAGAGAGGAAATGGGATGCAACAAAAATGATGGGTCGTACTTTCTCCATTTAAAACATCACGCTTTGAAAAACAATCAAATGATTATGTTTACATAAAATGCCCAGCCATCGTTTTGTGGTGTTTTGTCTTTACCCTCTCACCAGCCTTCCAACGTCATCACCAGCGACATTTATCTGGATCAGTATGTCTCAACGTTTCTTACCCTCAACACAGTTCAGCACAATGCATAATGCTGAGCTTTGACACCAGGCCCAAAGTTCATTTGATGATTGATTTGATGGATTGATACTGACATTGAGATTAGAGGCTGCAAAGATCAATAACTTCACAAGGAAAAAGTAATTCATCGCAAGGATTCTTTAACATCACACACTCTTTAAAATAATCTTGTTACCCACCAAATAGTCCTGCATCACCCCTCTTGACCCCATGTTGAGAACCCATGAGCAATGTAATAGCATCTAGCTAATAAGCTGTCCATGGTATCCTGCCTCAGGCTTGCCGGCTCCTTTAGCCCAACATGACAGTCTCCAGCAGAGAATAAAGTAGAACCTCAGGGCCATGACCATCAAAACCAGAATCAAATGCTAACCAGCCTTGGAAGATGGCCTCCAAGAGAGCTGTAGATTAATAAGTCTATCTAGACAACATCTTCTATGTGAATATAGATGGGCGATGGCTGCTCCTCTACCACGAGGCGCTTGACCCTAAAGGTGTGTGGACTCACATCTTTAAAGTTAAACAGGCCCTGATGAGGTGATCTCCAAGAGAGAAGCCTAGTCTAAGGTCTAGCCTTTGTAAGGGTCTTGTGAAAATAACACTCCAGTCCTCCAAGAGAGTCATAGCTGAATCAAGATGATCTCAGAGCCTAGAGCATTACTATACTAACTATATAGTCATAGCTCTGGCTGCGCTGTGGAAATGATCCTTAGAGTGCAACCTTCACCTCCCATCAGACGGTCAATCATTCTAAGAGGTCTAGCCTAACAAGATGACTTGAGGGCCTGGTTACTATGAGTGTGACCATTTGATGTGTGGTCTCTCATTTAAAGACAGCTCAAACACAGTCTCCGCCACATCTCATCAAGCCTACATGATAACTTCACTGTGAATATTGCCCAGGTCACCAAGAGGAATTGATCCCAGGAGTGCGACTATCATGAGGCTTGGAGTTTCATCTCCCAACTCTCATCAACCAATCTCTGGAAACCACAGTAATCTGTTCTTCAAGGGAACACAGCCTAACAAGATGGCATCCAAGAAAATAGCCTATCAGGCATATAACGTGAATATAGCTCGGGCCACTATGTGGAATTGATCTGAGGAGAGCTAACCTTCGTCTTTCCACCAAAGATCAATGAGGTCCTTAAAACGCTCACAACACATCCTCCCCGAGAGAACAGATGTCCTGACAGCTTCTGACCTTGCCTCAAATACTTTGAGAGGGCCTGACTCAGAGTGTGTGGTCTCCCATCAAATGGCCGAGATCAATTGAACCTTGAAATCCCGGTAAGATGATCCCGAGAGCGTCACGGCCTATCAAGCCTGGCTGATAACTACGCCACGTGATTAAAGCTCGGCCACTGTGCGGACCCATTCCCACAACCTTGCACAACAACCTACCGAAATGATCAATAAGCCTGGTGGTGCACCTTTCTAGTGAGATGCTCTCTGGGGAGCGCAACAAAACATGATGAGTTGTACAGTGCGAAGGGGATGCTCATGGGCGTTTCACCCTAGGAGACTGCTTCTATATGCAAAGGTCAATAAGCTGTTTGAAACCCGAGCAATTATATTCTGACACCGCCTAACAAGATGGCTCCTGGCTATATAACTTGATTACCACAGGGAGGCTTGACCCTGACTGCTCCGCCTCCTACGCAGAATTCGAATAAATAGATCAACCTTTTAAACTCTATACTGCATAGGTACAGGCGTCACAGCTCAGTTAGCGTGGCCAGGATTAGTTTTTAAAATAGAAATCTAAAGTTTTCTGATTCTGTCATAATAAAGTTCCAAGCTCGCAAACCAAGCTATTTTTCTACTGCTTTAATGAAATGGAGTCTCATGTTTGAATATTGTATATCAGAAATCAGCATAAAACTAGAGTACTTATGAAGATTTTACCTGAGAAGAAGGTAAAGCTTAGGTAAGGTAGAGAGGGGAAGCTTTAAGATGAAGCTTTGCCCACCTCAAAACATGTCGCTGATACACTTCACACGCCGCACGTCGTGCAAATATAGATCTCAATGTCACCAGACATTTCCAACTTGGACTCTCACACACTGGTCATACATGAAACAATGCTTACTTCCATAAAAACCATATCCCATTTTTACAGCCTTTCTACTCATTTGGACGGGGAGTACCACCCATCGTTAAGCCACGGGCTGTCCATCTTAAGATCAAGCAAACACCTAAATCTCTTGCAGGTTTGAATCTCTGCTCCGTGGCCTTGCAGAATGATTTCAAAACCGGCTGCCGCGATGGAGATTGACCCTGGGCGTTTGTTCTCCCGTCCAGACATCGACCAGGTTCAGCCTTGCTTAGCTTCAGAGGCTGGCCAGCAGCAGGGATGAAGGGTGGTCCAGAATGACTGCTGGCCGCCACTGAAGTCCTATAGCTACAGTAGCCCATGTGGAACGATGCAATGAGCTGAATTGACTGGAGGGTAAGGGTGCATTGACCTGAAGCTAGCTGGGAGGGGGGGGAGGGAGAGAGAGAGTGTAGAAGGCATGGTATCTGGGCTAAGCAGTATGGGGTTTGCTCCAGCTGTGAAACTACCACCATTAAAACCACACAGAGACTCGCAGAGCAGGGTGATCAATATGGCGCCCCTCTTCCGTCCTCTCATCTCATCCCTCTGATTTCCTGCCCTCGCCTCCCATATTCTCCCCGATCTTCTCCTCTCCCTCTCTTCATATCTATTCCCCCTGTAATTTCTTCTATTCTCCTCTCCACCCGTCTGCTCCTCTCTCCTGTTGTTTCTTCTCCCCTCCTTCCTTTCCACTCTATTGTACTCTTCACCGGGCATAAGTAGTGGGGCTGTTTGGCTGATTGTGGCGTGTGTGTGTGTGTGTGTGTGTGTGTGTGTGTGTGTGAGTGAGAGTAAGAGAGAGAAGAGTAAAATAACAGAAAGACAGAAAGAGAGGGAAAAGTTTGGGCAACCTAAGTTTCAACTATATACTGACTTGAATGCCAACACTGCACTGTGGTCAGCCTCGGACCAATCAAACGGTCCAAGTCCTTTATGAAGAAGATATGGAGATTCCCTTCAGTGTTGTTCTCGGCGCTTCATGCCGCATCGTGACAGTTGGACGTGTTGGATGACAATCTCTGACTTCCTTGTGGGCTTTGATGAGGCCTGAACAGGCTGGCCACACAAGCACAAATCCCTGTAATCCTCGACACCAAAATTGCTCCTGCCCCGCTTGATCGTCGCCGACACACTTCCCTACTGCGCCTCTCCTTCCAATTATAAGCAAAAGTTCACGGCGAGTCGACAAAATACCAAACGGACTCAGACGAAACAAACAAAACCTGCGTGCGCCCGACGAAAATGTCACCAAAATAGAGCCCATAGAGTCACAGTAACACATAATAGACAGACATACAGGTCTATGAGCCTTACTTTCATGTCAATATTGAAAGTCCTTAATTACATACACAACTCATCGCAGAATGTGATAATAAAATGTGATAATGGCAAAAACAAAAAGTCTTCAAAAATCTAGATAAAGATAAAACATAGACCTGCCACCTCATCCACAAACCAACCACAACTCATGGCCCTCCTATAGGTGTAATTCACGCTGCACCCAGGGTTGAAACGGTCCCTGACTAGGAAGACGTAGGGGGGGCTGCATCACCAACATCGCCTCCCAAATTGCCGTCGGTATCTGGACCTTTACAACAAGCCTATTTTCATTTCACGTGGCTCCGCTGAGCACATCACAGAGACAGACAGAGCGAGTGGAGTGAGAAAAAAGGGGGAGGACACAGAAGGAGAGAGAGAGAGAGAGAGAGAGAGAGAGAAACAAATAAATAGAAAGTCAGGAGGAGTGGGAGAAATCAGCCTGTTGTCCATTCTGCCTGACCCAGCTTGGGAGCCTCGACTCAATTGGAAATCCATTTCATCTGATGACTGGCAGGCAATTGGGGCTCCCAGGTGAGCAGAGCCTCTGAGGCTGCTGAAGGAGGGAGGGATGAAGGGATGGCAATGGAGGTGGGGAACGTGGAGGAGACAAGTGCAGATTGTGTACACTCCCCGCAGCGCAATTGTGGCGATGACATTTACAGTAGCCCTCAGTAATGATCAGTTGATTTCAATGTGATCGCATCTCTCCCCGGTTGATCAGCTGCCTTTATCTCTTCTATGGAGAATACAGGAGCGTTGCTAGCTCTCGTTAGCGACTGAATCTTGGTTTACAGCATATTACATAGAAGCACCACTCAACTTACAATCATGAAAAGATTTGGCTATATACACACTGCCATACAGACCAGCAGGCCATGCAAGCTGAGAGCGATGAAGAACGCTATGATGTCAAGTGAAATCAGATAAATGTAGATAAGATGTGAAGATTTATAATTCAAATCTAACATTTTCACAATAATGCAACTTGTTTACTTGTTGTTGTTTTTTTAGATACGGCTCCACAAAGAACACGCATTATGAGTGAAATATTTTTGAAGTAAGTTTGATAGCAACCAGACTTGGCTCCATGGTGAAAACAAAGGGTATCGATGTGGTCAAAAGACGATCTCGTAACTGGTGTTAAAAAGAATACATGAATACAAGAACACACGGGAGGAAGCTGTTCAATAACAGAGAAAATATTTTTCTCTGTTATTGAACAGCTTCCTTCCCTTAGAGACATGAGGAATTTGTTAGACAGAAACGCACTTTAAAACCGCTTTAAAACCCCAGCCTTGCACAGCAAAGGAAGAAATTGGCTTGAACTGACTCTGCTGGTAAAAAAAATCCTCAGGCTAATTCAAAAGTGAACCTTTGAATTAACTCAATAGGAGGCACAGGAAGCTACAGGAAGCTACAGGAAGCTACAGCCCCTTGCCAGCATGACTGACACCTTTAACACAAGGATGCAGCCACGGCACCTAAAAGCCGTGGCTGGTAGTGATGTGCTAAAGCCGTCTCTTTAATACAGTATATATATATAGTGCCTACTAGTAATAACAATACTAGCAACTAGTCATGTGTTGCAGTTTGCTAGACAACATATTGCGGGTGACTGCAGCACGGCCACGAAAAAAGCACCATTGAAGTTTTACATGAAAGTGAACTTGTCAACACAGCTCCGGGAGAGAACAATAACACAATGGTATTTTTTCATTTACAAAAGGCCAGGAAAGAAAAAAAAAAATCGATCGCTTTGGGAGTACAGGGTATGAATCGGGGAGAAATCACAAAAGGGAGACGGGCCTCCACTCATGAAGAGAAAGAGGGGCTGAGGAGACAGATGGATTGAGTGACAAAGGGAGCAAAGAAAAAAAAAAAAAAAAAACAGAAAAGAGAGGCTGGCGCAAAGTGGACCATTCCGACAATGTTGCGACTGCTTCAAGGCGACAAAAGCTGGTGAAAAACCCACCTAAAAGCCCTGCTGCGGTCCTCTCTTATCCCAGCTGGTGGTCTCGGCCCCACAAAGCCCCTCCCAGAGAGAGAGCGAGAGCGGGGGGAGGGGCGGGAGGGATAATACACTGACCAGACTCGCCGTGAAATCTGCTGCGTGGAAAAAAAAAAACAAAAAAAAAAACAACGAAAGCGTGGCAATTGTTTACGGCTTTCAATGCAACACAATGAGAGGCAGTGTCGGGTTATTACCGGGGGCCCCCCCCCCCCCCCCCCCGCCGGAGGAGGCAGAAAGCGAGAGGGGAAGAGTAGGTGGTCCGGTGGCGCGAGCGCAAAGGCGAGGTGGCGCTCGGAAAGGTCAGGGTAGAGCAAGGGGAGGTACAAAAGCTGGTGAAAATGCCTCCCTCGGGAGGCGATTGTGAGTTGCCGCGACCGTATCAGCCTCCCTCCACCTCGCCTCTCTCCCCCGTTTTGAAAGCTTTGAGGCGTCCGAGGGCCATCGGGGGGGTCCGAGGCAGATGAAAGAGGAAACAGAGGCTCTGGGTTCGGCTTGATGTGCTGTTCGATAGCACTCTGCAGCGCAACAAAAGACGCAGGGGGAGAGGAGAAATATAGGTGAGGGAGGGAGAGAACGAGAGAGAGAGGGGGGGGGGGGGGGGGTAGACGCATAGAGACCTGGCAAAAGCTCTTGTCTCTTGAAGAAAGAGAGAGAGAGAGAGCAAGAGAAAGTTGACAAATCCTGACATTTCATTTTCTGCCTTTCAAGTACGTATGGTTTCATCACTTCCCTTAAGGCTGCAAACTTTGTGCTAAACACACCAACACCCATCTGGATCACCAGAAGCTCTTCTCGCGCTAGATCATGCTAGCTGCCTATGGGCGCTTAACGCTCCGCATGCTAACATGTTAGCACGTGACCAGCACAGAGAAACCTAGCAGGGAAACAAGATGATTTGGGTGGTTCTCCTATCGTAACATGGACAAGGTAACTTGAGCCAGTGTCCCAAAAAGTCAGCATAGCGCTATAAACTGACTACAACACACACACACACACGCACACACGCACACACACAGTGGAACCCTTCGACCTCGTACTGCCAGTATCTTTTACACGTAAAGATTTTCTGTGAGAACTATAATAACAGAGTAATGATCGCTCGTTAAGCCATAATTACATAAAGCACATGCCCTCACGGTAACCGCGCACCTCCTTTGCAACAAGCTTCTGCACGGCACTTTTTGCACGAAACTTTTGCAGCGGCATTTCATCTGAAAAGCCCCCGCTCCATTTTTCACACTTCTGCACTTGAAAAATAAAAGCCAAATTCGCTGCCTAAATGCCTAAACGTACAGGGCTCTTATTTTGGGGGGAATAGCTAGATTACAAAACACAGCACCACAGAGCACAATACGAGACGGGCGAAACGGCAAAAGAGAGGGGGGGAGAAAAAACAAGAGCGGGTAATGGCGCTCGGCGGTGATTGGTTGCGATCGGCCGTGCGGCGGAGCGCTGGATCAATGCCGGCTTGAAAGGAGGCGACGCTGATGGTTTATGACGGAGATAACAACTGCAAACAGTATGAAAATGAAATCGATGAGCGAACCGCGGAGCAACGGCGGGGGAGAGAGAGAGAGAGAGAGAGAGAGAGAGAGAGAGAGAGACCCGAGAGGAAGACAGAGAGAGAGAGAGAGATGTATAGAAAGAGAGACAGCAGGAAGAGAGACAAAGAAAGAGGAGAATGGCGGAGAGATGAAAGGTGTTGGTTTAAAAAAAAAAACGGAGCGCAGGCAGAAAAACAAAACTGACAGATGAAGGAAGATTCATTAAAGATAGATAACACAAGACTACAGCGAAAACAACCAGATAAACCAACTGACAAAAGCTCTAACAAACTTTTCTACAAACCCTGTGTGTGTGTGTGTGTGTGTGTGTGTGTGTGTGTGTGTGTGTGTGTGGTAGGTAGCCCACGCTCTCAACTCCGAGACACAATTAACCTCCTGTACCGGTGTAAACAATGCTTAGGTGTTTACAGGTAATTATAACTTTTAGAATGAAGCTAATAACTTTATCTGTATGGAACTTTTCTACAAAGCGCTTCATAATCAACACGAGCAAATAGGGTGATGCAGACCTGTAAGGGTGACTGTGGGAGTGTGTGGGAGAGGCGTGTGTGTGTGCGTGCGTGTGTGTGTGTGTGTGTGTGTGTGTGTGTGTGTGTGTGTGTGTGTGTGTTACCTACTCTCGCACTCCAAAACTCTTTCCAACGATCCCTTCATCCCTGATAATAAATTGGGCTGTTTTTCAGCGAGTCAGAAGTCCATGACTCCGGTGTCAAACTCTTCAATGGACCCAACACACACACACACACACGCACATGCACACGCACACACACCGTTGAACACAGTCAGAGCTGAAACACAAACAGGTTCTCAAAATAAACCCGGTGCTCAAAAAATGACAGCGGAATCGATTCTTCCAATCCAAGTATTGACGACTGAACGGATGATGTTATTTTACGGCATTAGAACGAGAGCGGAATTGGTAGCCCCTTTGGCCAAACCTGGCTCTACAGTGATGGACGATAGTGGACGCTGTGAAACCAGCCACGACGAGCCTCAACGCAGAGGTGTGGCTGCATTTTGGACGCAACAAACTTGACTCGCTCGCCCGACTAGACGCCACTCGGATGTTGCTAAACGTGTGGATGTGAAGTCACACCCAGACAAAACGTTCACCTACAAATTGCCGACTACAGAAAATAACCAGTCAAGTTCCAGAGTTCATCTGCGAGGACGCACGCCCGTACAAACAAACCCGGTACCTTGTAGCGGCCTGAGTGCATTGCTGGCCTTCTACTCACACGTGGACTGGCTGATTCGGTCCGCTGAGCAAAAAAAAAAAAACGTACGCTCACTTCAAAGAACGGCGTTAATAATTTAAAGAAGGAACACACTCGTTTGCAGAAGCAGCAGGTTTTCCAGAGCGGAAGATACTTCAGCGGGAAACAATCGCTAAATCACGTCGGTACTCTTTGCAGCTTTCATGTCGAAAAAATAAACGGTCTCGGTCAAGCGACCTTCGTCACTACATCCTACACCAACGCACTCAAAGTGAGTCTTTGTGGAGCTTTATTCAACACGGTGAGTTGGAACGGGAAGAAAACACTTTAAGGGGCTTCTTGAGATTTCCCCCCCCCCCCCCCCCCCACTTCTGTAGGCAGTCACCGCTAATGAGGTACAAACAGACTCTCAGAAGAGAAACAAGAAACTTTAAAAAGTGTGACATGGATGGATGCCGTCCTTGTAGAAGAACTCGACATCGATGCGGTTGCGGAAAACTACAACTGAACAATTTGTTAAGTTATTTCTTTTTTTTGTTTTTTTTTCCCTTTCCAGTGGGCAGGAAGTCACAGCGGTTGAGGCGCAAAGAGACACAAATAGAGTCTACGTGCTGCACGCCGCATCAACTTGGTAGAAAAGTTCAGCGCTTTGAAATTGGATACGAAAACACTGAGAGACTTTTGCCCCAATTAAGGCGCTCGGTGCTAATTTAGAAGCTCCCACGTCGCCGTTTTTTTTTTTCTTCTCCCTCTGAGGTTTTTTCTCACGACGCAAATAAGAGGAAAACTCGGGGCTTAATTGCGGCGACTTCGGGGAAATCTGCGAGACGTTTTGGAATATTTCTTCACGCGTGGCCGCGAGGTGAAGGTGGCGGAGCGTGGCGCCGTCCGCGGAGCTGGACCGCTCACGCTCCGTGGGGTTTGTCAGAAGTCAAGTGTGTGTGTGTGTGTGTGTGTGGGTGGTCAGTAGCGGGTCCAGCAGGCAGCCCCTCATTCTTCTTCATTAGTGGTGACTGCTGAGGGGCCAGCCGTCTCTCTCTCTCTCTCCTCCCCTTCTCTGCATCTTTTCCTCTCTCCATCTTTAACACTTCCTCCATCATCTCTCCTTCCCTTTCCTTTTTTTCTTTTTTACCTCCCACCTCTCCGCCCTCACCTGCCCACGTCTCTTTCTTTCTCCTTCCTTTCTCCTCTCCCACCATCCTGCCTCCTCTCTCACCTGTCCACCTCCTCTTTATCACCCTCTCCACTTTCTCCCTGTGCTTCCTCGGCTGCCCACTTCTCTTCATCCTTTTCTCGGTGCACTTACTCTTTCTTTTCTCTCGGCTACCCATCTTTTCTCCGTGTGTTTTTCTCCCTTTTCCTCAGCAAAATCATTTCTCTCTCTCTCTCTCTCTCTTTTCGTTCTTTCTTCCCCCCACCGTCTGCCCGGCCTCGCTCCATCCGTCCTCATTGCAAAGTCCATCCCTCCCGTTTCTAGACTCTCACTCATTTTTCTCTCTCTTTCTGCCTGTAGAGGACAACTATGCCGTTATTTGTTTCCCTCCGACCGTTCTCCGGCGTCGGCCCCGACAATGTTTAATCTCAGCCTTCACTTTCTATCTGCCTAGTTGTTTCTTCTTTCACTTTGCTTTCCTGTCATGCTTTAATTCTCCCCTCTTTTTCTTTCTGTACGTCCATTTTTCTCACGGCCTTCCCTTTTATTTCTCGTTCGTCTTTTCCCTCTCCTTTCTTGTCACACTCTTTCCCCCTCTCGGTTTATTACAGTAATTTTGTTCTTTGTTGTGTTATTTTATCTTTTTTTTTTATCTCTCCATCTGTTTTTCTCTCATCATTCTTGTATTTGTACTCTCTGTTTCTTTCTGTTGCCCTCTCTTTCGCTCTGTAGAGATCTTCCCCTGACAGAAGCTAGGAGACAAATACACTCCAAGGTTGTTCTATCCAATTACTCGATAAAGGAAGGAAAATTCCTATTTGTTTCTGTATTTGTTTTTTTTACCACGGTTTATCCTACAGGACTGTTATGGACGTCTGGCTCGTCACACTGCAAAATTCATTTACTGAGTCTCCTGTTCAGTCTTAAAATCGTATTTGTCTTAAAACAACTGATGAATAAGAAAGAAGTCCACTTGTTTCCAATACTGTTTCAGGAATTGTCTCAAATGAAGTGACAATATCTTGGGGAAAAAAAGCAGAATTAGGAAGATTTCTCCACCAGTATCAAGAAATTTACACTAAATACAAGAAATAATTTTATTTGCATTGGAAACAAACGAGATGATCTCACCCCACTGACAGATTTACTCACTTATTTGACCAAAAATAAGATTTCTTTTTGCAGTGCTGTTAGAAAAATATATAGGAGAAGTGCTGCAAACCATAAAATGTCAAGAAATCCAAAAGTATTTGGGCACTTTCCAAATCAGTTAATTAATAAACATTCTGCAATAAACAGAATGACATTTTAATCTGTTTTCTTTCATCTGATCTTTATATTCTATTATCACTATGATCCTTCTTCCCCAGACGTCTCTCTGTATCTAACTGCTGTATTTGTTTTTGTACAGATCATTTGTACGTATTGTTGTGTATCTGCTGCTGTGATCTTTGCACCAGCATGACTCTACTTCAGTCAACAATAACACTGATGGTAAAAGAAAAACAAAAAAAACAAAAAAAAATCAATATGGGTTTTTGTACCGCTCTGGTTCTCTGGCTTTGGGAGCGTCGGTGTGCATTCAGATACACAATAGATAGAGGTTTATTATCAGTATTATCGGGGGCCTTGGAGGGTATGTGCTGCCAATAGGACTTGATGACACGGGTTTGTATCGCTCCTCATCGACTGGCGTACTATCCACAGGGTATAATACTTGCACGCTGAGCAGCCTCGTACGTCAGAAACTACAGGCTGGCCCGTTTTGATTCGACACAGGCTCATTTAAAAGGCCATGTCACCCACGAAACAAAAAAAATCAGTAGCGTTTGTTACTTTGACATATTTGTATTGGGCAGCATGCTTCCCTGCATTAACTAGAATCCCTCCCAGCCAAGTCTCTGACAAATAACCCATTAAATACACTGGGAGAAGGTTGACACCGACTTGACCTGCTCCTCACAGTGGATACAACATGGCCAAACAGTTGTACAGAGCATAAAGCACTTATTGTTGTTGAGATCTCGTAGAAAACTGTAGATTCCAACGTTTGCTGGTTTAATGCACAACTCAATCACAGGAATGTTTCAACACAGTTTATGAGCACCAGCCAATAGTAAGTTACGACTATTCCGAGTGCAAGGGTGGCCCTTATACGCGATGAAGGCAGTGAGACATCATTGGCTGCCGGAATCTGTCAATCAAAAGTCATACTTGCACAGCTAGAAGTCTGCACAGTAAAGCAGTTTGTTTCATGACTAGAGTGATTTCCAAGGTGTTCCTCGAGGCTCCATAGGGCATAATATGGCATACAAGTTGTTTAAATTGACTACAAGTGGCTTGGCAGTGAGCATGCCGTGTACTTTTGACACCGTGGGTTTGAATCTAGCTCAAGAGACTGGCTGCATGCACCTCTCTCCGTCTTCACCGCCCCTCCACATCTCATCCAAGGCGCGACAATAAACTAATAAAGAAGAAACTCCATGGAAAAGTCTTTAAAAATACTACAAAAGATGACTGCAACTTTACTTTATTGGCTAGCTGAAGATGTATTGATTCCCTTGAAGCCAAAGCAGCAGCGCAGTAAAAAAAAAAGAAAAAAGGTATATTGATTTTCCATCTGTAGTTACTGTTGACTTAAGTGAAGTCGTGCTGGTGCAAAGATCACACTAGCGTTGCCGAGAGTGAATCATTTCTGCCTGGCAGCTCAGCGAGCCCCGGCGCTTCGGAGCTTGTCTTTGGGATGCGAAGGTTACGGCGAGGTGCTGAGCTGAGGAAGACAACGGTTTGGCAAGTTCAAGTGATATCTCGTTTGGCTGCAACGCGCTCGCCTTTTAAAAGCACTAAGTGAGACGCCGTGGGCATGGACCGCTGACATTAGCTGCCTGTTCGCTCCACTTTATTCAAACTTATTGAAATTACAACCTACAATTTAGGAAAACAAGAACCAGTACTTTGTTTTTCTTTCTTTCTACTTTTCAGTACTTTTTCTTTTCGTATGAATTTTGAGCAGAATTCACCATGTACGCATGTAACCAGGAAAGGCAATTTAGCTCCCGAAGTGAAATATTGCACTAAACTAGAGGGGGAAAATAAGGGCAACTAGGGAGGAAGTCTGGGAGAAACACTGGTGGTGTAAGGTGAATGATGAGGTGAACATGTTGCCCTTAACAGACAGATGAGCAATAAATCCAAACTTCTATACAGTGTCCTCCGACGGACAGCAGTAGAGACATCTCATCACCACATCCTCCCACACTGCTGTGCCTGACCCTGGATCCCGTGGTTGTCAACGCCTGAAGAGCCCAACAACTTGGATTGCTGAACATTTTATTTTTCTTCACCAGTGTAAAGTGTAAAGTGCATGCATTTGTCATTCAGTTACTAATAGCAACATGCCAACAAGTCAAATCAAGCATTCAAATATCATCAATGACTTCATCTGTATCCTAGGTGATGCTGACTTAAGGATGTATGATGTAAGGGGAGCTTTGAGGAAATAAAGTTTAGCCAGAGTTTCAACAGTGAACCGAGCCCAGAGATGGGGAAATGTTGAGCGGACGGAAGTAAAATTCTGCCATTCCTAGAAGAACGGCTGGGTCTGTAGAGTGTCCTCTGACGGGCAGCGGACGTGGCATCTCATCAGCAAGTCTTCCTACGCTACCTTACCTAGCCCTAGGCAGCAGAGTTGTCAAGGGCTGAGCAGTCCAGCAACTTGGATAGTTAACCAGGGGGAAATTAAGGGGCGACTTAAGAGGACTAAGGGCGACTAAGAGGAAAGTAAAGGGGAAAATAACAGGCATGGTGGGAAAGTTATGCTAAAAAAAAAAAAGTGCCCTTCCCAGAGAAAAAGGTCAATCAATATTAATACACGGGGTAATTTTTCAAAATGTCTTCTGATGACTTCTGAATCTGACATCTCATCAGCAAGTCCTCCTACGTGCTACTGTACCTAGCCATGGTTGTCAAGCACCGAAGAGTCCAACAACTCAGGATAGTTCACCAAGCAAGTAGAGGTTGGGAACTTTAAGTTGACTGAGAGAGAAAAGGGGAAAAATAAAAAGGGACAAATGTGAAAGTCAAGGCAAAAAAAACAACTTAATGCGCTGGGTAATTTTGTCTTCTGATGGCTGGCAAATCTGACATCTCATCCGCTAAATGTCCTCCTACTCCACTGCCCTTCTGACAAACAGAAAGAAACGCAGCTCCATCCTTCAGGTGGGAAGATGATGATGGAGGACGGGCTGGACAGAGAGCTTCAGACAGCTCTTGCTTTATGTTTCGCACCAGTCTCTCATTCTGCCTCCTTTGTTCTCTTTGTTTCTTTCTCCTGTTTCCTTCCCCCCCTGTGCTAATTCTCTCTCGCTCGCTCTCGTTCTCGTCTGACAGGTCGACTTTAGGAGTAACTCTGTGTGTGTGTGTATGTGTATGTGTGTGTGTGTGTGTGCCCTGGCCTTGCTGAGGACAGAAAGGTTTCAACGTTGCAGCTGGCCAGACCCCGACCCTGCTGTAGCGACCAGACACGCTGCCGTAAACCAGCGTCTCTGAAATCTCTTTTTCTGTCACTTTTCTTCTCTCCACCACCCTCTTAACTTTCTTTTTTCCCGTTTTTCTTTCTCTCGTTCTCTCTGTCATTTTTCCTCTCCGTTTGCGTATTTTCGCTCTCAGATTCTCCATCATTCTCGCCTCATCCCTGTCTTCCTACCTCTCTCTCCCTTACACACTCTCATTTCCTGTTTTCTCTCTCTCTCTCTCTCTCACTGCCTGTTTCTCTCGCTCTCTTTTTTCTTTCTCTCTTCCCTCCATTGTGAGCCAAATTTCTAACATCGATCAGCATCAGTCAAAGTCAGTCAAATGACTACAGTGTGTGGACAGTGTGTGTTATATATTTCAGCTTCAGTCTCCCAGTGGATAATGACTAGGGACTGTCTGTTCTGTCTCTGCAGGCTCTGTTGTATCCTCCACTCATTTGCCATCACACACACACACACACACACACACACACACACACACACACACACACACACACACACACACACACACACACACACACACACACACACACACACACACACACACACACACACACACACACCTTCTCAGTTTTCCTCAGAAGCTTTCTGACACTGCAAATTTTGCAAAAATGTACCTTCAATTTCATTCCATTCAGTCTAGTCTCGTCTTTCTCGGTCGGTCCGGTCCAACATTTGGACAGAATAGCAACTTTGTGCTTACTCAGTTTTTATGCTCATTCACACTACAGAAGACATCGCTCCTCCGAGTCTCGGCCCAAAAAAAACCCCCCAACACATTTTACCTTAAGTGGCTCCCAGCAGACTGACTTTCTTTAAGACGCAGTTATTTATTGCACATTACATAGAAGAAAAAGGAGTTTTCCTTTATGAAATGGAGACGGTAGAACTATCACAGCAGCAACATTTCACCACAAATACTTGGATATGTTTTGCAGCATCACATGGATATTGAATAATAGAGTGGAAGGAAGAAGGAAGGAAGAAGGTAAGAAGGAAGGTGAAGCTTCAAAGGTCACTCGGCAAGTACACGATAAGCAATTTAACTCAGTGAGCCACCAAAACGCTGCTACAAAAGGTTTCCCGGTGTCCCTGAAAATGCGTTAAAGGCTCTATTTTACAGTATGTTAGACCCTATTCAGAATCTACTCCACGGGAAAAAAAGTTATCAGCGATAACCAAACGAGCTGTGACAGCTTTTAGAGGCACAAAACGGAGGGAGAACTTTGTAAACTTTCAAATTGACGGGGGTGAAAGTCAGACAGATGCCTCGGGGGCTAATCAAGACGGAAGACCTTGATGTAGGCTATACCCGACTGCAGTGCACGCACACGCACACACACACACACGCACATGCACGCGCACACACTGTGTATGATCTGCCGTGCTCTTTTAAAGGCAGTCTT
Source organism: Hoplostethus mediterraneus (assembly GCA_034670385.1). NCBI lineage: Eukaryota > Metazoa > Chordata > Actinopteri > Trachichthyiformes > Trachichthyidae > Hoplostethus > Hoplostethus mediterraneus. Next base: position 4,532,651 of record JAXDDW010000001.1, on the reverse strand, counting down.
CAAAGGGTCTTCACTTCAGTCCTTGTTATCTCACACCAGCTAATATGAGGGAGAAACTTTCACGCCCGCTGCGGGAGACGTGCACAAACACGCGCCACGTGCACACACACACGCACACATGCTCGTCCATGCAGGTGGAACGAGTGTATTACTGTACTGTCACTGACCTTCGCGGATTACATTCATCCCAGAGCTGCAAGTGTACAACGCTGAGCAGCCGATGATTAGGTCCGCCTTGACATTTCTCAGTCTCACATAATTGCGCCGTGCTATCAACAAGGTTAAGCAGCAGGGGGACACTGTCAATCTCAAAGTAACGCTATCATTAAGTCGCGACGTATGAAAAGGGAAATCGCTCCACAGCTGAAGAGATGAAGCTACAGACCGTCTGAAGCCATCTTCACTGCTATTACTCAACCTCTTGAAGAATTGAGACTGCTGGGATGGATGAGGGGGGGGGGGGGGGAGTTACCGAAATTGACCAAAACAGTTCTGGAAGTTAAACAAAATATAAGGTGCAAATTGTGTTGTAAATGAGGTTTCGACTGCCACAGATAGATAGATAGATAGATAGATAGATAGATAGATAGATAGATAGATAGATAGATAGATAGATAGATAGATAGATAGATAGATAGATAGATAGATAGATAGATAGATAGATAGATATACTTTATTGATCCCAAGCTGGGAAATTGCTCTCCCTCTCTGATGTAATGTAGGGCTGGGTTCATGGACCAGCCCAGAAGATCCCTCTGATGGAAATCAACATGGGGAGCAAGTTTTAAACAGTATATAATCCTTATATAATCCTCTTCATAGTCATGAGGGGTTCTCCGGTGCAAGCATTTTGCTTCCACACGCTCCTAGACTTCCAAATATGGCACTGCAGGAAAACAGGGCACTACGGCTGGGTTTGACTGGATGACGCTCTCTGTTCACTCTGAATCACAGGAATTCTTATCTTCCTATTTTGGAATTTAGTTTGCAATCCAGCATAACTTACAAACCCCATCAGAGACATGATTGGCAACACCGTTGAGACATTCTGAAAATAGTAATAATCACTGGCAAGTCGCGGGGGAACGCATCTTGTTTCCCGTGCACTTTTCCCTGTCTTTGCTTCCAGATGACAACCTGCTTTTCTTCAGTTAAATGACGCTGTGCCTGTTTACGATCTAAAATTAGAAGCAAGGCGGTGTAGGCTGCAGTGACAGGCTGAACTGAGACTGAAGACTTGCCGTATTGAAACTGCAATTCTATTCTGCTTTGAAAAAGTGTCATTTCTTCCAGTATCGGGAGTGGAAAAACAAGTATGCAAGTGGTGGAGAACTTGGATTTCTCCCTTTTACATCATCATTTGCTATGAAAGCTATTACTAATGACAAGCTTTTCCTCCATGTAAAACCTAAAGTGACAGCACTCAAAATGCACAATCGTATTTTTCTTGTTCCTAAACTCCCCCAGAATAATTTTTGATAAGACGAGAAAAATGGATTTCTTTCTTTTACATCAGACTGCTGCTCTGAAAAATGACAACATGGGAAAAAATTCAAAAGCCATCACTCAAAATGGATTATTTTGTCCCAAACTCGCCCAGAATCGTTGCTTCTCTGAGGCTGGAGAGTCCAATACACATTTTTGGGGCATTTTCTTGCAGTCCTGCTGTTATTACGATTGTGAAGTTATTGAAAATGAAATTTAGATGAAATACAGCTACTTGGTATTGACTCACAACTACATTTAAATACCTTTGATCACTTGTGATGGATTATTTTCAAGTGGTGCATCAGATGAGACAGATTGGACTTTCATGTGGCGGCAGCAGTCGGCTGACGCCAAGGTGCTAAACAAGAAGTATCAATAGGACTTCTGAAAGGGATGTAGGTAAGTGGGACACTAATCCCACTCTGTAATGATACTTTTGTTTGATGATGTCACTCACAATGATTTTTTTTTTTTTACTCCAGTTTCCCTCCCGCCGCTGGAGACGAGCGAGCTCTCACCTTCTTTGCGGCGTCGATACACTGCATGTACTCTTTGGCCAGGTCGGAGCAGCGCAGCGTCTGCCCCCTGTTCTCCCGGTAGCAGGATAAAATCTGGGCCGGCAGACCGGGACACACCGGCTCTGTGCTACGAGGCCTGCGGGCAAAGAGAAGGGATGGAGGGAAGAAAAAGAAAAGAGAAAAAAGTTTGGTTCTCTCAATGTTCTTGGCCTCGTCATAGTCAAAGTTAGGATGTATTTCGTTGCGGCTGGTTAATGTCTAACACTTAAGTTGACAACATCCATTGACATAAGTGGTGGTATAATAATATGATGTAATATAATTGGTGAGCTTTTAATGAGATTTTCCCATGTTCTATATTATTATATTATATACTTGGTACTCGACCAGCCAGGCAGCGATCAGGAGCGCTGTTGTACCAGTTGACGTGAAGTGAAAGCATCAAGCGGCGTTCAGCGAGACGTGGGTGACTGTAACAGTCTCCCTCCAAACCTCAACTGTTGGTGAAACTTAAGAAGTACGCTCCAACTCACGCGCTGTAAATCGTCCTAACTCACTACGGATCCGCCAGAGAGGAGAGATTTAATTAAAACAGGGCGAGATGAAAAACAATCCACGCCCACACGCCCGCCGCAACACCAACCTGTACCGCGTGTGCAGAACGTGCCTCGCCGCAAAATCGTGCAATTAGTTGTAAATCACGTCTAATTGAGTGGGTAGGACTGATCTGATGGAATAAGGCAGAAAAGTGTGCTTTGAGAGTTGAATTATCCGAGGCTTAATATGATATGTGGGCCGCGGTGGTAATTGGTCTGCGCCTGTCTGTCTGTGTGATTGGCGACTACGGCAGGCTTGGCGCCAGGTTGCGGTAATGGATGGTGATTGACTGAGGCAGAGACGAGCACGTTGCGCGCGCCTACACGAGGATGTAAAGGCACGCAAACACACACACACACACAAACACGCTTTGTACGCCCACGCCTACACACACACACACACACACACACACACACACACACTGTGAGGAGCAGTTAACACCTGGTTTAATTGAAAGCCAAATTAAAGGCTCTTCTCGGCTTTGATTCGCAGAGGGCCGACCCCGGTGTTTCAATTACAACACATTCTCTCTCTCTCTCTCTCTCTCTCTCACACACACAAAAACTCCACCAGCACGGAAGGACGCGATGACTGGTTTTATCTGGGTTGTGGGTTATAGGGGTTAAAGAGGAAAATGAACAGAGGGGGGGGGGGGGGAACAAAAAAAGTAAAGGGAGGAAGTGAGAGATAAAAAGATGACAAAGGGAAGGAGTGAAGCGTCCATCAGCGCTCTACCGCAGAGCTGTCGGCCTATCAGATCGCTCTGCTTTCCCACAGCACCTCCAATGGTTCATCTCCTCTCTGTTTCATCTCTCTCTTCACTTATTTCCTTCTCTCTCTCTTCTCTCTAACTCTGTTTCTTTCTCTCATCACATTAACAACACAGAGAGGATGACACCAAAGCACCCCGCACTCTCTCTCTCTCTCTCTCTCTCTCTCTCTTTGAGGCTAAGATAAGGAACTCTCCTTTAATTTGAAATAAACGGCCTTCATCAGGGAAGCCAAAGCCTCCTGATACTGCCACATGGTTTATTAAAGGGGCTTGAAGCAGAAAATTGCTTCAGCCGCGGCAAAGCTAAAGCTCTGTCCGCACACTACGCCAAATTGAAGGTGAGGTCTTAAATCAGAAATATTAACTGAGCCGCTTACAAAAAAAGAGAGAGCGAGAGAGAGAGAGAGAGAGAGAGAGAGAGAGAGAGAGAGAGAGAGAGAGAGAGAGAGAGACCCAGGCTTTTCAGCTGGAATGAGGTAAAGCAGTCTGTCTGATGGCCTGTCGCGGTGTGTGTGTGTGTGCTGTGTAAGGATGTTAATATGTGTGTGTGTGTGTGTGGGAACAGTCATTTTTCGGGGGGTTTTCAGCCCATCTGCGAGCGGTAAACATGACAGAACACACACGTTGAGATTAGTTACCTAATTAATGACCGTGCCCATTATTTTTAATCTCCGGCGGCGAAGGCGTAGGCGCCGGGAACAAAGAGGCCTCAGACTTCTGAACCACGCAGACCGGCTTAGCGAGACAAAGAGCGGGAAGGAATTGAAAGAGGAGAAATTGGAAAATGGAAAAAACACACAAAACACAACAACTACAAAAAAAAGCCTCTGCTGGTAACGCTACGAGGCCGATAAGGAAGATGCTTTTATCGCCTCTAAACCATGCCTCGCTTTGAGTTACGCTGATTTTTTTTTTCTTTCGCTATACATATGAAACAATGTTTGCCTCGCATGCCATCTTATTTCTATCTTGTCAACTAAAGCGTGGCGGCGTCTCCGCATCGCTCTGGGTGAGCAGTTTGTAAATCCTAGTTGCATCTCGGGGGGGGGAACGTGAAGCAGACAGCAGAGCCGTAGGAGGAACAAAGACAACATGTGTTGTCGCTGACCCGAGGGCTACGAGACGAGTTGAGTCTGCAGCATCCCACCTCCCCTTCACACTGCATGTGTCGGACTACAATGTCTGACTTATGACAGTACTACGTCCCCCTTCTTTCTCCGGTGTGTGGGTCCCGTGTAGGTTGAACCGGTGACCCCCGCAACTTTCATCAAGTCGTATGAGACCGATTTTGCCGTTGAAATAAACGTGAAAATGAACTCGTAGACTCAGCTGGAACATCCTGATGAGCTTTATTTCACTGTACAGTACTGCTGACAGGCATGTGGTCCTCACAAAAAATGGCAATTAGTGCATTTAATGATCAGGGAGGGAAACTAGGCTGATAGATACCAAAACTCACCAGGCACTCTCACCATTTCCCCACATAATCTAATTTTTACAATTGACAATAACGTCCAGAAAACGTCTGGTTACCTACTGAAGGGGCTAGACCAACTTTCCAGCCATTGTCAAAAATGTCCCGGCATTTGGCTGGCTGTCATCTCCCTTAATGGGAAACGGGGACGGATTCTGATGTGTCGAATTAGAAAGGCTGAATGGAAAAGGCAAATTTTGCGAAAAGTTTTCTGAATACTGCAAAAACGTTTTCTATGCTCACTTGAGGCTTCAAAGGTTTTTGCTGATACAGAAATGACGCAATATACAGCGACGGAAACGCATTTGTCGTGCAAGTAGTGATGTAGTCCTGGACTGGTCATCCTAATGCACGGCTGCTCACAACTGGCTTGGGACCAGCAGCCAAAAGCTCTGACACCACGAACCTCCCGGAAACGTCACAGAAATGTACATACTTCACATTTTAGTTTTTAAAAAATTGGCTTAAAATTGGATGAAAACGCAGCTAGTGTGGATCCTGGTGTGAGGAAATGTTTAATCACTGGCATAGAGAGAGAGAGAGAGAGAGAGAGAGAGAGAGAGAGAGAGAGAGAGAGAGAGAGAGAGAAAGGGGAAGAAACAGGGGGATGACAGCGCCTCGATGTGTACACTGGGAGCTGAACGGGACCCAACTTATCTGTCGGGGCAGGAAACGGCATTTGACATGTTAGAGGGCTGGGATTCCTGAACGAATTAGATTGCTGTTACCGGTTTGATTAAATACCGGAATGGTAGAAGAGGAAAGGGGAGAGAAAGAGGGTGAGAAGAGGTGAGGAGGAAAACAGAGCAAGACCGACAGTGTTCCCTCTTATCTCTGGCTTGTAGCTTGTAGGCTCCAACAGCCTGACAGCTTTTCAATTGACTGAGGGCACGGATCCTTTTTTTCCACCCTCTCCTCCTTCACTCATCCTCCCTATCTCCCCATTCCTATCTTACCTGCAACCGGGAAGGGGGGAGTCCTCTCTCAACAACACTGTAGTAGACTAAACACCCCCTACCCCCCCCTACCCCCGATCCATCCACCCTTTCCTCAGAATCAGAAACCGTTTTATTGCCAAATATGTTTTCACATACAAGGAATTTGACTTGGTGTTTGGTGCATGACAATAAACACAGCAAGAGAAGAATAAAAACCTATCCTGTATTGCTCAAGGTATTTTCTTTCAGGGTCCCACGCTGTAAAATCTGTAAAAAAATAAAATAAAAAAAAAGAGTCTTTGTGACTTTGCGTAACTTAGTCAGAGCACTTCTTGGATATCAGCTCAGAAACGTTATACAGTCTGGTTTCCACTACAGTTGGAAGAGAAAAACTGTTTAAAACCATCTAATAAAATAAACGGATGAGTAGAGTGTACCCATTTGTACTTTCCCATTTTGGAATAAACCTCAAAATTCCCAGATATTCCTAAGATTCTACGACCAGTGGGTATAACCCTGTTTCTCCCTGTTTCTCACCTCTATTGGTCTTTCTTGCTATTCTACCCTTTCCTCACTGACCTGTACCTCCTCTCTCTATATATATCAGGTCTCCAATTTTATTTCTTTTATCCCTTCTCCTCCTCGATTAATCCCTCCATCCATGCCCACCTATGTATCCTATATATTCTTCATTTATCTTCTGTCTTTATCCCTTCAACTCTCTGCCCTCACCAACTTGTACAGCCTATATATTGCTCATCAGATCTCTCCTCATTTCTCCTCCATCCCACTTCATCCTGTGTCCTTTATATTGCACTTGAGGAATATATTTTTCTTCTGTCTTCATCCTCTGCTAATCCCTCCAGCCACATCCTTTCTTTCTTTCTTTGTTCCTTTACTCTTTTCTTTTCTTAATTTACAGACTGAGCTACACAGAGTGGTGGTGGTTCTTGGTGGTAGCATTGTTACGTTAGCTTTCTAGCAAAAGGCAGCTATATTAAATGCTACTGCCTAGCGTTAGCGTTAGCTTGTACTGTTAGGTAGATACCCTCCAGTCATTGCCTAGGGATTGTTGGTTAGTTCGTCTTGCTTTGTGCGTTATGTTAGCTTACGAACAAAAGTATAGTTCAGTTTCAATGTCTGCTTGTCCAGTATGTGTTGTATTGGCATACTGTTTGTATTATTGTCGGTAGCATGCAGCTGCATACGTGCACGCCTTCACCAGATCCAGGGTTCGTATCCCGACCACACTATTGCCCATTACGCCATCACCAAGGCCCCGCCTACAAATTGAATAATCCAATCAAAATGTCAGATCATCCGCACCGCTCACCTCCAGAGGAAGAGGAAACTACCACACTTATGATGCTTGAAGAGTTGTAAGCAAAACTGGCGTGGTTAACAAGTTAAAATGAACGAGTGAAACCGAGGAATGACGAACGTAAACAGCCTGGTAAACGGACTGTACTTATATCGCGCTTTTCTAGTCTTTTCCGACCACTCAAAGCGCTTTACGCTACATTCACATTCACCCCATTCACCCGTTCACACTGATGGCAGGGCGCTACCATGTAAGGCGCCAACCTGCACATCAGGGGAGCATTCATACACATTCACACACCGAAGGAGCAGCTTCGGGAGCAATTTGGGGTTCAGTGTCTTGCCCAAGGAGACTTCGACATGCGGACTGGAGTAGTCTGGGAGCGAACCGCCGATCTTCTGATTAGCGGATGACCCGCTCTACCTCCTGAGCCACAGCCGCCCCCCTGGGTCATTACACCCTGTATGGTGATGGACAGCTGAAAGCACTGCAGTGCGTAACACAGGCGTTTTTTAAATTGACCCCGGTCCAACTTCAGTGAGCCACGCAGCGTTTTTGTTGGCTTGCTTTTCTGTTACAGCGCAGCAACAATTGCCAGGTAGTCTGCTCTTTAGCCTGCACCTTGTCAGTGCCTCCGGTCTCAACACTGACTGATCTCCTTAGACTGGTCGGCTGACATCCTCTGACACAGGCCGGCTATTAAGGCCAGTTCTACTACAGTAACAGACAGCTGGTCTTGTTAAAAACGCCTCAGATACTGGCCTCGGCTGCTTGACGTGGGTATCTGACTTGTCTGTCTCCGTCTCTCCTTCCATTACGTTGAGCCAATGCCGCTCTGCCTCACTTTCTATCACACACACACACACACACACACACACACTAAATGTATCCAGACTACAAAAGACAACTGTTTCACTCTCGCTGTAACTCCACAGCAAGGTACAACCCGTCATGTTGGTGAACGCAACCCGCCTCCGCTAAGTGTCCATCAGTTATGCATGGCAATCTCTATTACAGCGCCGCCCAGCCGTGGACCGGTCTGCTGTGGACCGGTCAGCATCACTTCATCACACAGCCTTGCCTCTTCCTTTATGTTTTACTTGGATTTAAAGTCCTTTTTGCACTGGGCAATTTTTATGACGTCAGGCCACCGAAACCCATTCAAAACAAATGACATCGTTCCTATAAAACATTGTCATCAGAGGACAAAACACTAGAAAGGCAAAGCTACAATCATTTGATGTTCCTCCATGACTTTTTCTAGACGCACTTTCTTGCACTTTCTAGTATTAATTCCTAAAAAACATTTTTTTGTTGTTGTTTTTTTTTACCCCAAACTGCCAATATGCTGAAACGTATTCACCTACAAGAGCCTAAGGGTCTTCTACTGTATTGCATCAAGTAGAAAACTGTTATCTCTGATGCCGCTCAACCTACCATAGTAGGTTTAGTCAAGTTGTGCTGATGCAGACAGTAAAGACAGCTGCTATAAAACTTTTCATCATGTAGAACTGCTACAACACTGAGGCTTCCTGAGTCTGAAACACAAAATATTCAAAAGGACATTTCAATAATAAACCAGGAAGTGTATTTTCTATCACTCTAATGCTCCATGCTCAGTTCTAACAGTATACCTAAAGGTTCAGAAGAATCAGTTTAATCGCCAGCACCGCGATACTGCAAAATCTATCAGTCGACGATCTACTGCTGCCAGGCAACAAACAGAAGGAGCTCTGGGTAATGTTTAGCAATAAAAGTGAACGAGGTGAAAACAATCACTGAGGTTCTTAAAATAAGCTCCTGAAATATCCACCCTTTTCTTAAATACACAGCGAGCTCTGCCTTCTCTGCAGAAATGTCCATCTTAAATCATTTAGTCTTGTATTGAGTCTTAACCACTCTGAGGTCTTAAAACCTGCCAAAGGGATGACATCACTTCACTGGTTCTCAATGCAAATGCAAAGTATCTTTCAGTCTCGGCACGGGTGGAGTGATCTTCCCCGTTTTAAGATACCGTGACTTGTTTCAAGAGAAAGTGTCAAAACAGGTCGCACCGGGAACAAGTGAAGTGCTGACAAGGTTTGAAGGTTCAGATAAAGAAAGCAATGCAGACGGAGAGCACGAGAGCTAGGGGGGGGGGGGGATTACTGAAGCAGTCCTGTCATGCTCCACGGAGTTTGACATTTCAGAGTGCTACAGGTTGCAATCTCTCTCTCTCTCTACTTTGCTGTCTCACTCTCAACCCCCCCCCCCACACACATACACACACACACACACACACACACACACACACACACACACTGAGGTGATAATGACACACTGGCCGTGTGCTCTCTGGTCCCAGAGCGCCAGCAGCCAAAGCTCCTCTCTGCTGCGAGGATTAAACTGTGGATTAACACATCACACACACACACACACACACACATACACGCACACACTTACACACACACACACACATGCAAACATATATATATGCACGTATACACACACAGGGAATCATCCCCACTAGCACAGAACACACACCAAGTGCAGCCAGGTGGTTTAGAGTCGTCTTTGCTTTGTTACGCGGCTCTGCTCTGAGAGGAACTTTCCTCAAGCGGCTTTACGGCCAGACCCGGCAGTCTGAGGGGACTCAATCCCACTTCCCATCCAACTTGTGGAAATTGCTGTACGTCTGAACCGTGGTCATCCAGCGGCTACTCTAGTCTCGTCACACGGAGAGTAAATGTTGAAATATGGCCGCTCCTTTTGAAAAAAATAAAAAAGTCACTTCATCAACTCTCAGTATCTGTTTCTATCTGTCGCTCCCTCCAACTTCTCTGCTAACTCTGACTCAATCTCTCGCTTTCTCTCTCTCACACACACACACACACACACACTCACACACACATACACACAGACGCACACAAACACACACACACACACACACACACACACACACACACACAGCAGCAAACATGCCTCTGATGTCTCTCATATCGAGCCATTTCATCACAGCTCTCCTCCTTGCTGCCATAGCTTCTGACTGACAGTCAGACAGCTTCCTGGCTGACATAGCGGACGACACACACACACACACACACGCATGCACTCGCACACACACGCATGCATGTACACACACACACACACACACACACACACACACACAAGCTTAACAAATCAAATCCCCAACATCAGGCGTAAGAGAGAAAGAGAGAACTTTCTGTCTTAACAAGTCACTTACTGTGTCCTAGTATGAAGTCACACCTTGCTTGTTGTTACCTCGTTAGTGTTGTAGCTGCTGCAGCCTCTCTCTCACATGTATGATATATGACACAATATATATATATATTGTGTCAAGGTTTATTCCCCCCCCCCCCCCCCCCCCCCCCCGGGCGGAGGAAAAAGGGTAAACTTTTCCTACCTCTGTGTCGCCAGTCCCAGAAGCCAGCTTTGTGCTGCATTAACGTTAACTGTGAATCTGTTTTGTCGGCTTGCTGTCAGTAGCTAACTAAACGTTGATGTTGTCATATTTTTTTAAGCTTCCAGTCTGTCTGTCTGTCTGTGCATGCGTGTATCTATTTACATATTAGGCTCTGATTGGCTCGCGGAGTCGCGCACCTACTCTTGTAATGTTCACTGGACGTAACGTTGTTTAATACCAGTTTAATATACGCGTTGTTGTCGCACTTTAGAGCCCGGGGCTCTGATTCTGAGTAAGACATTTGCCGGGGCGCAAAATCGGATTCTTGGCATTTGCCGGGGCTGTGCTAGCCCCGGCACAAGTTAAGCACTGTATATAAGGAAATATGAATTTGAAGTGTTACCAAATTGAAAAGCATTTCTCTACTAGTCCTTCAGGTAGATAAACATGGTTTGGAGGTCTATGCTGTGTAACAGTGCACCTGACTGGCTGAGAATCCTGTTTAAAGGATGGAGACAATCTCAACCCTAAAACCAACAAGGAATAATCCTTTTTTGGGGGATTGGCCCAGTCAACTTAAGCCACAAGAACAGAGCCGCCAAAATCATCCACGGTGTCCCCAGTCCCCATTGGCTCCGGCGCTCCATGCTAACACTTTAGCATACACTATGTTGAGTGATGGAAGGCCACTAGCGTTATCTCAAAAGTGAGAGTGAGTGGAGCAGCTCTATAGGAGATTGGCAAATTTGATTTTATTTATTTCCTTTTTTCTACAGCGAGATGGGCGACGGGAGACTGTGCACAGCTAACATGCACTAAGCCTCTCCATTAGCTGTCAAACACCATGGATTCAGCCCTATGAGAAGTCTAACCGAAGGCTACGTGTGCGCAAGGTAACAGTAGAAGGGATAAGGGAAGTGATTAAAGAACAGAAATAACTTGAAGGTAGAAGTGGGGAAGCAAGGCGCTGTGTTCAAAAAGAAATCAACACAGAGAAAACAAGCCCGGATCACTGTACCAATCAGAACGGGGCTTCCATCAAACCGAGGCTATTCCACAATATCACGCGTGAAGCCTCGTCTCTCTGATACTCAAGGTAGACTGAGATTGTAACCCTTAAAAATACACACTCCTGGATCTAGAGTATATAACACACACACACACACACGCTCATCCTTCGCTCATCAAGGCACTGCCGCTGGATTCCCCCGGAGGTTAGGGTTCGACCAGATTACAGAATGAGAGGGAGCCTAATCCCGGTCTGAAACCTAGAAAGGCGACGTGTGATTAACCACAGTGGCGGTGAGGTACTGTGCGTTACCTTCCTGAGCTTGTGATCATTTTATCTACTCTGATAAAACACTCGTGGGTTTGGAGTACCACCCCCCCCCGCACCCCCTCCACACACACACACACACACACACACACACACACACACATCATCCATCCTAGCAGAGGATTAGAGGTATTATTGTACAGTATTCCCCCAGAGGTAGGATCACCTGGTCTACAGCATCGGCGGAGATCAGAGGAAAAAAAACACACGCCGGCGTCGCTTTTAATCTCACTGTAATGGGGCTCTCGCGTACCGGGGGCTGCCAGCGGTAGCGCTCGCTCACTCCAGATAACCGTGGAAATGGTGTGTTAACTACCGGGGCTAGCGCACAAAGACGGTGCGGGGGGTTGGGTGGGTGGGTGGGTGCACGGTGGGGGCTGAAGAGTGCCCAAAGCTCCCTGTTATCACGAGGCTTAAGAATAAAGCGCGGGGATTTGGCGTGAGTGTGTAGTCAGCAGGTGATTGCTTTGCCGCGGTAAAGGGACGGCGTCTCGTCTTTTTTTTTGTTGTTGTTGTTGTTGTTGTTTTTTTCTGGATAAAGAAAAGCGACGGTGAGGGAACGCGTGTTCTTAAGGATGGTTTTGCTTTCAATCTTTTATTCATCCGGGGGGGGAAAAGCGGACAGACCCACGCGCAGCTCCGCACACACACACACACGTCTGGCAGGCTTCAGCTGTCGGGGGTTTGAGTGCCTTGCTCAAGGGCAGCACCGATAGTCGTTTACCCATCTTCCCACAAGATTCCTCTTTTTTTCCCTCCACTTTTTCTTTTTTTTTTTTTCCATTTAAGGGAAAGGTTTTAAAGCATTAAGCAAATACATGTCTGCGAGAAATAACTGCGGTGAGCTGCATTGGATGAGACTTATCAATGGAAAGGCCCCATTACCGGTCTGACAGTAAATTCACCAGCGAGCCGGCCCGCGCTCCGACGTGAGTTACAGCCAGGCCCTTTTAAAGACTGCAGCGGCAAATAATGAGCTACCTTTTCCCCCGGCTGAGGCTCATTATAAGTCCTGTGGTGAGAGGCGAGGGCTGGGAAATAGGGTATTGTTAAACGCTGCTTAATCAAAGCAGCCAATTAAAACACTTATCACATTAGTCAGGTTTGCTCAAGGGAATGTTTGCATTTAAACTGTTGCAGGAAATAAATGGGGAAAAGAGGAGATCGCTATCTAGCACTGGTTATTAGTCTGGTGTGTGCATGCCCGTGCAGATGTGTGTGTGTGTGTGTGTGTGTCAGAGGCTCAAGGGAAAAATTATGTCCTCACCTTCAGAACCCCGGGCTGCAAATCAGTGTGTGTGTGTGTGTGTGTGTGTGTGTGTGTGTGTGTGTGTGTGTCTCACCTCACGTTCGCTTCGGTCTTGGAGGCGGCTTGGTGGAACTGCTCGCTGCTCTGTTTGAACCGCTCCACGTTCTAAAAGACGCACGCACACACACACACACACACACACACAACACACATACACAACACACACACACACACACACACACACACACACACAGGGCAGACAAACAGAAAGAGTTAGTTTCTGGTTTCTCAGTTTTGTGAGTGTGTTTATTTATGTATGTATTCCTTTGTATGCTTTGGCTGGCGGGTGTGTTTTTAATCACGGCGGCGGTCGTGTACATGTTTGCGAGAGAGAGACGATACAAAGCGAGACCGCGGTGAACGTCCCCTCACTCTGACCGACCCAGTTCTTTCCTGTACTGCATTCCTTCATCTCTCATCCTCAACACCTTCCTCTTCTCCTCCTTCTTTCTCTTTCCCCTCCTATTCCTTTCCTCGCTCGATAACCCTCTTTTGTCCAATCGGCAATGCCGCAAATCTTCAGAGTGTGACTGAAACACCGGATGTTAAACCTCAACATGACCCTCTAAACTCTAACCTCACGCCGGAGAGCCTGGTTCACATCTTCTTAACACAAAAACCATGAAGGAGAAGTGGAACTTGAGATGTATTTGTTCCTTTAGAAGGTCGCGTGAATCCACACCCTTCTACCGAACCCGAACCTCAGCAGTAATGAGGTGCGATATTGTGATTTCCGACTTTGCAGCTTGGCCGAGGAGCGCAAAAAAAACCAAACTCCCCAGGCAAGCAGGGAGCGGCATGATGATAAAACAAGCAGCTAATCCTCAACAACTGCAGCCTCTCCACCGCTGAGCCTCCTCGCTTAGGCTCCCCGGCTCCCCGGATCCCCTCCAAATATTTAACCAGCAAACTGTACCAGCTGGGGAGGGATCGGGGAAGGAAGGGAAGAAGAGGGGGGGGGGGGGGGGGCAGGAGAGGTAAGAGATGAGTGAAGAGAGAAGTAGTAGAAAGTATAGAGAGAGAGAGAGAGAGAAAGGAGAGGAAAGAAAGAGAAAGAAAGATGTGTGTCTGACCTGGGAGTACGAGGGAAAACCCTCATTTACCTTGACTACTAAGGGTTGGATTGGGCTGTGTGTGTGTGTGTGTGTGTGTGTGTAGGAGGGGGTATAAAAAGGAATGGAATCAGGCCCCTGACCTCACTTAACCTCTTTACCTTGGGAATGATGATTAAATGATAAGTGATCACCAGGAGGCAAGGAGATAAAGGTAAAAAGGTCTAATGTGTTCATGTTATCTCAGCTGTGGTTTTGATAGCTGAATTGTAGCAGTGACCGAGTGCTGTCTGTACTGCAAGGTAGGAAAGGAAGGAAGGAATGAAGGAAGGAAGGAAGTAAGGAAAGTTAACTTTTCTGTCCTCAGGCCCACAGTGCCTGGAAAATCCACCAGCCACTTTTACAACCACATTTTTTCCAGGATAAAATGATTGCTGGTTACCACGGCTAGCTTGGTAGACACACCTACCAGCCACAACCAAAATGGAACCAGGATATGGTTGGTAGCTGGTGTTCATTTTGGGTTGCACGTAACAGAAAAGTGGGACTTCCAGGATGACTACATCGGTAAATCAATTTAGAATCACTTTTTGAGGAAGAAAGAGGCGAGGGGGAGGAATGGAGATATAAAGCATCTGGAGCATCTAGACCTTTCCCCTGTCTGAAGGAGAGGTGGTACAATCTGAGGGGACTGAACCTACCTAGATTATTATCGTGAGATGCATGTCTCTGATCTGTGATGCCATCAAGACACAATGCGGGAGACTAAAATGTTCAATACTCACATTATCTAGCACATCACCGGTGTTACCTGTGTGAATTGCTGGTGGATGCTGGTGGGTGGGGGTGATTTTGGTTTGAAGACCACAGATTCACTCCTGGACTTATTTATTCAGGAGACGAAAGCAATAAGAGGTAAACCAATGCTTGACACTGAGCCCGGGCGTGCTCATTGGCTGGCTGAACTCATTAGCACTGCAGCGGCATCATCGGTTGCCGCAGCGATGCCAGTGAATTAAGGGGGGATTTGCCGGGTTTCTGATCCAGCAGCTGGCATCAGCCTCGTCTCTCTCACTTCTCACACTGGCTCTTGTTTGCGACCGTCCTCTTCTCGCTGCTGCTCTTTCTTTATATTTGCTTCCCTCCTTCCTTCCTTCCTTCTTCACCCCCGGTATGGTGTGCCCGTGTCTGAACTCATCCTCCACCTCCATTCAATCGATATCTTCAATTTCTTCAATAACCTTCTAAACTCCATTTCAGTACTACTGAACCACATCTGCCCTCACCTGCCACTGGAGTTACACCAATATATTGGATTGCCGATATCAAAAGGATATATCATATGATGCAATTACATATTTATTATCATATAATTAATCAGTACTACACTGGTTGTCTATGGGAAGCTCTTATTGATTGAATTTCAGTTTAAGAGGCTTTTCCACCGAATTATCGGTACAAAACAGCTTCAATCGGAAAATATCAGTATCGTATCGGCCGTCAAAATCCCATATGTGTCGAGCCCTACCTGCCATAATCCTCGTCAGTAACCCTGGTAAATCCCTGATGATACTACCAACCTATATCTCCTCGTTCTCCTCCTCCCGCCACCGTTCCAAACCCCTTCCTCCTTCCATCCTCCCCCCCTCCTCTCTCATCCTCTACGAACACCTTCCTGACCTACATACTGAGACGTTTCGTTGATGCTCGCATCTGCAGCAACTTCCAATAAGGCGCAAGTATGTCGCTCAAGAAAACTCTCTGGGATCGAGCGCACCCGCTACACTCGGCTGGGATTGAACCTGGGACCCCGCGGTCACTTTAACCCGCGGGCCACCCCGCCGCATCGTAATTGCCAAGCTCCCTCTCTTTCCCTACCTCCTCTTTACCTCTTTATCTCTCATCTGTGCCCAATCCCCCTCTCCCAACCTTGCTCAGTGTTAATCTAGTTGATACACACTACAGCCAGAGGAGGCAGAAGCGGGGGATCATGGGCAAGGTTTACCGACGCTTCGCTCTGTGGCGCCTCGGGCTCTCAAGCTCGTTATTGGGGCAATGACATGCAGTCGACATTTTGAGGGAGTGGACACGGGACTCGGCATCACTCGGCATCGGCATGGACAGAGATTAAAGAAAGGGACCAAGTCAACGTGCACGGCATAGAATAAAAGCATCGAATGATGATGGGAATTTTTAGGATGGAAAAATTCCTATTTCATATTTGGCAATTTCATAAATGGACATTAACATCTTATCCTACTGACAAACACACACACAGAGGCATGCATACACACACACACACACACATACAGGCCAAAGGGCAAAAAAAAGCAGAAATAAATGCAGACACCTCATGCATAGGTGGGTGGCACACACACACACACACACACACACACACACACACACAGGGCAGTCTTTGATCCTGCCGTAAAAGGAGTAGTCTTTTAACCCACACACACACTCCCACTTTATCTAACCTTTTCACCGGACTGTGTTAGCAGCATCCACCTAGCAACACAAGGTATTCACCGTGGTGCCATAGTATTCACTGTGTGTGTAGGCCTATGTGTGGGTGTGTGTGTGTGTGTATGCTTTGAGAGATGTGCATCAGTGCATGCATCTGCTTGTGTGTCCTATATGCTCGCATGCGTGTTATCATATGTGCTTTCATGTTCTTTAGTGTGTGTGTGTGTGTGTGTGTGTGTGGGGGTCCTATATTATTCTCCTGCACTGGAGAGGTCAAGGTTCACTAATGGAACGCCGAGCCAGTTAACCGCTCTCACTAATGCAACTGTATGTGTGTATGTACATGATCACCACACATTCACTTGGCATGTAGGCAGGTGTGTGTGTGTGTGTGTGTGTAATTCCTGTTCAATGTTCTCATATGCTTTTGAATTCTCTCCATGCCTTTCCTGTTTCCTGCAGCCGTTGCGTACAATGTGCACAATTACTCATGTACTCAATAAAAAAGTAAATAAAATAAAAGTAATAAGTACTCAATAAAAGTAAAATGTCTTTGTGTGTTATCTGTTTAATCACATTGTGTTTATATTGTTACGACTCAGATGAAGATCACATCATATTTTAGGAGCCATTGATGCAGAAGTGCAGGTAATTCAAAAGGCTTCACAAACCTTCTTCTCTCACAGCTGTGCTTGTCAGCTTTATCACATATCTGGGCACAAACATCTCCCCCGGGCTGCCAGAGTTACTCCATCTGAATTTCACTCCACTATTAAAAACAATAGAAGATGACATTACCACTATCCATCATTGGCAGCGTCGCTACTGTAAAGATGCTATTACAAAAAAAAAAAACTCAATCAACTACTTACTCACAATGATCCCAGTCCAACCCGCTGCCAAGTGGTTCAACACACTAGACACTCAACATTTTATTGGAAAAACAAGAAAATGAGAATAACATCGACTACACTGCAAAACTCTAAAAGTCAAGGAGGGCTACAAGCACCCAACATCCAGCACTACTACCTAGCCAACCAACTGGATTCACTAAACCCACCCTCATCCCCCCCATGGCTGGTGGAAAGTCAACAAAATGACAAACCTCACACCGTCACCTAGCCGCACATACACCCACTCAGATTCAGTCATGAAACAAAACACCAATGGCCGGCAACAAAAATGGAAAGAGAACGGCGTAACACATATGCACCGCAACAACAATAACACGTTACTTTCCAACAGCTGATCCAAAAGTGCACTATTGGGAAAAATCGATACCCACATAATTAAAGCATGCAACGAAGGCAAGAACCAAGTTATCCAATAATGACTGCCCACCACCACCTAGACAACATCGATAAAGCTGCAAAATTGTACAAACTTTTATCTTGCAAAAAAAAGATTTCATCAGCACCAATAATGACCTCTGGACTCAAATCTGCCAAAAACACAACTGACTTCCATGCACACTTTTGAAAGAAATAACCTGCTAAACTGCCACTGTGCTTTGGGTGCAGCGTTCCCCTTCCCTGTGCACACTCACACATCATCACAACTGATCACAACACCTCTACTGGTAGCTCTAACTGTCGTCAAGACATTCTTTGCAAAATTGGAAAAAGCAGAAAACAACTTACCACCTCACGATAGTTACAACAGAACATTACTGGAGCAAAACAACTATTGGAACAGTTCAACACAATATACAATAAATAAACACACTCACACAAACACAAATATGTTCATGCACACAAGCACACACTCACTCTTTTTGCAAACGCACATATACACTCTACACACGCAGACAACAATCCTTCACAGACCTTCATACTTATGGCACATTATTTGTATTTCTCCATTTGTTTGCTCCTTTGTTTATCATCCGGTAGTGGCAAGGATAATTATTACTGTTGCATAACGCTTTATTGATCTTTGTTTCCATGTACATCTGTCCATTTGTCATATTGTTTACCTATATTCACACATACCTTCCTATCTATCTGTCACTGTTACTTTGTTCTTGGTCTGCCTAGGTATGTACTGGTCTCTGTCTCATGTTCAACCTTGAAGAGCTTTACAGGCCATTGTTTGTCTGTTTTTTGCACTTTAAGAGAACAAAAAAGTATTGAAAAGTCAGTTTGCTTGACAACTCCTGAATTGGCCTGATGCGGTAAAGCCCGCCCATCTGCTTCTTCAAGGAAGTTAAAACACAAATTATTTGCCAGCTCTTCAGATCAGAGTAATGTGGTGAAATGAGAGAGAGGAATGAAGTAAGAAAGACAGTGAAAGACACGAGATTGTTCGTCAGCGTCATCTTCTGGACAGCCGCTTCAGGGCTTGCATCACATCTAGTAGCGGGGCTGGAGATCTGGCGGTGTGCTTCCCACCCTTAAGGAACTTTCACCTGCTTCTTCTCGGCCAAAATAATGAGGCGCTGCGGCGCTATCCCCAACTCCGCAATGTTTGGTAACGCTAACTTATTATGAAACTCATATCTTCATCTCCAGATGGGAGCAGCCTCAGTGGAAATATTGCTAACAAGCTAAACTAATAAGCAGATTCAGAGCCCGGGCTGCGGCATATTGAGCAGATAGCTTTTCACAGGATGAAAGCGTTCAACTTTGACTCGGACTACACAGGGCTCGGAGTGTGTGCATCTCCATGAGAAAGTGCAACACAGCAGAAAAGTGGAGTTTTTAATAGAGCATTAAAAAAAATGGAGTTCTGAGGTTCTGATCAGAATGCTAACCTGGCTGCAGAAGTGTACGCACACACACACACATACATACACACACATACACACA
Organism: Hoplostethus mediterraneus; assembly: GCA_034670385.1. Classification (NCBI taxonomy): domain Eukaryota; kingdom Metazoa; phylum Chordata; class Actinopteri; order Trachichthyiformes; family Trachichthyidae; genus Hoplostethus; species Hoplostethus mediterraneus. Next base: position 4,513,170 of record JAXDDW010000001.1, on the reverse strand, counting down.
GTTTGTGACTTATATGCCATCACATGTAAAAACACAGAAACTCTTATATAAACACACAGACAGACATCTGACCGAGGAGGGGGGGGGGGGTGTACATAGATGCATGTGTGTGCCAGTGTATGTGTAAGTGTGTGTTATGCAGATCAAACAGCTTCATGAGGAGGCAAAAACAAACCACATTCAGTCCTTACAAAACTTGTGTAATTGGAAAGTTCACACGTTTGGATGTAATCACATTTGTGAATCTATTTGTGTGAATACTTTTGAGACCGTTCTAACGAACCCACAAATATTTCTACACTCAACGCGTCTCGCATTTGTGGATCCCTCGTCGATTTACAGGCATTAGAACAGAACGGCTTCAAAACACCCACACAGACACAACTAGTCAGTTCCCAAACAACTTTAAGGACTGTGGATACGGTGAAGCTATGGACTGGATGCTAGTGTGTACCAATTGTACAAAGCATGATACGATACGGAAAACTCAAAAGTATCTATCACAAATGTTCTTACAAATCAGTTTATATTGTGTTGGTCGGTTACAGATACAAATTACTTCATTTCTGCAATGTATTTTAAACGTGGTGTCACATATTTCTGAGTCATGTGACATTTGTTTTCGCCTTCTTCTGAGACTGTTTGATGTCAGGAGTGTGAGTGTCTGTGTGTGTGTGTGTGTGTGTGTGTGTGTGTGTATTACAGGTGTCATGAGCCAATCTGACACTTCAAGGAGAAAATGTTCACTTTTAATAATGAACTCAAATTACAACACAAAACCTGAACTTATCTTCAGTAGTCAAATGTTAAGCAGAGCTGTTCCCCCCATCGCTGTCCCCCCCCCCCGCCCCCAATTCCCTTCACCTGGGGCAAGATGGCCGACTGGCTGTTGTCTGCTGGGAAATGTAGTATTTTCCCACAGTCCTTTCCCTTTCACACAAACAATATACCTGTGTGTGTGTTTGTGTGTATTCTGCTGTATGTCTCCAGGCCAGGTAAATGTGCTGCCATGGCATTAGTTGGAGTAAAGCAGAAGTTTGTGTGTGTGTGTGTGTGTGTGTGTGTGTGTGTGTGTGTGTGTGTGTGTGTGTGTGTGTGTGTTTTGCATGCAGATATTTGAGGTGCGCGGCGTGGAGGCCCCTGCCGACAGCGTGTCAAGCAGCCTGTCAGACTTGGAGGAAGATTATTATCTCTTTCTGTACGCTCTATTTCCACCAGCTTCAAACTATACTCTACCATGACAGGAGAGAGAGAGAGAGAGGCACAGAAAGAGCAAGACATAAAGAACGAATCAGGGAGAATTTAAAGGTAAATGTGAAGCAACATAACATCCAAATGGTTTCTACACAGATGTTTTGAAATGTTGCAAAAAATAAAATACAAATGTGGGTTTGCATTATTTGCAAGCTTACGTCAGTGTTTCCATTGCTCCATGATGTCTTTATCGACACACACAGAAATCCAGAGAGCATTGACCTTTTGGTGACACTGAGGACAATTGATCAACATTTTCGTCTAATCTGATACATCATAATTAAACCAAAAACATGAAGAAAGAAGAAGAAACCCACCCATCTCAGCCTCGCTATTTTTCGTACGACGGGTGAAAAGTTGAGGCAGGCAGTTGCAGTAATCCATTTATCTGATGTAATGCCATGTCAAAACCAGCTGGGTTCAAATCTGGGTTGCGCTGCGCTCCAAAAGGCATCTCCCTGCATTTTTTACTTTTCTAACTCCAGCTTGCTCACCCTATTACGTATTATTATATATGTGTCTTTATGTCTGTTTGATGGTCACGCTTGGTCCATGTATGTGAAACACAAGACGATTTTGTGTTGGTGATCTGAGAAAGCAGGTCGTACGGCGCTCATTGTGTTTCCATGACGATGAGAGATGCTCTATTCAGCTAGTGATGAGATTTGAGATCAGCGTTTATGTTTTCATGTTAACAGGTTCAATAAACCAACGCTGGCGACATGCATGCATGCTGCACGTTCGACTGCTCTCTGTGTCTTGCATTGGTGTTCGGAATGAGCAGCCAATCAGTTGCCTACGTAGCATAAAACCGTGTCTCCTCTTTGTTGTGATTGGTCGGTCCATGTCATAAACATTCCTCTAAAAAATGTCACTTCCCTCAACTTCATAAAGTTTTCTGCTCTGTCTAAAAAGAAGCCAGGCACAGCAGGTTTTTTACAAAGGCACTTTCCATCCACCTTGTAGCCACTCCCCATTCACTTTAATGTGAAAAGCAGAATAGTGTCAACATACGCGAAGATGGTCCCCAATCAAGAAGCTGTGATGGCGTTTTGAGAGCCTCTCTCCCCCTAGCAAGAGAGACCTAATCTTTCAGCCTGAGCTGAGAGCATCTTTAGATGCCGGGAGGAACCCATTTCCAAATATAGACTGAATCAGATTTTTCTTGCAAAACGCAGATTGCCACACACCTTACTTCTTCCTGTAATATTTACATCATTTAAATTTGACAGGAAACACCACACTGTTCTGCAAGTATCTGCAAGTATCCTGACAAGGCATTTTTGACCAGTATGCTACTTTCTGAGATGCCGGCCGCATGCCAGATTAAATCTGTGCAGTAAAGTTGATTTCTGTCCCCATAACTGCTATATGTGGATTGAAGACTCACTGCATTTACACTTGTCGTTGTGGTCTGATGTGTCTGCGACCACCTCCAGAGGTGGTTCACACATCCTGGGTGCATTCACATTTTGCTTGATTCAATCACAATGTGAACACCCAGGACACATGTCAAGGCCAGGAACAGAGAGCGTTCTGACACCATGAGAGTTACATCCGCCCGGTTTAGCTCGTTGGGCTCCCCTTGGTTGGGCTCAGACGAGCAGTGTGTGGAGAGTAAACCTCCGGCAACGACAACATGTTGAGCAGTCAAACAGACTTAAACCACAGCTTTAGGTGGCTCCCTGCTCTGTCGCAGTCTGCAAACACACTAAGCTGTACACACACTGCACAGACACATGCACATATTATACAGTACACGTGCACGCATATATATACAGCGTGCATGCAAAACACCACGGATCTCTCTCTCTCTCTCACACACACACACACACACACACACACACACACACACACACTCCGTCTCCAAATATCCTGAGCCTAACAGCAAACACAGCTTGTGCCACCCGTATGCCAGCCTGCCAGTCTTCTACTCCCTCAGCAAACCCAACCTGCTACTAATGAGACTAATATAAATAGCCAGGCATCTGACACCAAGACCTGTGTGTGTGTGTGTGTGTGTGTGTGTGTGTGTGTGTGTGTGTTGTGTGTGCATGTGGCTATGTGTATAGAGGCTATCCATAGAGGTATTAAATGTTTATTTGTGCTGATTGCATGGTAATTAGAACAAATATCTAGTGCTATGCTGATATAGTGTGTATGTGTGTGTGTCTGTGTGTGCGTGTGTGTGTGTTGTTCATGTGACAGTAGCAAAATGTACAGCTTCCAGTGGTGACAAAGACAGAAACACGGAAAGAAGGAAAAATGGAAAGAAGGAAAGGGTTCTGCAAAGAAAAGGAAAGGAAACCAGGCGAGCAGCGCAGGATTGGACATGCCCAGTTTAAATAAGCCCAAACTCTGAACTGAACCAACAGCTCTATCCTCTTACTGTAGCTTATGACAGACACTGAATATAACACACACACACACACACACACACACACACACACACACACACACACACACACACACACACACACACACACACACACACACACACACACACACACACACACACACACACACACACACACACACACTCAAAATGATTGAAAAACTCAACTAACGCAAACTAGTGGACCAACCATTATCAAAATATGTGTTCCAAGACGTTGTTGGTTATGGTCATACTACATGAAAATGAAATCAGTGACTGAATTACTGAATGAATGATTGACAGACTGACTGACCACTTGAGTGAATGAATGAGATCTACCGTACCATTTGACCGCGCCACCTAAAAGCACCTAAAAGCCCTCCACCGACTCTCCAGTCGAAACTTTACACAGCAAATCAAAAATAATTCACTTTCTGTGATGTCCAGATGCTTTTTCGGCTTAAGAGTTGTACTGTACTGAGTCGTACTGTTGGGGCAACTGCAACATTTTCCAAATTTTGTGCAAAAACGTTCGTATAATGCAAAAAGCTGTTGAGTGATTTAAGGTAGTCATCGTCAGGTTGGTCATCGTAGGACTAGGGGACCACGCAGCCGCCGACACTGCCCAGATGCAGCCTGGGAGCACGGCCCAGCATGCACAGCAAACGCCCGCTCAGTCAGCCTCGTCCTAGCAGAAGGGGCTGCAGATATCACCATGTTTTCCTGAGTCACAAGATGCATCACAATATTTTTCATTTTGCTTTTCTAAGGCTTGCCTGGTCTTGCCTGTCAAAATCCTTGGCTAGCGCTGTCGGTCCCTTTGGCTGTTTGGCTGGTCTTAACAATACACTCCAGCAAGATGCTTAGCGTGAAATTTTAAGCTTTCAACGTGTTCTTTTGCGTGATACCTTTGGAGAGAGGCTCGCTGTATTACCCCCCCGTTGAACGAGTCTCATCTTTGCCAATTTTAGAAATGACGGTGCTTTGAGCGGAATCGGATTCAGTCAAATCCAAACCGGCTCGAAATAACATACCTGGGACATTTTTTTGGAACGCAATCTTCTTGTGGGCCGTGCCACCAGTTTGTTTACAAGAGCTAGCTAAACTAATGTCGTGCCCTTTCCGGTGGTAACGTGACAGAAGTAGATAAAGGGGAAATGTCAACCATAGTGACTACCGGACATGACACCACTGGTTGAATGTGTTGAATGTTGAATGTGAGGGATGGGCTAGTAAGAAAGCAGTGAATGTAAACCCTGTAAAACACTTGTTATGAAAGGAAATAAAGTGTGAATTGTAGGATACTCAAAAATATAACAATGTCCACGATCTCCTTGTGAAGGCAAATCGTAACCGGTGGCGTCCGGTGCCACGTCCCCGGCTCTCGCCACTTCCACCCAGAGGTGGCGGACTTACTCTTACACCGATTTTTATTTTTATTTTAAGCCTCTGTAAAGGTCTTTCTCCATCTGAGCGTTGGAGTAGTGTTTCCCCTGAGAGCCAGTGTAAAGGTCCTGCCTGTGTGGTGCATGGTGAGGCTGAGACTCAGCTCAACACCCACAGCTCCCACTCCTTCTCTGCCTGGGAAATGTCAGAGACACAGACAAATGAGAGGGAACAGAAGGGCCTGGAAAGGTCCTCAGGAGGCTGGGGGGGTGTGTGGGGGGGGGTCTGCGTCATCTTTTAAACCACACTTTTACAGACAATCTCATAATTAGTGTGCCTTTACCGATTCTGTCTTCATTCTATTTGATGGTTTTATTCTGCTGTGTTATTATGAATGATCTTATTGGAATTGAAATATAATTGATATATTTAGCAATAACACCCGAGAGGCCGTTCTTTACGGCCGGGTCTCGTACCTACTGCAGTAGTACATACAGTATGTAAGATAAAACAGGGGACAATGATTGCTAGCTAACTACCAGGAGTTGTCATGGCAACCCATAAAGCTATAGCCGTCCATTATGGGAATTATCAGCTCTTTGAGCAATCAGCCCTTTGAGCAATCAGATCGCCTGGCAGGAACTACTTGTTGTACAGTTGTCTGTAATGCCCTTTGTAACTCAGTTTTTAAGTTTCAAAAATAAAAGTACTACAAAAATAATCATCTTCAACATTATCATCCATTAATTCACGTATTGTATTGGAAAGTCAGGGTTGACATAACATCCTCATTCCTGCCTCTCCTCCGATAAGACAGCCTTTTGCCAACGGAAAAGGTAAACCCTTCACCTCCTAAACAGGGTGACGACCCCCCCCCCCCCCCCCCCCCCGCCTTGTCACTGAGTAGAAGTATGGATCAGTATATAACCAACTTTTGTTTCTTCGCCTCCGTGTTCAAGTGAGGCTGGTGGCGCCGTCCGTGCTGCCACGCTCCCATAACGAGGCATACAACACAGACCATTTATATCCATTCACATGCTGTCATACTGCTGCGGATGGATGAATATGGGCAAATCATGTGGGGGATTGTTACAATGTGTGTGTGTGTGTGTGTGTGTGTGTGTGCGCGTGTTGTTTCCATACCCTCTTCTCCAGTTGTGCCAACTGCTCCCTGTAGAAGGCATCCAACGCTTTCAGCTCTGCATCTTTCTTCTGCAGCTGCTGAGCCTGAGAGAGAACACACACACACACACACACACACACACACACACACACACACACAATTAGAAATGGATTACATGCATCAAAACACCACATCATGTCCAATTAAGCAGTGTTTTTTTTTTAAAAGCCCTAGGTTAGGAGTAGTGTTAATTGGTAATGCGTTACAGTAGTAGTACACAGTAGTAGTATTTCCCAGTAACAAGTAGTGCAATGGGTTCCATTGGCACTGTCAAAAATCAGGCATCATTTCCTGTTAAATAACAGATTATTGAATTATCCAAAAACTAGCTTCCACCCCCGTCCACAGCTTTTGTCAGAAGTAGTTTGTCCTCTCACACTCAACTAGCTTCGATGTGAAATGGAAGAAAAGTTCACTTTCTCTGGGTGGAAGTATTCGCTCGACTGTGTTTTTGTCTGGCAAAAAGGATGAGAAAGAACACTGGACATCGGCGCTGTTTGGTCTCCCTGATCCATCACACAGAGACGCACAGGAGAGGAGATTCTGATTCTGACGGCAAGAGAGGATACGACTACAACAAACAGATCCAAGGGAGTATTATTACTTTTGAAATGAGTAACAAAGAATTTACAAGCCCAACATTGGTTAGGAGGCCAAAATGGGTCGCGGGCTTGCTTCTTCTCGGTCCCCACATGACTCGTTTGTTTTAACAAACTCTGGTCCTGGGGCGAAACACAATTTACTCAGTTTGGCTCCGTGGTTGAAAACAATTCAACAACCGCTGCCCTAATAGGAGAAGACAAGCCCCGTGGCTCTCGGAGTCTATTTTTAACTGAAGCTTTGACATGTCTTACTGGCAGGATAGCTTTCCACAGGCTACCGGAGATGTTACGCTTATCGAACGGCTGACAGATCCATACATACCAAATAAAAAGACGTGTTGAGTTTGTCTGCGTGCGCGATGCACTCCAGATACTTGTTAAGATCTCGGCTGAGGTCAAATTCAGAATAAGCGCTTTATAACCTTCTTGAATGAGGATCATGACTTTCCCGGTACACATGAATATATATGGTTGCTGATACGCCTCAGTATCCCATGAAATATCGGTGAATCTATGGCATTAAGGCTTCTCATAATCAGGTTATGATTCCATCCACATTGCCTTCACACATCAAGATGATATACAGGAGACCATGTATTCATTAAGGGTATGTATTAAATGCAGTCAGCATGAAGAGAGGGGAAATAACGCATGCATACACAAGTATGTACACACTCATTGGTAAATGTACATCAGGCCATCTGCAAAACATTAAATTTAAGACTTTTAAGGCTTTTTGGAATTGAAATGAACGTGCAAGTGAAAACAACTGTAGTGCTATTGGTATAAATTGCAGGTCTGCAGGGCTGGGATGATTGGTCACTGGATAAAAACAACATACCAAGAAGCTGGAACATTTTTAATCCCCCTAAAGGTGAATGTAAGACCTGAAAGGACAGTAAGAAAGATTTCTACTGACCCACAATGCAAAACGACTGTAATATATCTGCGGGAGGTAGATAAGGTTATATTGATCAATATCAATGACTCACCAATTAGCCTACTTCACCAGGTACAAAGATTTATGGCTTACTAGCTTAGCTTAGCTTAGGCCTTTATTATGTGAAAATGTGAGTTCATCATTTGTCAATTACAGGCCACCGTAAATCAAGGGGACGGGAGGGGAGGAGCTGTGCCAGAGGCAAGTCAATGCTGTTGAAAGTCCTATTGATCGCTGATAGAGGTCCAGAGAGGTCATAGGTCATCTTATATGCTATATTTAACCGCATTCAAGACATGTTTAAGGCCTTGAGGTTAGATAACAGAATTTGTTTCAGGACCTGCAGACACCGCGCACATTCGTATGCATACCGTCACATGCATGCACATAAGACACCCAAACAAACACACACACACACACACACACACACAGTCTGTTGGCTGCGCTGCGTTGAGCTTGTGGAAGATAACAGTCTCGTAGTAAGGCACCCCACAGCGTCAAACACAACGATAAATGCCACCAACATCATGCAACCACCCCCAAATTACACACCGATGAAAAACACCCCCTTTCTCCGGCCTCTCCCTCTATTCATCCATCATGCCTGTCTCTGGCACAGAAAATCACTTCCTGCAGATCATAAGTGATTTTTTTTGAATAGCTGTGAAGCACAGTGGCTGACACACAAACACATGCTCGTATTCACGCCCGTACACAAATGCAATTAAGCAAGCTGATATACACATGCATGATACACACACACTGACACACTATTCAGACTTGAATGAAAGGGAAAATAAAGGCAACATGTGTGAGCAGGCAGTAAAACAGAAAGAGAAAGGAGAAGGAATGGCATTGGGGTAAAGAGGGCTGGAAAAGAAAAACAGAAGGGAAGGGTAAACAACAATAAAGAAGTAGAAAGAAAGGGATGGAGGAATGAAGGGGTGGATACGTGAACAGTACATCCCTGCAGGAGCAGCCATGTTACAGTTCAATTCACCTTTAATGGAATCAAAAAAGTGGATTATCTCCAAACATGGCAACGTCTATGTCTTTTACTATGAAAAGGTTCCGATATCTAGTCTATGAGGATAATTCCACTATTAGTAAATTCAGTTTCCCAAAAAGTGGGGGGGATTGGAAAATAGAGGGATGGATGGAATGGATGAAGGAGGGGAGGATGAAGCTTACCACGATTTCTACCTCGTCTGCAGACTAGGGATGGTTACAGAGGGAGCAGGAGGGGAGGTAGAGGAGCAAAGTGGGGTAAGGAAAGAGAGACCAAGAGAGCCAGGTGAGGGAAAAAGGAGAGGGGAGGGGCACAAACAGGAAGGATTGTTAGGAGTATTACAAGTTTTAGAACAATTACAGGAACAAGTGCTTTGACTGCTTGTGTAAAAAAATAAAACATAATGATATAATATAAAGTAAATATTATTTTTAAATGGCCAAACACTGATGACTGATGGATTCTTAAAAGCTCTCTGAACTCCCGATGCACTAAACCCCACCCATCTGGTACTCCCAGCAGATGAAAACAAACACTACCAATTTGAACACGCTAGACCCCCGGGTGTAACACGTTGAGGTTTGCCCTGTTGAAACGCTGGGAGGCGTGGCTCATCCGTCTCGGCGTGTCGCCTGAACAGCCTGACAGAAATACTTGACCGGCGTGCTTTCATCACTAATCAAGTTCATCATTGATTTCAAGTGTTCTGTAGCATTTGCCAATACCTGAGTGCATTCGCTAAATGATGTCTGCTGCAGGAAGAACAAACCCAGTCCATTAACCACATACTAGACCAGCCCAGCAAGCACTAGGGACAGGCTAGTCTTGTTTTGTTGCTGTCAGCGCACACGCACACGCACACGCACACGCACACGCACACGCACACGCACACGCACACGCACACGCACACGCACACACACACACACACACACACAAAACGCGGACAAAGATTCATCATAATTATAAGGGCTGCTGAACGCCAAATCAAATCAGTGCAGATCGGCTGTGTTTCATAAGCAGAGAGAGAGAGAGAGAGAGAGAGAGAGAGAGAGAGACACACACACACACACAAAGCGAGTGAGAGCTAGAGACTAAAAGTGTGAGTGAGGTAGAGAGAGAGAGACAGCGAGAATGGTAAAGAGAGCAGGACAGATGTATTGAAAGAGTGACTGAGGTAGGTGGGAGGGGCTTGGGGAGGGAGAGATGCCCTGTGACGAACCTGAGTCCTAGAAACAGCAAATAGCAACCGGATACAGCAAAGAAAAATAGAATATAAGCAAGAATGACGCAAACGTGGTTGAAATGCAACACTTGAACCAATGAAGCAGAACTGTAAGAAAGAACAGTATGAACTATATGATCATGCACAGCAGTAGGACATACTGAGACAAAGAACAAATTCATAGAAAATGTGTATGAAAATATACAGAAAATATGAAATATATGCAGTGTGAAAATACAGTAAATGAAAACTTTTTTTTTTTTTTAAATATCAAGATATATGCAATATATAGCACACAAGAAAAGTATGTGATTATTAGTGTTTCCCATCAGTTAGTCAATGTATAAACACTGATCTACATGGATCTCTAACGCATCACGTTATGTTTTTCTCTGTCTCACTACAGACTGATCTCACTCAGCTGCAGCTTGTAAACACTCCGCACCACGAGGCTTTTATCCTCCTAGTGTGAGACAGACAGACAGACAGACAGACAGACAGACATCACCTGCTAGACGGACAAGGGCAGTCTGACCTAAAAAAAACTGCCTGACAAAAACCTGATATAGACTCGACAATGGGAGGTAATTGTTGACTTTTTTTTCCTCCAATGTTACCGTCCTTTTACAGCTGCTAGCGGAGTCTATATATTCAACAAGTCACGTCGTCATACATCGAGTGGAAAAATTAATTTTCTCCCTTGAATTGAATTTGTTCCCTCAGATGAGCACTGACAAGTATTTTGCGAGGAAAAGGCCTCGGGAGGAGGAAGGAAGCCAAAGGGAGTCCGAACCCCGAGGTGGATGCAAAAAATAGCAGATGCAACTTGACAGGAAAAGCCCCGAACCTCACCGGTGGCTGCACTGATATATGTTATTATCACAATGGAAAGGGAACGCATTGAAATAAAACGCTGAAGCCGTGACAGAGTCAAGCTGTTTATTCTGAGAGCAGAGAGGGTCAGGTGGCAGAGAGGTGGTGGCAACGAGGCGAGACAGGGGGAGGAGGGTGGCTTGGGGGGGGCGACAGGTGAGGGTTTCAACACGGGGACACGTGTCGCATGGCCGGTTTCGTGACCCTATAGGACACACACACACTTTGGTCAAGGTGAATATGTTTTAAATGTGATGTTATTTGATTTTTAAAATTGGCTAAATGATGATTTGATGTGTTTGTGCTCTCTTTTTTGTCTTTTTTAAAAATATTTTATGGGTTTTTTAACATACAAAACACAAGAAAATACAAACTCAAGATCTACACTCACAAGCTCACAAACACACACTCAAGTCCCACCTCCCCACAGGACCCATAGACCCACCCCTCCAAAATCACAACAAAATCAAGCAGGCAAATGAAAGGCACAGCTGCAAAGCACCAATTTTTTCCAATAGTTCTGACCAGCAAGTAATATTTTGTGCCAGTGAGCAATGCAGTCGAGCTGTGCTGTATCTGAATACAAGTTGATCGCCAAAGATGCATGCCAATGCAGGTGGAAAGAGGGTCTGAAATTGTTCACGAGCTCGTGTGGAGGAGGGAGGGAGGAAAGGGGGGGGGGGGGGGGTTAGTTGAAATAGAATAGATTTAATTAAAAAAGAAACTCTCCAGCCTATCTGTGTCTCTGTATTTGTCCTGCTTTAATTTGCAGTCAGAGAAGACACTGTGAGTGAATCAGATGGCTCCTCCGGTGTCCCTCCAGGGACCTGGGAGCCTGTGGTAGATAACAGCCAGCCAAGCGTGACTTTACACACACACACACACACTCTCTCTCACACACACACACACACACACACACACACACACACACACACACACACACACACACACACACACACACACACACACACACACACACACACACACACACACACACATACACATACACGATGGCAAGAGGCTGTCTGTCTCTGTGTGTTGGGCTGCCTGTCATCATCCCTCTCTGTCTGTCATTCATCCAATCAGTGTGTTTGCCTGCATCAAGGTGTGTATACCTCTGTCTGTCAATAAGCGTGTCTCCCTGTCCTTCTGCATTTGCCTGTAATGATCCAGCTTAGTATCAGGTGAATGTGGTATTGGGTCAACTCTACCATGCTTGCAGCAGGGTAGGAGAGTCAGACAGGTATGAAAAGAGAGCAGACTTAAGGAACAGGAGTGGCTGTCCTGCAAAACAATATGGGTGTCTGTCATTCCAAAACAATACTTTTAGCTGCAGAAAGCCAATATTTAGCGCTGATATTCAATATCTCTGGTGGATCCGGATCTAGGATTTCCAGCATTAGACAATTATCATTTTTTAACGGAGACTTGATTCCAAATCCATATGTTTGCAGGGTCAAGAAATCAATTTAACTTGAACATTTAGGTGATGGGAATGAAGTCATTGGGTGTGACAGCAAGTTGGGAGTTTTGTTCAGCGTTGGCGGCTTCGCCTTCTAGGTTTTACTCTTGTTTGGAATACACCGCAAGCCCAGAGAAAAAGCCTCTAATTTCACTCATGACAATGACATTGAATTGAAATTGCCTCTCCCCGGGAAACAAATGCAAGTGTAAATGCAGCCCTAAGACCAACGGGAGCCCGACGACACCAGAATAACAAACCTGCTCAGCTCTCATCTTCTTGTTAGGCTACTTGCTGTAATGAAGAGACTTGAGATATGCCTGTTTTTCATCTCGTCCTCACAACCCTTACATTCTTGCTGCTTGTCGTACAGAATATTACGCTCGCTCTACTGTGGCACTTTTTTCAAATTGCTCCAGAAAGGTGCGCCAAATGACTAAAATATTAAAAAAAAGAGGTACAAACACATGTGGCAGAGAGAGACAGGAGGAGTAAGCCACAGCCCAAATGAATAGCAGATGAAAGCAAGAGGGGGGGGGAAATTTAGAAGACGCCTAATTGACTGAGGCAGCTGCTAGCCATAAACTAAACAGCAGATTAGCTTCCAAATGTATCACTCCATATTCTGCAGACTCCCGGCACCTTCTGCGTCTATCTCTTAAAGCAGTTGAAAACATTCTTCCAGTGGCATTGGGGCGGGGGGGGGGGCACTTGTGTCAATACCTTGAAGAATACCCTTGAATACCCTTGATCACTTAGTAGGATGGAGGAAACTCTTGGTCCATAGGCACAGCACCATTTCTTTTTTTATATCGCCATTGCCCTGACGTCAAACTTTTTGAAGTGCGTCCGCCTGGTGACGTGGCTCATACACCAGAATGGCCTAGCAGACACTAGGGACACCGAGGCTTGTTGAAGAAAAGTCGTCTATGTCCTATATGATGGAGGTTCCTCCCTGTTTAAGTTTTCATTTCAGGTGGCTGACAAGACAAGTCATTCCAGTGTAATTCTAGTGTATTTTACACAATAGCGTATCCGTAGATGGAAAATAAGCTTTTGCGAACTTTTTTCACCGATTGTAAATCAGAATACAGATCTGTTTTTATTTAAACATCGCCTTGTATAAAGAGATCAGTCCATCAAAAAGACAATGGAATCTTTGCCCATTTTTCCTTTTTGGTCGTGTGGTGACTGTTACTGTACTGTACTGTATTTACATTTGGATAAGGTACAGGGCCTTTTCTTGCCAAATAGTAAATAAACTAGAAAATATCTGTATGAAATCAGCGTTTATTGTATAATATTATGTACAAGATTTTATTTCACACTGTTCAAAAGAGCTTTCCGCCATCCTCATGGAGATCTTTATAAGACTGGACTCTTTGGGCAGAGGTATTTTTCTAACTTGGACTTGGACTGCACAGGTCCAACAAATCCATGGCCAATGGGCACTAAAGCTGTGAAGCGAGCACCGGCTGAAAAAAATATAAAATAAAAATAGGGACGCGGACTAGAAGTAAATAGCCCCCTACTGACATCTAGTGGCGGTGACGTGAAAGTGCACGTAATCATGGGATATTTTCTGTACGATTCTGTGGCTTTTCCATTTTTTCCGCGGCCCATACAGTTTTCTGCACTGCATCCAGTTCTCCGTGAAAGAAATTCCGCGATCGTGGAATTGGCTGCACTGTGGGTCTTTCGGCAGGGCTGTAGGGACAACAGATGGCGGCGGGCAGAGCCGTTTGTCAGTGTGTGTGTGTGTGTGTGTGTGTGTGTGTGTGTGTGTGTGCCGGGTGAGATGCCACAGTGATAGCGGCTACAGCTAGGAGGCCGACTCCCTGATCCGCCTTACAGAGGGAGAGCGCGAAGAGAGCATCTGAGGGCACCGACGTTAATAGTCCAATGGATCATCAACACACCACGTAGGGAAGGGAAAGCTTGTGTTTGGGCTTGCGAGTACACCCGGGACACACACACTCACACACACACACACACTCTCTCCCCCTCTGGGCTGTGTGTGTGTGTGTGCGTGCGCTGTGTTGCCATCTGATAGCAGCGGCAGTCTGTTCTCTCATCCCCTCTTTCTCCCCCTCGCTTTATTTACTCCGCTGCGTTTATTTAACACATAGCTCCCAGCGAGGCAATAAATTAGCACTCAATAATAATCTGACTGATAATTACAGCCAGACAGATAGACGGAGAAAGGAATGAGCACAATATGAGCCAGTGGCGCTCCTCCTCCTCCTCCTCCTCCTGTTTTACCCCTTCCCACTCTCTTCTACAATGTCATGTTCAAGTGGTCCTATGTAGCCCAGTGGGGTAGAGCAAGGCATGAACACTGCGAGGGTTAGGGGTTCCATTCCCACCACGGCCCGTCCATCTTAAAAAGGCATGCTCACATGGTACCATAAGGACCTTTGGATGAAAGCATCTACTTTTCTCATTCTGCTACTTAGTTTTGGGAGTATTTTCTTTTCAAAGCTAGTACCTTAACCCTATATTGGCTGGAAGAACTATCAGATCTGGATCACCAGGGTGACCGGACCAACTGGTTGACATTGTGTAGAAAAGAAGATGAAGGATGTCTGCAGAACGTTCATGCAGACAGCAACAATTCACCTGGTCTTCAATTCCTGTCTGTCCACCTCTCTGCCTGCTTTACCGTCTGCTTGCTTGCTCATGACTTGTAGTCCTAGCATGGCCATGACTTGTCAGTCGCAGCTGATTCTCAAGACTGAAGTCTGTGCTGGTCTGAGGTGGTTTCAAAGGGCCGCCGGCAGACACCAATCTTGAAGTGTGCGAGAATTAACAACTTAAAACAAACACACAACACAAATCTGTGCAGACTGGCAACAAGCCAATGTTGAATGTGAGAAGGGCAAAATACAGGAAGTGTATCAAGAACCCAGTTTTACGTCAAATGTGTGTGTGTCTCTACGACGCCAGACGTCTGCGTGGTGTGATGTCCAGTCTTGTCTGAGTCTGTTCCCGTGTGTACTTGACCGTCTGCCTGCCCTGCATGCTGGCTTGCCGACCTCCTTGACTAACTGCCTTGCTTGCCCACTGGCTTGGCTGTCTGTCGGTGAGGAAGCTAGCTTTCCGAAGCACAGGCAGCCTAATAGCTTTACATGCAGAACCATGTCAGCTCCTGCAGATTACAATTACTGATACAGCTGCGGGCTTATCTGTACCTCTGCCTCCTCCTCCTCCTCCTCCCCCTCTCGCCTCTTTTCCCCCTAGTCCCCTCAACCCCTCTCCTTTCCTACCATCTCCTCTCCTCCTCAGCTCCCTTTCCATCCCCCATCCCCCACTCCTTTCCTTCTCTACCCCTCTCCTTCCCTCGTTTCCTTCTACCCCGATCACTCTCACACGCGTCCCTCTTCTTTACTCTCCTGTTTCCCCTCCTCCTCTTTTTCCTCTGTTGTTCCTGCCAACATTCTCTCGCTTCTCCTGTCCTTCCACCTTCCTGAGCACTGAGGCAAGCTCTGTGATAAACTAGCGTGTGTGTGTGTGTGTGTGGCAGAGCAGTAATATCCCTTAGAGTGCCTGAAGGATGTAAATCCATTGAAATTCAAGACAAACCCCGTAAGCTAACCAAAGCAACTCATTTAACTTGTTTTTCACTCATCTAAATGGCCTAAGTGGGGTGTGTTGCCATATGTCTGACTCAATAAGCAGTCAGAAGACTACATGATAAAACACCAAGTAATTCTCCCACTCATATGTACCGCTATAATGAAGCATGTCCCCCATCTGCTTCTGTAGTGTGTGTGTGTGTGTGTGTGTGTAGGGTGTGTGTGTGATCACAGCTGTTTCTCTCACACCCCTAACTGGAGTCTGAATGAGTTTCCTGAGTGTGTGTGAGAGAGACAATATTGCCGCTCTATCAGCAGACAATCTCCAGCTGACGAGATGGGTGGAGGTATAAACAGGGGAGGCAAGTTTGTCTAATCAGAGCCAACATCTGTCTCATTCCAGTGGAGCAGCCTGACTGACAGACAGACAGACAGACAGACAGACAGACAGACAGACAGAGCTATCTTACTCTGCAGAAGTGTTGCCGCCCCCAAAGACCATCTGGGGAAAGAACATTAGTGATTTGGAAGTTATGGGCCTTTGCTGTAGCGGTGGTCGCCAAGGGGAGGTGGCAATTTATTAAGTTAGATTTTCACAATAAAACAACGAAATACTTCCTCTTATTCAGTAAATACTCCTTGGTAAACAGCAGACGTAGCGGCAGAAAAATGATTTTCCCAAGCGCTGTGAGCCGATGGCGTCGCAGGTGTAGAGCTGTGCAAGTGTCTCACTCCTGAATTTGCTTCTCGACCCCCCGTGGGCAGCATTTGGCTACGCCGGGTTCCTGCTGAAATGACGCCGACTGTTGGGGCGTCGGCAAGGGTCTTCGTGGACCGGCACTGCTGGGTTAACCCGATGTCGGAGGAGCGAAGGATCGTGCACTTGCATTGGGGGGCGGGGGGGGGGGGGGGTTAATTGTGAGGACAGGGCTGCCGGCGGAGTGCCTCGCGGGTTATTTGTGACCGACTTGACTAATCGCTCCGGCGGGGGCCGTGCACGTCTTCTTTTGCTGCGAGTTGTGTGAACTTTAAGACAGGCGTGCGGCGCGGCTCTTCTGTTATTGGGAGATTACCGCTGAAGTGGGCCGTGTCATGAACTGTGAAAAGCCTGTAGCTGGATTCGGTTTTGTGTTTTGCTTGGACTCTCCCTCCCAGGGCTCCATGGACACACTCACACACTCACACACTCACACACTCCGTCCACATCCTGATTGCATTTCTTCAACATATTCATCATTGCATTTTAAGTCTGTGGTTGTTTGTGTCCATGTATATTGTTGTTGCTATGGTAACTGCCTTGCATTGTTAAAAGGTGTGTATCACTCCTGCATGTTTCCGTGGTTTGTAAGACTCCTAGACTCTCTAGACAGAACTGTTGTCAAGGCCCAGAGCTGACTGGCAGACCAGGCGCCCGTCAAACCGCCACGAGGTATACAAGCACTTTTTGCCTTTATTTGGCAGACAGAGAGACAGAGAGGATGACATGCTACAAAAGGTCCCAGGTCGGACGCCAACCCAGAACGTCACGGTTACCTTAACCACCTGAGCCACCAGGATGCCCCTCCAGTAGATATTATACTAACATACTGTTTCTAAAAATGAAATATAATCACACGGACATGGATATAAGAAGTGGCACTTTCTGCAGGTGTGAAATCCATCTGGGAAAGGAATGTTGAGAATTGAGCAAAAGCTATGGGCCTGTGGCCTGTTCTAGGATCAGTTCCAGTAGGTGTTGCAGTGTAAGAATGGCCCCTACTTGGATATTTATATCATGATATATGGACAACTGTAATTGCGATTGTTATTTTTTTGGCCAGAAGATTAATTTTCATTAATTTCCTTTTTGTAGTGAGGGGGTGGGGGGGGGTAATCTTCCAGCTGTGGGGCGCCACTGCAGCTAAATGAATGTAAATGAAACAGGGGGGAACGTTTAGAATAGCCAACGAGAAAAGGGTGGCACGTTCTACAAATATACAAAAATACACAAATATGACAGATTACCTACTGTCATTTATTTATGGAACAGTTTTTTTTCCCCAAGCTGTTAGATTTGGTGTTTATTCTCATAAAGCCCCCCCCCCCACTCAAGACCATCTTCCTCCTCTACACAAAGGGGGAATTAAGAGAGATCACAGCCCGTTGAGTTTCTCTTATTAACAATATATTCTGGTAAAAACTGATCGGTACCAAAACAAGTTACGGGCTCCAACACCCCCCCCCCCCCCCCCCCCCTTGTTAATTTTGAGTAAATCTCCCTCTGCAGCCTGACCGACCCCCAACTCATGATTGGCGCTTGATGTCACAGCTGCACAGGTGCGTTTGCAGCAAGCCATTTTGCATCCCTCCTCTTAAGCATGTGGTCTAATTCAATCGGGGATGCAAACTGGTACCACGGATTAACTGGATTAAGTGGATTAACTCACTAAAAGAGCAGTATGGTGCGATTAGAGAAAACTAAAACGGTATGGACAGTCATGGCGATGACGATGACTCGCTAAATTGAAATAATAGCCACATATTTCCAATGGCGCGCGGTATGGTGACGATTTCTTACACTCCCTGTAGGAATGGATGAGACGCACAACTAGATTTGCTCTTGACGTGTGACAACTTCCTTGAGGACCCGAGAGATTTGAGCGGTACAATGAAATGTTCCTTTTTCAACGTGCCGCTGCACGACCAATTTGGAGGTAATAAAACCCGACGCAGGGAGGAGAGGTCGTTGTATAAATGGGTAATGATTAGGCAGATCAGATTAACACGGAGACCCCCGCGCAATAACGCTGGTAACCGGATTTCCAATGAGAGAAAAATGACACACTTGAAATGTGATTTCATATTGTGCATGGTGTGCACACACGGAGAGAGAGAGAGAGAGAGAGAGAGAGAGAGAGAGAGAGAGAGAGAGAGAGAGATGGAATATGCTTTTGTTGCCATCTAGTGTCTTTTAAAGGAATTGTTTTATCCTCCTGGACAGCAGAACGTCAAAGAAATACATTATCACTACTTTTCCATCTCAAAGTCATCACAATTTTCACCTTTGTGAGCAGCTCCATATTATTTATAATATATTATGTTCTCATCGCCTCTCCTATGACAATCTTACAAGGGTTTACTTGAGATTTCCACACCATCAATAGCCCAATCCCCATCTTACCTGATTTTATCACACATCCCACTGACAAAACCACTTTTACAGTAGCACCCCTGGAGCAGGTATAGGTCCCGATGAGTGTTGCACTCCATGAAGGCTGAGTAGAGCTCAGCTTCCCTGTCTATCTATCCTAACCTTATCCATTAGTGGGAGTACTTACTGAACTGTTCTGCAGTCAGCGTTTAAGAAAAACCCCAGATCTGCATCGCTTTCTAAACCTCTGATGGATCTTTTTTCCATGACATACAGCACAATTTCCATGTCCAATATTTGTCAGAATCTATGTTGCAAATGTCACATTTCTATATTTAATATGTGATCTGAGTGTCCCAGGTCTTATTTCTGGCTACAACAACTATCACTTAGGACAGATCAAGACATTTCTGAAAGGGAATCAACAAGCAACCAAGCTTGACAGTCAACATTTCACTGTTTGGAAAATAAAAAGGTTTTGCATGACTGCAGGAAGCCTTTATATACTGCAAATCTTTACGGAACGGCGGAACATCCGAGGGAAAGCTTCACTGATCTGAAGACTATAGATCTGAAGACCTCCGGTCAGCC
The DNA here is from genome assembly GCA_034670385.1 of Hoplostethus mediterraneus. NCBI lineage: Eukaryota > Metazoa > Chordata > Actinopteri > Trachichthyiformes > Trachichthyidae > Hoplostethus > Hoplostethus mediterraneus. The sequence continues at coordinate 4,493,566 of JAXDDW010000001.1, read as the reverse complement.
GAGTCACAGTGTGCTACAGCTGCTGACTCCTAGTCCTGGTTCACCTGGGCTAAATAGGGTATTGAAGAAGGGATGCATGGATGGCATTTTGCATTAGCTGTGAAGCTCCATCACAGAGGAAGCTAAAGGGCAACCAATAAAATAGGCTTTCTAATTGTTCTGTGAAAAGAGAGAGAGAGAGAGAGAGAGAGAGAGAGAGAGAGAGAGAGAGAGGGAGAAATCCACCGTATGCTAATGAAACTTATCACCTTTTTTTGTGCCTCCAACAGGCGCCAAAAGGCCATTAATACATTATAAAAAGACAAAATCCCTTTTAGCCCTTTAGCTCAACACGCTTCCTTTCTTCCTGTTCTCCCGCTCCCCCTCTCTCACTCTGAAATTAATCTGCGGAAGATTTGCCATTAACAAAGACTATTCACGGGGCGCGGCGCGGCGGGCGAGGGCCCCGGCTCAAAGACGGAAGGGATGCGGGGGTCAGGCGGGTTTAATGGGAAGAAGACAAAAGAAAAAAGGGACCAAATGAGCGAGGGAGTGAAAGGCAGATCAAAAAAAAAAAAGAAAAGAAAAAAGAAAAAAGAGGTGCGCTAACTAGCAGACACCACACGTTGTGAAAGCTTCCTTTCTCTGGCGCCCTCTGCCTCATGACTCAGCGCTACGCCCCCGCGCTCCGGACAGGACACACTTACTCACCTGTTGTACCCGGTTTGTCTCTCCTCTTCACCCCTTCCTACAGTAACTCTCCACACAATGCTATTCAGTCTCGCTCCTTGCCCTCCTCCTCCTCCTCTCCTTCCTTTCTGTCTCCTCCTTCTCCTCCTCGACCTCATAATTCTACAGGAAATGCCGAGTCACCTGTCGTACCTTCTTTTTCTCTCCTCTCATCAGTCACCCCTTCTTGCTGATCCTTACTCTCCTCTTCCTCCTTCTCTTCATTTCTCACTCTCCTCTACATCCCATTTCCCCAATTCTCCAGGAAAAGGACATACCCACACATTCTTCCTCTCTCCTCTTCCTCCCCTCTCCATAGGAAAAACTGAGGCATCCGTCATCCCTTCTTTCTTTCTCCTCAACCTCTCTTCCTCCTCCTACTCTTCCTCCTCTTCCTAACCCTCCAGAAAATGCTCTGTCATTTGCCACGCCTTCTTTTTCATCCTCTCATCCTTCCTCTCCTCTTCCTCCCGCTTTCCCTAACTCTGCGAGAAATGCTGAGTCATCTGTCACCCATCATTTTCATCATTTCCCCTCTTCATCCTTGCTCCTGATCCTCCAGGAAAATGTTTAGTCACTTCTCAGCCCTTCATCCTCTCGTCCTTCTTCTCTTCTTCTTCTTGCGCCCAATTCCACAGGAAATGCCTCCGTCGTCCTTCCTTTCACTCCCATCAATTTCTCCTCCTCTTCTTTCTCTTCCATCTCCTAACTACTGAGAAAATGCATCGTCACCTGCCGCGAGATATTTCTCATCCTCACATCTGTTCGGTCTTCCTCCATCCTTATTCTCTATAATACCGAGTCACCTATCATCTCTTCAATCTTCTCCTCGTGTGTGAAATGAACACGGGCTACCAGCCAAATGTAAGTAGCTCTTGGCCATGGCTGCGCGCTAAGTTTGCCTACGCCACCAGCCACTTTGGCAGCTGACCAAACATCATTTGGGAGGTCCGCTATAAAACGCCATTTGAAAGTCCTCAAGCCGCTGTGGTCGTGAATGGAAAACGTTTTTTTATTTTTTTTTATTTTCCTTCAATAAACCAGAAGAGAAAGCCCAGCAGAACACTCAGCAGGGTTTCCCTCAGCGCTTTATAGTCGATTAAAAGTTATAGTTTATGGTCTTTTGTTAATATTTCAAATAAATATCGGACTTACTTTCACTACATCACTTTTCGTCTGCCAACCTTACCCTGGATAACCTGGATACAGGAAACATTTTGGTAAATGCTGCTGCTAGTTGGCTAGGATTACTGCACCGGACAGAGCTCTCTAGCGGACTCACAGAGCTGTCAGATATTGGGTAAGGTGACCAAACGAAAGGTCCTTTAACTACTAAGCCACCCTAAGAGTTGTGATCGTGTGCAATTTGACGGGCATTTTCATCCAAAGCGGGTGTATCGAGCAGGAAGTGAACGTGGCCTAACCCTGGCAGTGTTAGTGCCATGCTCTAACCAATCCCTGAAGTGTCTCGACGACCGCGCACGTCTGAGATTACCCGATGGGTTTCTGAGAGGGTTTTGTAAGACCAAGGGCCACAGGGCTGTCTCGATGCACACAGACGGTCGCGCCCTTGGATTCCAGGGTGGTGCTGGCAGGTGAAAACTTCAGCCTCGTCTTTGAGCCATTTTTGGAGTTTATCAAACAGGTTTTTGAAAGGGTCGCATGAGCCCAAGGGACGCCTGGAGGATCATGTAATCCTTCAGCTGAATTCTGAACATTTCACGTGACAACAGATGACCACATGTCAAAAAATGGGAGTTATGGGTTAGTGTGCGCATGATGTGTGTGTGTGTGTGTATGTGTGTGTTGGTGGCACGAGGAACAGTAATTACAACCCTCAACATCAGAAGGCCCGGCCCTGTTCGATTGGTCATTCTGCTCACGCCATCCCTCTAGCGGCTTTCTATTAGCGGTGGGAGTGTGCTGTAGTGGAGATAAGGCAGGCGCTACAGCATGTCTCAACACAGGAGAGGGGAGGGGTGGGGGAGGAGGAGGGGGGAGGAGGAGGGTCACGTGAAACAGGCGCCGGCCGAGGTGTAAAACAAGTGCCCCCCCCCCCCCCCTCCTCTCCTCCCTACCACCCCGCACCACTCCTATCTTCAGCTCCAGGAAACTCTCAGGGTGCAATTTACCGCTTGCACTGCACTGATAATACTGTCTCCAGGGGGAGGAGGGGGGAGGAGGGAGGGGGGAGTGATGGGTTGGGATAGAAAGAGAGAGAATAGAGGAGAGAAAGAAGAGGGGGAGAGAGAGAGAGAGGAAAAGCAGGAGAGAGAGAGGACGGGAAAGAGAGGGGGAGATTAAAAAAAAAAAAAGACCGGGGACATATGAATGTGTGCAGGGAGGAAGAGGAGGAGAAGGAGGAGGCAGAGGGAGTATCACCATGGAAATTACAAATGCAATCCAAAGACCCAATTTGTGCCTGTGCAAAAAAAAAAAAAAAAAAATGTTCCAACGTGTGATTTAACCAGAGAAAACCTGACCGGGCTGAATCATTACTTGCCCCGACACGAACTTATCTCCTCACACTGATAGAGACTCAAATTAATCCTCTTTTACGCAGCTTTATCACTGAACTCAATGCATGTAAAACCTAAAGTCTACAGTAGAGCACTAGGACAAGTGCTGACCCAGACTCAAGGGTATCTCCGTACACAGACTACAACAGCTCCGCCAGCAGGCCACTACTGGGCGTTACCGCAGGAATTGCATTTCAGATACTGACTTGGGAGAATTGATTTGTTGTAATACTGAGCCCAGGGTTCCCACACCTTTTTGCTCATCAAACTCCAAGACTTTTCCAAGACTTTTCCATGACTATTCCAAGACATTTCTTTACGTTGAATATCTCTTCTGAATGTCCCAAGTCTTATTTCTGTCTACAACTATCCCTTAGGACCAATACTATGAGGACATTACTGATTGAGGTTTTTATTTGTTGGAATAAAGCAGCCAAGCTCCAACATTTCACTGGTTGGAAAAAAAATAGCCACAAATTTCCATGACATTTCCAAAATTATATGCAGTTACCATTTTTCCAACTTTTCCAGGCCTGGAAAACGTTTTTATTCCATGACTTTTCCAGGTTTTCCATGACCATGGGAACCCTGTTAATTGTGGACGTCTTTAGTTGTCACTTCTCCATGGCCTGTGTTGCCTTATGACATCAACAAAAGAAAAGGTGAGGTTTAAAAACTGACCTCTGATACCAAACGGATTTCCCACTAGGTCACTAGTCCGGAGTGAAAGTGGTATGAGGCAGAGAGGAGGGAGACTTTCAGACTTTCAGCGAAACCAAATAACAGAGAATACATTTGACCGAGCATGCATGCATTAGCTTGTGTGTGTGTGTGTGTGTGTGTGTGTGTGTGTGTGTGTGTGTGTGTGTGTGTGTGTGTGTGTGTGTGAGTGTGTGCGTGTACCATCTGTTTGGCCTTGTTGAGCTCCTGCCGTGTGTATTGTCTCTCCTTGCTCAGTGCTTTGGTCATTTCCTCCCTCGCCGCTTCCCTCTCTCTCTGTGCTACCTTGGCCAACTCCTCCTTCAGTATTGTCTGCTGACGTTCATACCTAAGTAACACACACACACACACAGACACACAGACACACAGACACACAGACACACACACTTTATTGGATGCAAACATGAATTACTGCCCTCAAATGTCTTATGATTGAAATGCTTTCTCCAAACATTTCCACAAGGGGTCAGCAAATATCAAATATTTCATGGACAAGTACATCATATGTGTTATTTATGTGCTATGTGGTCAGAGGTGTGTGTCTATCAGGTATTTTTCAACGGCTTTAAACGTGACTCCAATCAGAACTGAGGACCGCAACTATCCCATATTATCTTCAACCCACCTCTTCTGTTCATCCTTGGCGTAAGTGGCTGGTTTGCTGGTGTCGGTTTTGACGCCGGCCCGGGGCTGCGGGCTCTGCTGCGGTCGAGGGCTGGGGATGGGACTGGGAGAGGCGTCTAGACCAAAGACAGAGTGGCTATCTTATCAAAACTCTTACAGGAGAACAGGTGCAAGACAAGCTGTTAGGAACTTTGGCATGTACTGTGACTTAGAAAGTTTGAACTGAGAAATAAGCCACAAGCGGCCACGCTTTGCACTGAATAGCTAAGAGGCGGTGTAAGTCCGAGATCACACCGAATGTGTTCGTGTTTTTCAAATGAGAGAATCTGCTGCATCATTCTATTACCGATGCATTGGGTTGTGCATTGGTGTTGCATGTGTTGGATATTTCCTAAATATGTATTGATAAAGCATGTACTAAAACATATGTTGTTTTTCAGCAAGTTTATATTGTAATACTACAATCAAGTATTATGTGTGCCCAGCATTAGCTGAAAAGATGCTCTAAAATCACTATTAATCATATATAATAAGTATATACATATAATAATAAGTATATCACATATAATAAGTGACTTATTGCTTTTGTAAAACAGTGGTAATACACCTTTTTAATTGAAAGGGAACAAAAATGTTCAATCAATCTTTTATTTTGGAAAGTCTTTACGCTGTATTTATTTGACAAATGCATTTGCATCGCTATTCAGCACATCAGTTCTTTATCAACAACAACCTTTCCCACCTCAAGACAGGTTTACACAGACGCTTGCACATATTGCACACCTTTGCACAATATTGAGAAATGTATGAAATGTATCAAAAGTTTGTGTTTTCATTCAGCCTTTCTTATGTGACATAATTTGCAGAAAAATACTCAAAAGGACACCCAGCTACTGACAATCGCAGCATATTCTCCACATGCAGGATAATTGCTTTCACTAGATGGCGTCTCATGACAAGTTACATTCTCACAGATTTGCTTCAACAATAGTTGCATCTTTATAGCAAAAAAAAACTGTTGTCAAGACAACACTGGTACGTGCACAATACCTGGGCCTTCCTGATGGCTGGCTGAGATTGGCGATGGTGTGCGTTCTGGAGGAATGTTGGCTACTCCTCTCATCCTCTGAAGAACGTCTTCTGACAGCTAGATAGAAAAAAAAACAAAGAGAGAAACAGAATGAGCAACGGAAAGGAGTGAGATAGAGAATCACACACACCACAGCGACCATGGCCTAATGAATTCACTTTACTACACCATTCATCGGGATTTACAGCACTTGGGAAAATCATTTCCTGCAAATCTTGTCTGTTCTTTATTTAACAGTATTATTGAATTACTTAAGTTGTATTACTATGCTAATTTGACTTCTTCACACCGTAGCTGCAAATTTTCACACTACTTCACACCCATGATCCTCTTCTCGCAAACCTCCATTCACAAAGGACTACATATGATCATCATGATTTTATCAAGTTATACTACAGAGGCCTTTTGCAGTGCACACTCATCAAGATGTCGTTCGTGGCAACCTTATGTTGCACTAAGCCTTTCTTTAAAACTTCTTGAAACCCAATAAGAAGCATTTTTGCAAGCATATTTAATTGTTGGGGTTTTACTGTACAAGAACATGCTGTGGTAGCCTCTAAATTTGAACGGGATGTCACTTCTGTCAGTTCTAATTCTATGGGCAGGGCAGCCAACATCTCAAGGCTACAAAAAGTAACCTTGGCATGGAGCAAAAGACATGAACCTGCTTAGAGAGTGCCAGAATACATTGGATCATTGCAGCTCTGCCTAGTGTGAGTGTGTATCCAGGAAAATAGTTAAACATAGCTACACCAAAAACCACAATAAGCAGCACCAGTCACTGACTCACTCTTTCTATGACTCACAACATTTGAATGTTCAGGCTGACCCTGACAAACAGGCTAATCAGCCACAGCTAACATCATTTGTGTGCAATGTTATCTCGCATGCTAGCTAGTTAATGTTACAGAGCCATTTTGCTGTTTTGATCGCTATAGACTGATTTTAATAGGTCATCATGTTTGTTGTGTGCAGCAAAGTTAGCCCTTATTAGCTTGTTTTAGCAAGAGTGCAGCTGGATCTGATGGTGCCTTCGAGTGCTTTTGGAAATTTCGGAATTATGAGGACATGAACACACCCAATAAAGTGGTAAATACAACTGGGAAAGTGGGGATTTCCTACGATACCAGAGTTGCAGAGATGTGAGTCCATTTCAGCAACTAATGGTTAATAATTAAAATATTAATTACATGCCTGATTCACTTCTTCTCCTCTTCACTATACTGATGAGTACCCCTGTGTTGCTTGATTTTGAAAATAAAACAACAGCCACCAAGAAACTGGTGCCTGCAAAAACTGAACAGAAAGCACTCTCCGGGCCTCGTTGCTAGCTCTCTGCAAATTGAATGCGGCAAGTCATGTTTGGGGACACAATATTTATTCAATAATCATCTTAGATGCTTTATAGGAAGGAAATGCACTTAGGATTTCTGGTGACTAGTAGTTCTCTTGCCTACCTATGTTGAATGCACTTATTGTGCATATAAAAGCGTCTGCTAAATGCCTGTAATGTAATGTAATGCAATCTTGACCATTTCATATATTTTAAATTGTGTATTATTAGGTAAATATTTAATGATGCAGGCTATCATCTTCACAAGCAAGTTAACACGTGTCATAATCATTTTATTTGCTGCAAAATGTGAAATGGCCACTTGTTTATTTGGATACATGAAGAATGAAGAGGAGATTTAATTAATGCATTAGCCAAAGTTGTTGTATAATAAATCACTTTTTACCATCAGTTGTTAACATGGCTTCCCATGCTCTCCGCCTCATACACCTCATATATCGGTCTATAGTCTTTCTCAATTATAGTCTGGTCTCAATTGACCAGTTTGTTGGTCGTTCATCTGCGCTCAACACGAAAAAGCTACATTTCCGATAGTCCTGAAGGCAGCAGTACTTCAATTCGGCCTTTCAAGTAATCACTGACTAGCTTACGGTCCTTCCTCTCACCGATAGAAAGTCAGACCAAACCTCCCTTCTAAAATCTAGCAGTTTAATACTCTCTAGCTTATCGACGTGCATGTAGTGCAGAAAATAATTTAAGTCAACAACTTAATAAATTGCTACGGTCCACTCTTCAATTCGGCATACATACAATATACCAATCAACACCTTTATGATTGTAGTTTCAACTAATAGACTTGTTTCGTTACTCCCGCAATCATTTTCCACCAAAATACACCATGGAGGGCGGTAGCGAGCAATGTGAAACAAAAGTTGAGATTTTATCAAAATAAAGTGCTGCTTGGTGGATCATCTACATGCCGAATTTAGTAGAAAACGATGTCGGTTTGTAAAAGGTCTTTAGTCCTGTTCTACCAGATATGTACATTTGCCGATAAGCAATGCAACATCAAACAGGCAGAATTTTAAAAAGAGCTTGGCCAACTTGCTCCCAGCCCTGAGCATCCTTTTTCACACACCCCTCACTGATTCAGCAGTACGGTGCTCGCTTAGTCGAAGATAAACAGGTAAACTAGTTTCGGTACTACCTGGTAAGTTACTGTATAGCAACAAGCTAGCGGCGCTAAGGGTACCGTTACAGTAATACTATGTTAGCTAGCACTGTCAACGGTAACAGACGCTAGCTAAATTAGCATTACCTTGACTCCACGAAGAATCCTGACTCTGTCCTCCTCATCCACACCGAAGGACACTTTTCTGGTCGTACTCTCCCCGGATCCCATGTCCGACAATGTTTTACTGCTGTCCAGTGATATATTGTCTAATAGTATAGCGTGGAATAATCTTGCAGTTTTACTATCCTGCCCAATGACAGAAATTTTGACAGATGGGATTCTGGGTTGCCAGATATTTGATAAACCAACCCCCTCCGAAAGATACCCATAAAACTCATAATTCATAATAAGGTTCACGCATCAGTACAATACGGTACTTCCAGGCATACAAATACATCGCATTCGTATGTTCTATCTGTATATATATTTTTAGTTATATAGATTTAAATAAAACGTAAACTGTTTTATCCTTGGTATATGAAAAACAACCTGGCAACCCTGTCCATGATTGAGTGAACTGTCAACTGTCAACTCCACATACTGTGCTAATCTAGCCACAGCTCTGGCCAACATTATTGGCACCCTTGCATTTAATGCAGATAATGTACAATATCTTCTGAAATAACTGCAAATTGAAAATGCTTTTTCTAATACTTAGTTGCACAGCCTTTTGCAATGATGATGCTTCCAAACGTTTCTTGTAACCATCAATAAGCCTCCTGCACCTTTCTGCTTGCAGTTTCTCCCACTCTTCAATTGCAAAGCGCTCCAATTCTTCAATATTTGATGATGCCAAGATGTCCAGTACAAGAGGCAGCAAAGCAGCCCTACAGCATTAAGGGGCAGTATTTGACTCTAGGTAGGGTGTTCTTTTCTTTAAAAGCTTGATTTCATCTGTCTGTAAACAAACCGCTCTAATTTGGTTTCATCCTTCCACAGAACATTTTCCCAGAAGGATTTAGGTCTTGGCAAAGATCAATGAGGTCTTCATGTGTTTCTCTTTCAGCAGTGGGGTCTTCCTCTTCCGTCCGTAAAGGCCTTCTTGGTTCACTGTCCAGCATATGATACTGGCTGAAACCATTACCAGACCTCTCCAGGTCAGCCTTGAGATCTGTGGATGTCATGGTGTTTTTTCAATGGCTCACACTAACCTTAAATGACATCTGAGATCAGTTTTCCTCTTACCACCACCTCCTGGGAGATTCTGAACAATTCAATGAGCAGCAAACTTCTAAATAAGATTAATAAATTAATACATTTATACATGTGGGCACCTGCAACCTGTCACAGGTCAGTTGAATTACATTGCAAATGAGAATTTTTTATCATGTGTTGTTGTAAATCGATAGATGAATGTGTGAAGACCGAAAGTTGTTTCAATTTCCAATTATTCTATCCATCTATCTATCTATCTATCTATCTATCTATCTATCTATCTATCTATCTATCTATAATACATACATGCATACATACAAAAAGGGGATCATATACTTTAAGGGATTGTTCCTCCCATGGTGGCCGATTGTTCAGAAATACAGATCATGGTTGCTAGACATTTTGTTAACGAAGACACAAAATCAAGTATTATAACCAGAGTTTATTTGTAGCATAAACACAGTGCATGTGTCTCATGAAAGACCATATTCAAGGTCAATACCTTCACCTACACTGACATTTGTTGTATATAAACACATAAAATGTGAACGTTCAACATTCAGGTAACTTTCAATTAACTTTCAATATACAGACAAAATCTGAACATGTTTATCATACTGTCCAAGAGAGACAAATTAGGCTTATCCATTTAAAAAGTACATGCATTGATCAAGAAACTCCAAAAACATACTCTGATCATGAAGAATGAGGATGTACGCTATACAGTAGTAGATTTGATAATTGAAGAGAATGTTTCTTTGAGATTTTTTGCAAACAAAAAGTAAAATTCTCTCACGCTAGATAACAAATGAATAGTTATTAACAATTACCAGTAAATACAATTTAATAGCAAGGTATTTTACAGTAGTGGTTGTGGTCATATCCCACTCTGCAGTGTGATCCAAGGACTCTGGTGTGTTGGAGTGGATACTGAACGCTGGGTAAACCGGCTCCCTGAACACAGCCCTGAAGGTGTGGAGGTGCTGCCTGCGCCCCTTGGTGCTGTGGAACGCCAGCGTCCCACCCTCATAATCCAGCGCCACCTCAATTCTCAGCGGCTGATTGGCCGTTTCCCCCAGCGCCACGTTGGAGGAGGCGTGGCACGCCGTCAGCTTCTTGTTTTTCCACTGCAGTCGCCAGGAGATGGTGTTGTGTCCCAGACGACTGTGGTCGCCGCGGCGAGGGATGGTCTTGTGGCACAGGCCCAGTGACCACATGCTGTGGGGCCCCACTTCTACCACCCACACGTGCTCCCCACCCGAGAACCCCTGGTTGCACAGGACCTGGGGCGCGCTGGTAAACCGCTCTAGGTTCTCCCCGTATGGCTGCTTGGTGGAGTTATACTTGACGGTGCGCAGGTCATTGGAGAGCGTGAGGCTGGGGTGGGCGGTGCAGAGGTTGAAGGTGAGCTCCAGGGGGTTGAGGAGGACGTGGAGGGACTCCAGGAGGCGGATCATTTCCGAGCGGAAGTCCTGGATTTTGAGGCCCGCCTGGAGCCTCTTGGTGTCCAGAGGGGCCTTTGAAGGCATCTTTGCGGGAACGGTGCCTGTGACGGCTTCTCTCAGCTGGGCTTCAATCAGCATGAACCTGGGGAGGGGAAGAAGTTTGTTAGAAGCCATCTCTGAAAGAAAAAAATGACACCGGGAGCGTTCAGGACTAATGTTCCCGCTACGCTGATAGTCTGGTGACCTACTGTACGCCTCATTTTTTTCCCCCACATTAACCAGATGATATCGTGTCAGTCGTCACTCCGCTTGTCCCCAGAGATGTCGTCCTTTCGGCAGCAGACTACATCGGACGCAGGGACTGCGCAGAAAGCCTGTCTTCGATCTGTCGCAAAAGCAGCATGGCTTTCCACTCATAAACCCACCTGTGTATGAAGAGGCACTTGTCTGTCTCGGTGAGGGCCTGCGTGCTGCTCTGCTGGGCCTCCAGTAACTGTTGCTGCTGGTCTTCCAGTGCGGTCAGCCCAAGCTGCCAGCTCTGTCGGCGATGACACCGCTCCTCCTCCATCAGCACACTCAGACGCTCCCTGTACCTGAGACAGTAGACTGCATTCAGTGAAGAAGTAAATAAAAAGGTGGTGATCATCATCATAGGGCGTTACCAATCAATCAACCAACATTTACCAGAAAAGCATAAAAGAATTATTGGATAACTGGGTGAATTAATATGTATTATTCTTATTCTCTTTGGTTTCAATGGAGAGTTTTAGGGTCCCATGGTCTAAATGCTGTTTCACCCCAACAAGAATACAATTCTGGGGTAAACACTGAATACTTACTGAATTTCCTTTTTGGCACACAGATAGTCACATTTTAAGATATTGAATCATGTCATAAAATATCTATCAGCAGCTTCAATCCAAAAATATCAGTATTGGCCTTGAAAAACCCATATTGGTCAAACCTTACCAACCATGATACTATCCATGTATGTCAAAGATAAAAAAAATGTGGATGAACTGGAGTTTGCGGACGAATGGGTACACTGAGTTCATATGGGTTAGATAATTGGTAAGAAAACAGCCAGCATAGTCTTGCTGTTGTTCTTCCAGTTCAACCGAACCCTGCTGCTGGCATGCAATACGATCTGTGAGAGTCCTTCTCTTCCTCCATCAACCACCACCTGAACAGGGTGGATTGTTGTAATATTGAGTTGAATACCAGCTATCATAATGTTAATGCATGAAGGAGAAATGTACCAGATGTACCTTTTTACCTTTTTAAATCTCACTGATCTAAATTTATATGGAGCATTTTACTACGGAGCATCAGTCACATGAAAAGGTTTACTTGCGCTGGAATGGAAATGTCTTTTCAATGCAATACCGATACCAACCCCTGTGCAGTATATTACCTGTCCACCAGGGCGACCATATTGTCCATGAGTGTGACAGCCTTGCTGATCAGTTTGTCTCCTACGGCCTCCGAGGCTCCCTGCTCCTCTGCTGCCCTCTGTAGGAAACTCTCTGTCATCTGCAGCCTGAAGGAAACCACCTGCAAACAGGGAATCAACCTGTTATATATGGGAAATATGGGATGTGTGTGTGTGTCCATTATCTATTTATATTTGCTGTATTTGTAAGGACTGGTTCTGAGTTTGAGACATGAGAAGTGGGGACCGAGGTGATTTTGACCTTTCATTTTGCTCAGCACACATTAATCTCTAACTTGAATCAGTGACCTGGAATCAAACATTCACTCTGAGCCTGTCACAAGGAATCCACACGAGTCAGTACACTGATCTAGTCAGTCAGGAAGTTTTACCATTCTTATCAGTTTCCAAAGAAGTCTGGCAGCATGCCACGCAGCCGCCGGCCGCTCTATGAAGGTTACAAGCGGTTGAAGTGGGACACATTTGGAATATGGTTTCCCCACAGACACAAGGTGAAAATAAAAAACCTCGTCACCATTAAACTTTGCTTCAATCTGTCCTCTCCAAAGGACTCTGTCGCTATCATTAGCTCTGATTTCCCCATAGCGTTTGTTGGTGCAAAATACACCGCTAGACTGCTGCTGTACCCGGACTGTAAAACTGTAGGTGAGATAGGCCGCAATATTGGCCGTGTTTACTGATGAATGTATTGATAAAAGTGAATCTGAAACCAGCAGAGCTACCTTGCTGCGGCTCTGCAGTGCTCGTCTCATCTCCTCTTCGGCCACGTCGAAGGTGAGGACATCGTGGTTCTGGTGAGCGCCTTCTATGAAGCACGTGGCGCACAGCGAGGTCATGTCGCTGGAACAAAAGTACTCCAGGGGACGCCCGTGGGTGGCGCAGCCCCTCGTCCCCAGCTCGTTCTGGGGCTCCACCAGGGCGTGGATCCTGAACGACTCCTTCTCCTGGTGCTTCTGAAGGTGGCGGGCACACAGCGACACCTCGCACCTCAGGCAGGTCTTGACGGCCAGCGACTCCCCGTCAATACAGTGGTCGCACCAAACCTCCGTCTTCTGCCCCGTCTCTGGCTGGCTGTCCAGCTGAGACGTGCTGGCTCGATAACCGTCGATGATGCTGCAAAGTTTGAAGTTCCTCTGCAGGGAGTCAATGCCCTCGTACTCCTCGCGGCACTCGGGGCAACGCGGAAGCGTTTTGCCATCCCCTTCGACGGCGTCGGAGGCCTTGCGGATGCAGGCCAGGCAGTAGTTGTGGCCACAGGGGAGAACCACCGGGTCAGAGAAGAGCTGAAGGCAGATGGGGCAGCTCAGTTCGTAGGCTAGCAGCTGCACTGGCTTGGAGAAAGACATCATGGGGATGACAGTGGTGGAAATGCCAGTAGTGATGTGGTTGGTAAACTCCTGTTGCTGTCTGGCTGCTGTCGCACTTTATTTGTTTTCTCTTGTCACCCTTCTTCTCGAAGCCGACCGGTTTTCCTCCCCTTCTTACTTCATCTCCTACTTTCTGTTCGCGACGATCTCTCTTGCGTCTTCCTTCACTCGGTCAACTCCTCCCAACCAGTGAGGCTACAGGTGAGTCTAAAGAGACAATAGACAGAGAAATGAAATGGTTTGTACAATAAACAAGGAAGTCAGCAGCCTTGGCTATACACTGTCAGGGCAGGTGCTGTATCTAGAAATGTGTGCAGGACAGCATTCCTTTCCAAGTGGCTGTGCTGCCAAGAATTCACACCACCATAGGGGTTGTAGTTGATGGTAAAAATATCCTGCACATGACACACTGTATTACTCTGAACAAAGCTAGCAGTTGGAAAGTGATTCAACTCTGTATCAGGGGAATGAAAGAAAGTCTCCTATGATGCGTGGGATGAGTTTCACCTGTGAGAATTGGTGCTTACGGCTCCTGTGTGAAAACCTTGCAACTCCAGTTCTGGTGAACTTCAGATTTTAACTTCAATTGAAGGATTATCACTATGGATTGAGAAACCCTTTCAAAAATCCCTGAACCTGAGATACATTTGGGAGATACAAGGTTTTCACCCAGTGGCGCCATTATGAAAGTGTGGGTGTGTATAAATTGTGCGCATGTGTGTGTTTGTGTGTGTGTATGCGTGTAAATGGGGGAACCTGGTATGGTACATACAGTGAAAACACACGTCGTATCCCGTTGACTGTAAACACCATAGGGGGAAACACTCCTGGAAATGGGCGTTTTTCTGTTTTCTGTTTGAACAAAGGAATCCGGTGTGTTATGAAAAAGACAAACGAGGTATCGAGGTCACTGGCGATCAGAAAAGCCGTGGAAGTGGAATAAGAATGCCTTTCAAGCCTTTCACGTGTGTGGGTGGAAACGAGGGGCTTTGTTCCAACATGACACATCCATCCAACTTCTAATGATTGATAATGCAACTTTTATAGGTTTGTAAAAGATAGCAGGTAGCTTAAGTCCTTGGTTGACAAAATGATTACACAAGGGTCCTCATGAGTCCATATGAAGGATATATAGAGTTATGGAAGTGAATTAACCAAAAACAGATTAGGACTACTGAAGTAAGAAATTGATTTCTCAGTTGAAACCACTTTGCTGAGAGTTTGATTGTCTATAGATTTGTAATGCATTGGATTTATCAGCCTTGCGATAATTGAGTGTGTGTTGATAGCTTGTTTAGAGTTAGCTCAGACCGCTGGGATGTTGCTGACAGCCTGGCAAGTTGTACTGGGTCCACAGACGCACTATTGAACTCAACTGTTTCCAAAAGTTCTTCAAGGAAGTGTTTTATCGACCTCTAGTGGCGATCAAGGAATTGCAACAACATCAACAGGTCTGGAAAATCTTACGATGGCCTTTGATTGACATAGGGAGAGTCTTGAAACAGATTTTGTTCCAGAACAGACTAAGGCCCGAATTTTGAGGAAAGTGAGCCATAAATCTGGTAAAGTAAATGTTGGGTTGTTGGTTGTGATCAACAACCCTATCAAACTCCACAGATCTGGTATGAAGATGCTCCGTAGCTGCAGCAGCTCACCAGAGGGGCTTGGAGGTGTTGCCTAAGGGGGGCGATCACACCTACAGGTTGTTTTCTTTGATCTGAATCACAGAGGAAACGTTGACTTACATTGTGTTGGCCTGACTTGTATTTTGTTAGTTTAGGTTCACACTGCCTGGTTACGAGTAAACCAGGGTTTGCAAGCAAAAGTCACATGGACAGAGTTCTGGTAACCTGTCACCCTGCCAGGTTGGAGATTTTGATGATTGGGGATTCAAAACAAGTCTGATTCCAGTCCCTGTAACTTTAGCTAAGCACGATGGACTCGTCTCTTAGCTGTAATTTCCCTCAGGCATTTAAACCAGGTAAGAACACATGAAGAACCAGTTGAATATGAGCATCATTCCAGACTGCTCTTTGTCCTTTCCAAGCATGAGGAAGTGCTGGCTATCAGATGTCAACACCACTCCTTATACCCATAAACCCTTGCGTTTTGGCCTTGTTTCCTGTAGTCGGTTCAGATTATGTTCTCACTCCTAACAAATCAACACACATTTTCAGGCATCTCAATTTGGTGCCACCCGAGTTCGAATGGCGTTGTCACTCATCTGTCTAAACAAACTGAACTGGACGAGTAAACGCCTCCAATCGTGTTCGGTGTGAACATGCCTTCCCCTCTGCTACGACTTCCAAGGTGTCCAGCTTCAGCCCTGCAACTGATGGAATAATTCTCTCCTTTCCTCTGCTACTAAGACTGTCATGGATGCATTCAAGTATTATTTCAATAATAATAATACAGGTATACGATATACAGTACCAGTCAAAAGTTTGGACACACTTACTCATAGAAAGGGTTTTTCTTTATTTTTACAATTTTCCACTATTTTAGAATAATAGTAAAGTCATCAAAACTGTAAAATAACACAAAAGGAATTATGCAGTGACCAAAAAAATAAAAAATAAAAATAAAAACTATCTTATATTTTAGATTCTTCAAAGTAGAAACCCTTTGGCATTAACAAGCAAAGAAATTCCACAAATTAACTTTTAAAGGCCACAATCACTATGTGAGTGTTTAAAATGATGATTTAATCATTGTGGTTCAACATTCTCCACCTCTAAAGTCTAAATGAAAACTACTTGTTGGGGGTGCATTTCAATTTAATTAAAATGTAAGTTTTGAAAATAAATTCATACACAGGCATCAACTTCTCTATTTGTCTAAGAAAATCTCAACCATTTAAGCATCAAGCCTTTATATCAAAATGTCTTTAAGATCATGAGAAACAGAAACAGGTGTGTCCAAACTTTTGACTGGTACTGTATACGATAATAATACTAATAATAATACGATAGTACAGGTGTTTGTGTTTGTTTGTTTTTTAAAGCTTTTGCCAATCGTCTGGGTTGTTCCTCTCTTTTACATTCCTGGTGGCATCTGCGCCCCATTTGCTGCCATTTATTTTTATACAGTATGAGAAACAACTTCAACAAACTTGAAAATTACCTGAGCCAGATAATTAAGTAATAATTTTTTAAAATATACCCCTTCCAGTCAAAAGTTTTAGAACACCCACATTTTTCCAATTTTGTTTCAGTGTTCAGTAGTCCACTGGCGGTGCTTCATGGCCCAGGCAAGCCTCTTTTTCTCATTTTGCCATCGTAGCCATGGCTTCCTTACTGCCACTCGACCTGGCAAACCTGCAGCTCCAAGTCTTCTCTTCACAGTTGAAACTGACACTTGCTTACTTCGACCGCTGTTGAGCTGTGCTTGAAGCTGTTGACTCTCAGAAACCTGTCCTCTGATTCTGTTGTGGCTTTGGGTTTCCTCCAGTTTCCAAGTGTCTTTTGATGGTGTAGGAAACTGTATTCACTGACACCTTGGCTCTGAAATGTACATTATTTTTACATTTTTGCTGACCTGAAACTTTTTTTTAAACCTCTAGCAGTTTACCGCTTACCTTAAATTTCAATAAAAAACTGGAAAAATGGGGTTGTTTTACTGTTTTATGGTTATTTCCATGTACCTGAGTTGAGTGTTTTCATATCAGTGAGTGCATTACGTTTGCTTCCTGTCAATCACCTGGAAGAAATCAAAGTCTCCATCTGGAAATAATCCCTAAAAAACATCACAAACTTTATTATCACTCCCAAGTCTTACCTGTGTTAGTACAGTAAAGAAAATGGTATTAAAATAGCACAGTAAATGTAAACTGAATAGAGTTCCCATCAGTGTTGTGGTCCTGATTCAACATCAGCGACTGAGGAGTGACACATCTGGTCTCACCCACTCACCCTTTCATATCGGAGCTCTTATATTGGAGGTTGGTAAATGCCAGTGAAGTCATTTAGTCAACAAAAACGCTGCAGATTAAATTTTTTCATGTCAGACTTTGTAAGATATGATTTTTATTTTCAGATCTTTCATATTATCAGCTTGACAGTGCTATATTGTGTTGCTCAGCAGATGAAACATGTTGATAAATGCGTGTGTTGGTCTCAAGCATCAGTGGTAACAGTGTGAACGTTTCGTGAAGCAAACCCAATGAGGTTTCACACACTTTCTCACCGCGGCTCTCCACACTAACCACGTTTTTGGTTGCTTTAGTTTGTTTAGTACCAAGCGTAATACGTGTCTGTGAGATCTGTCAGTGAAATGTCGGCGCTTCGCCCATGACAACTTACCAGGACATTAAAAGCGAAGCCCCTTTTGACCCTGACCTCAATCCCGTGACCTTTCACCTCTGAACCTCACTGGACCTGCTAATATATACCCAAACATTAGCTATGCTCCTTAGACACACATGCACACAAATACCTACATGCACGTGCACGCACACACACACACACACACACACACACTGGCAAAAGGAAACCAGTCCTCTCAGGAGGAAATGCAGACCAGATGTCCAGCTGCTTTGGGCAGTGGTGTGTGTGTGTGTGTGTGTGTGTGTGTGTGTGTGTGTGTGTGTGTGTGTGTGTGTGTGTGTGTGTATGTATGAAGCATATATAAGTAAGCAACATACTATATAGAATTTCCAAGTTAATAGACTTGTAGGTTTTATGTTTTGATGTTAGAAGCTTTTTTGGTCCTCTGAAATATTAAAATATATACTGTAGATTTTTTTGGGATTGTGATGACCAGTGATGGAGGTGGATTAGTATCTGGATGTGTTCTGAGCTCGACAAGCATCCCAGATACAAGAAACCATTGTAAAGGAAGAACTGAAAGACACTGAAAGATTTCTAAGTTTATTTGGCAAGTCAAAAGATATAAGAAACTAAATCTACCAAAGTATAAATAGTAGTATTATATTATTATTAATATATTAATATTATATATTATATTATATTATATTATATTATTATAAATACAAATACTCAAATACAGTTTTTTTCGACTGCTTTGACTCATTTTACACGACAGAGTTTCAAATTGCATTTTTAAATACAATGGCCATTATCAAATAATGCTGTCAAACACTAAATAAGTGTCATCAAAAAAGACTATGCAAGGGTTATTTCCTCATAAGTACTTCAAATGAAGTACAGCAAGCATCCCCTGTGATGTATATATATATATATATATGAATATATATAGCTTGTGTTTTTATGTAAGACAAACAAAATATTAGATTACAGTAGATTACTGTATATGAAAGAAATCATACAGTAGTGCAGTAAACTCAACTGAATTGTACAGTAAAACAAAAACAACAGTAAAAGCAAAAATTACATTAACAAAAAACAAAACAAATGCATTTCAGTGCTTAAGCAGCATTTTGCCTCTCTGCTGCATTTGGCCACAGAATCGGCCTCATCGGCTCCATGTTGTCAGAAACTGCCATTCAGGTTTCTAAGCAGCCTTTTATGTAGTGGTGAAAAGATTATCAATTGTGTTGCTATGCTACTAACCTGGGCAAGGTTGCTGGAAGTAAAGAGACATGGCTACAAACACCTGATGAACTGATTTAGTGACCTCCGTTTGTAGTAATAATCATTTGAAAATTGTTGTAATGTTAGGTGGCTGTACTCTGAGGATGGAGCATATGATTTAGAGTTTGGCACTTTGTATGTCAGCATAGGATGTAGTGTCTTAGAGTATGAATTTTGAAAGTCAGTTTGACACTTTGCATTTAGAGTTTTGCACATTGAAAATCTGTTGTGCAAATTGAGTCAAAGCAATCGAAAAAAACTGTAACAAACAAGAAACATCAACACAGAAAGTCTGACAAGATGTAACCCATGACGAAAAAAGAATTGTACTATGGGTGCATAGACATAATATACCCATAGCACAAGGTTTGAAGCCATGAGTAGATATGAAAATATCTTAAACCCACGATACTCTAGAAGACGACAGAAGGATTTAAAGAAGACTTGAACATAGTGTACGCCAGGGATCACAGCAGCACATAGTGCCACCAACATCCCTGACAGACCACCGTGGGCACATGTGACTAGAAAAGCCCCTCCAGCTGCCCCCAGTGTTACCCCCAACCTTCCTACCCTTCCATAGCTGTCTGCCTTTACCCCTGCTGCAGAGAGAGATACCCCCACTGCCCCTGCCACCCCCATCAGAGCTCCTATGGAGGGCCCTGGCCCCAGCACTGGTAAAGCCAACTTTATGACACCTAAAACTACCGTCCCAAAAGCTGCAGTGCTAGCACAGATTTTGCCCGCTCCACCTTTTTGCCAAGAAACAAACAACGACATCCCAATGGTCGCCATGAACAGCTGAGAAGTCAAAACCCCGATGAAAATGCCTTCTGCATTTACATTAGAACTGAACACTTCTGTATGGAAGGCTATTGGCTTCCCCAGGGTAGTAAACAATACAATGGTAAACAACATGACTGATACAGATACAAAGTCAAGTCACAGTGATGCCCTAATATGTGTATAAAAAAATTAAAGGCGTTGAAGCCGTTGGCAAACACATTTTCACATTAGAACAATGGGCAATATCTGTATGTGTTTGCTTGTGTGTGTGTGTGTGTGTGTGTGTGTGTGTGTGTGTGTGTGTGCATGTGCGCGTTGCTGGTGTATGTATTGGCACACGTGTGTGCACCGTTTGTGAGGTAAATACAAAACACTTGGATTGTGCTGCCTTGGAGAAATGTGATGTGTGGAAAAGTATGGAAAATGAGTATATGAATTTTAACTCTAAACACAAAACACAAAATCCCATCATAAAAATCTTACAAAATGAATATATTTCTGTGCGAACCAACTACACACTCACCGAAAAACTCTACTATCTTTAGTAGGATTATGCCTTTTGCAGTTTCTGTGTTTCACCACACTGTACTTTATGCAGAATAGTCTGGCTTTGGCTTTGATCCTCACGTAGCTTTATATCTTTTGACTTGCCAAATAAAGCTAAAAATTAGACGATCTAATGTGGATGGAGCCTCTGAATCTTTCAGTGTGTCCTACAACATTTTCTTGTATCTGGGATGCTTGTTGAGCACAGAAAACATCCAAACTATTTCAAACACTTGGTTTGGTTTTGGACACTAATCTAGCTCAATCACTGGTCACCGCAATCCAAATATCATTCCTACTATGATTGCCAGTTTGTTTGGGGAGAAACATGACTTCCAACTCACCATTGTACCTGTTCCATTCATGTTGATAATAACAGATATATTTGCCATTGCGGGGAAGCCAAGTATTGTCTTACAGCCACCAACATCCACAAATACAAGCCGTGTATTAGAGAACATTATCATCGGGGTTTTGACTTCTCAGCTGTTCATGGCGACCATTGGGATGTCGTTGTTGAACTGAGAACTGAAAGACAGTGAAAGATTTCTAGGTTTATTTGGCAAGTCAAAAGATATAAGCGACTAAAGCTACCAAAGTATAAATAGTATTATAGTATTATGAATACAAATACTCAAATAACAAACAACAAATACTATTTTACATATAATACAAAACGAAAGGAAATATCAATGCAGAAAGTCTGAAAAGAGCTAACCCATAATGTAAGACAAATTGTGCTATGGGTCCATTGACATAAAATACCCATAGTGCAAGGTATGAAGTCATGAGTAGATATGAAAATATCTTAAACCCACGATACTGTAGAAGACGACAGAAGGATTTAGAGAAGACTTGAATATAGTGTCCACCAGGGATCACAGCAGCACATAGTGCCACCAACGTCCCTGACAGACCACTGTGGGCACATGTGACTAGAAAAGCCCCTCCAGCTGCCCCCAGTGTTACCCCCAAGTTTCCTACCCTTCCATAGCTGTCTGCTTTTGCCCCTGCTGCAGAGAGAGATACCCCCACTGCCCCTGCCACCCCCATCAGAGCCCCTATGGAGGGCCCTGGCCCCAGCGCTGGTAAAGCCAACTTTATGACACCTAAAACTGCCGTCCCAGAAGCTGCAGCGCTAGCACAGATTTTGCCCGCTCCACCTTTTTGCCAAGAAACAAACAACGACATCCCAATGGTCACCATGAACAGCTGAGAAGTCAAAAGCCCGATGAAAATGCCTTCTGCATTTACATTAGAACTGAACACTTCTGTATGGAAGGCTATTGGCTTCCCCAGGGTAGTAAACAAGACAACGGTAAACAACATGACCGATACAGATACAAAGTCAATACCTGGAAGTGTATTCTTAACAAATTCTACCAACAGTACCAACAGTGCTATCGCTGTACAGTTGACCATAAGTGGTAAAACGAATGCTGCCGAAAAGAAAGATGTCATTGCTATTGTAAATATGATTACAAACAATATGAAACAATACTCACAATATTTTGCTAGTCTGTTAGAAAACCAATGAAGACAAAAGAAGACCAAACCTATGCCACATATTAGGCAGTATAATACAATTAGAACATACGTTAAATTCCAGACCAACACATCCACTTTTGATGGCAGCATTTTCTCCAGGATGGGTCCCAGTGCCGCTCCAGTTGCAGTGGCACCCATTAAACACACCGGCCCAGCTAGAGCCAGGGCCTTCCCACCAGCCCCTTGTCCTTCCACCTCGATCACACGGTAATATGAAACAGTTCCTGCCCAAATCCCAACGCTGGATGACAGGATGGCTGCAGCGAAGCCAAATTCCTCCACAACTGAGGATATGATAATGCTGTCCTCCTGTGTCATGAATTCTGCTGAATCTCCACTAATGTTCTGGATGTTGGTCAGGTCTTCCAGGCAGTTGAGTACGACTACTTCCATAGCTCCCAGCAGAAGTCCTCCTGGTGCTCCCACTACCAGCCCAATCAAAACCGCTCCAATGGCAGGCAACCAGCCTGAGGGCAGAGAAAAAAGTCACAGGTAAAGGCTCTTGTGGGCCATGCCAGTGGATGTACACAGAAAACAGAAAATGATCATGGGTTAAAGATGAAAAAAAAACAAACACCCAGCCCCATCAGCCTAAATCACACAGTTTGGCTGCAACAGAGAAGTGCGTCCCATCACCTCTAATTGAAACACTGAAGATTCACCCTGTTTGCCGATGGCACTCGAACCTGGGTGCAACACAATGAACTTACCCGACGAGGAAACGGTCGGCATTCTTCCATTACTGGAACAGGGAAGTGAACGACAAAACAGGCAGCGTTAGCATTGGGAGAGTGAGGAAGACAAGAAGGGTCCATAGAATTACTGCAATTTGAATCTACTGGCTTTTGGCGAATGCCCGTACATCTCATGTCGGGTGTTTATTTGCTGAATTCTTGAACTTACTTGTTGGAAGTGGGCCTCTCTGACACATCGGCCATGGCAGATGAATCACTAGGCATGTGAATACACTCCTCTGCTGGAAGGGAGATTAAGATTTCACTGAGGAAATACTATACTATTATTTGTCTAATTTAACGGTGAGGGTTTTGAACGAAGACGAGCCCACCTATTATTATTATTATAGAAAGAAATAGTCCTTTCTCTTGTTTTTGAAAGTACACCGTGCACTTTCATTACAATCCTAATGACTTACCCGCTTGAGACTGCGCCATCATCTTGTCATCGAGGGTTTTCCTTCACATGCGTCAGTCCCACAAACCTTTTTTTATATGTATCTCAAATGTTTTTTCCCCTTGTACTAGATGTAAATGCTTGCCCCAACTGCTCTCTTCTCTCTACAGCTACTGTATATGCTGCAGTGTTTCCTTCTGTGACAGCAGAGTGCTCTTAATTATACCGCAGAACTTGAATATCAACATTATTTTCTGCATCACAGTGATGCCCTAAAATTAAAGGCATCGAAGGCATTGGTAAACACATTTTCACATTAGAGCAATGGGCAATATCTGTATGTGTTTGCATGTGCGTGTTGCTGGTGTATGTATTGGCAGGCATGTATGTGCACCGTTTGTGAGGTAAATATTGGACTTTGGGACCCACAGTGCAATCGTTTGGCTACAAAACACTTTGAGAAATGTGATGTATGGAAAAGTATGGAAAATGAGGGTATGAATTTTAACTCTAAACACAAAACACAAAATCCATCATAAAAATCTTACAAAATGAATATATTTCTGTGCGAACCAACTACACACTCAAAGAAAAACTCCACTATCTTTAGTAGGATTATGCCTTTTGCAGTTTCGGTGTTTCACCACACTGTACTTTATGCAGAATAGTCTGCTGAAAATATACACTGAACACACAAACACAACGCTGGACCAAAACCAAACCAAACCAAAATGCTGTAGGACAAATGTACAGTACAGTAAACAATAGAAAAAAATAGACTGTGTATTTAGTACAGCAAAAAAAAAAGAAGAAGCAGGTGTGGCATTTTTGATGACAGTGCCTTCCAAATGATTTTATTTTGGAATGTTGTGTCTAATGCAGAGAACTGTCGCGTTTTGCACCGAGTGTGATTTACAATGACTAATAATACCATTTGTAGTTGAGTAGCTTAAGTTGGCTTTGATCCTCAGGTAGTTTTATATCTTTTGACTTGACAAATAAAGCTAAAAATTAGACGATCTCATGTGGATGGACCCTTTACAATGTTTTCTTATATTTGGGATGCTTGTTGAGCACAGAAAACATCCAAACTATTTCAAACACTTGGTTTGATTTTGGACACTAATCTAGTCTAATCTAATCTAGTCTAACTAATCTAATCACCGCAATCCAAATATCATCGGCGTATCGAAGAGGTTTTAGAGGGCCGAAGGAGACTCGAATATCGAAACAGTACGAAACAGCGGGTGTCCCAGCAGGGGGTCGGCACCTCTCCAGGAGGAGGGTTAGGGGTAATGCTGGGGCTAGTAGTGGGAGCTTTTTCTGGCCTCGTGTGTTCAGTGGGTCTGGGTGATGCTGTGATTTCCAGATACATTTTTTTAGTTCCAATGCAGTTTAAGGTGACTCTGTTCTTTGGGTCTCAGTTCTTTCACTACGTCTTTATTACGCTGGTTTTCTCACATCGGCATTTGTTATATTTAAGAGGGGATAATACTTGTCCCACTTCTCTCCGTGAGTTGTTTAGTTAAAAGCTGTGCTAGGCAAGATTTTAATGTCCAAATCCACCCCACACCTCGACCACTTTTCCTGAATGAAATTCCGGTGTCAGGTATGGACATAGGCAGGAAGTGACGTGAAACTGATGGCAGAACCACCAGACACTAAGTAGAAGAAATACAGGTGTTTGAGGAGTACATAATTTACTGACGTCACCTCGCAGTTTGTCCGGAAAGTCCCCGAAGTTTGGGCCGTTTGCCAAGTTCACCTTCAATGTCTTAGTTTGAGATAGGACTCTCCCCGGTAAAGACTGCTGAAGTTCCAGTTTTACACCATAGACCATCGGTAGACCGTCAGGTTAAAATCCGGTTAAAACTTTGTGCGTTTCCCTAGAATCCGCAGGACCAGGTGGGGATTAAAAGGTGGGACGAGATAAGAAGAAAAGAAAGTGAAGACTAACTTTTGTCATCTGTGGACTGGTTCACAAATTATGGCCCAATCTCACACCGGTAAGTCTCAGCACGCTCCGTAAACACAGCTGAGATCTGGATAATGGTTCCTGCTCTGAGTGCAATAACAACCAAGAGTATTGTATAAATATCATTACTGGACACAGGGACTGAGGAGCGCACGTGTTGCACAGGCCTATGTATCTTTCTTTAAAAACTTCATTTTCTTTTCTCATCCAGGAGAGGTGCTTCTTCAGATGCCTCCTATTACAGTGGAGCGCACGATCCACACGTGAGCTAAAGAACATACTGTTTACTGTTGAAGTGGCCGATCAATACTCGTTATTTTTGTTCCCATACACAATAAAAGTCAGTTTTCTCAATCTTCCACGTTCTTTTTAAACCACCATTGTCATTTTTTTTGCACATTACAGAGGCATACGGCTGCACTCCTGCTACTCCTCTGGTAGGTTGTGTGTTTGTGTAGGTAAAAGTCTTTCTCTTATTTGGTCCAGGTGATGAATTGAAATCTCATTCTCTTTCTCTCACACTCAAATAGTGTGTTTGCAACCCTTGATATGGGTCGTAACTTCTCCATCTGTCCTCCGGATTTTTGGCGTCGGTCATTTCCACCATTTGCATTGGCCTGTCTCTGGGCGCTGCAGGAGGCGTGCTGGCGGGGGGGATGGCGGTCGTTCTCCTTCAGTCCCTGGAGGTTCTGGCCGAGAACAAGCTGCTCATGGACAAGTTAGCAGATTACGCCTCAATAAGGGACGGTCGTGATCATGTGCGCGGCGCTCACATCTCCATATTTGCGGAGGAGTTTGGTGTCATTTCCGCGACCTTGTCATCGGCTGCGGGTGTCGCTGCTGGATCAGCGACGTATGCCAGGGTGATTACAAAAGACAGAGAGGCAGCAATGGGCAAGGCCCTGGGTGTGGCCGGGCCGGTGTGCCTCATGATTGTCACTGTGACGGGATATGTTCTGGGTCAGACTTGGGAAGTTTTTTTATCAGTGAGCTCAACTATTTACATTGGACATTACTTGGGTCTTATTTCATCCATGGTGGTTCTTCTGTATTTCTGCATTTCTGATAAATGCCTTGAATCAGATTATAGTCATCTGTGGCCTTTTGCATCTTGGCTTTTTACACCACTGAGTGTCTGCATTGCATTTGTTCTCAGTTTTTTTTCGAGAAGCAGATTAATACTTATGGCTACCTTAATTCCTACTATGATTGCCAGTTCATTTGGGGAGAAACATGACTTCCAACTCACCATTGTACCTGTTCCATTCATGTTGATAATAACAGATATATTTGCCATTGCGGGGAAGCCAAGTATTATCTTACAGCCACCAACATCCACAAATGCAAGCTGTGTATTAGAGAACATTATCATCGGGGTTTTGACTTCTCAGCTGTTCATGGTGACCATTGGGATGTCGTTGTTTGTTTCTTGGCAACAAGGTGGAGCGGGCAAAATCTGTGCTAGCGCTGCAGCTTCTGGGATGGCAGTTTTAGGTGTCATAAAGTTGGCTTTACCAGCGCTGGGGCCAGGGCCCTCCATAGGGGCTCTGATGGGGGTGGCAGGGGCAGTGGGGGTATCTCTCTCTGCAGCAGGGGCAAAGGCAGACAGCTATGGAAGGGTAGGAAGGTTGGGGGTAACACTGGGGGCAGCTGGAGGGGCTTTTCTAGCCTCATGTGTCCACAGTGGTCTGTCAGGGACGTTGGTGGCACTATGTGCTGCTGTGATCCCTGGTGGACCTCATCTTCAACTGTTGTTTGGGCTCTTAAGAAGGCGTCCAGAATGGTACAGGTTTAAGTTTTGTTTATGTGTAATTATACCTATAATTCTATTAATATGGATTTATTTTACTGACACCTATTTGTTTCTCATTTTGATGTTGGCATCTCCTTTTAATGTCTGTATCGGAGTTGTTCAAATGTATTTATTTTCAAAATGTTGCCCGAGGTTTGCCAAACCAGTGTACGGAGCTACTTCCTCCTTCACTACTACTCATCACTGCTTTGTCATTTCACACTAAATTGGTTTCTGGTGTCACAACAGAGGATTAATTGGGTAAACGTAATCCATATCAATTATTTTATCATGTCATATCCATTTAAGGTAAAAATAGCTTTTGGGTTGGATATGCAGTCCGGCAGGCTTAAAGGATGACAGCGACTTTTTCGGGGGCCGGTGGTCAACTTACCTTTTATGTGACGAGAGGACTGGCAGAAAACAACTCTCAATTACTTAAAGGTCTATCTTCTCATGGTAGATAAAGCTAGTTGCGTTAGCATGTGCACAGGTCGGCTATATCTACCAGAGACACGAGATGATTTTGATGCTGCTCTTATCGTAAAGGTATGTTGACCAATGCGCCAATTTTCCAAAAGTCTGTAGTTCTTTAAGATGGATCCAGTCATACTGGGTTAGGGTTGTCGCATCCTGTGGGTGGAGAAGAGTCCATAACCAACACCAGAATTTAATTTGGACAAATAGGGAGAATCTATGACATCCCAGGTAGTGTGTATATTATAAAGCACTAAAATCTCCTCTTTCTTTTTGTGGGCTACACAGGTCACAGGTATTCAGAGCGTGAAATCGCTCTTGCAGAGCGGACCGCCCCTCCATCTGCCAGTTCACCTCATAGCATAACAAAATTTGTCCACATCCTCCTCTCAAACCTCAAGAGAAATCAGCATTTGAGAATTTGAATTTCTTTTAAACATTTTTTGACAAAAAATTTGAGGGGGGGGGGGGGGGGGGGGGGGAGTCATGTAGGCATAAAACATGTCACCTCCCTGAGTAGGAAATGAAATGTGCAGCATCAATCAGAGACTGAAGAGGAGATGAAAGACTGGAGAGAGAGCCTGCATCTGGATCTGATCTGGAAGGAGGGAGGGGCGGGGTTGGGGGGGCGGAGAGAGACAGCGATTTTCACTTATGCTGCCTTGTGCTGCTCACACACTGCAAAAAATGACAAGCTTGGCAAGGGATTTTATTTTATTTATTATTTAGCTCATTTCAGGATGTTTATGTCAAAGTATCTTAAGGCACTTTTGCTCATTTTAATAAATGTATACATTTTTAACATATTAGAAGTGCATTTTGTTTTTGGTCTTAAGATTGTATTCCTTGTAGATTGTAAATTCAAGTCTTTTATTGTCATATGTACAGTATCACATATAGTCATACTGGACAATGAAATGTTAAATCACACCTCTATATATAAAACACAAACAAAATAACAAAAAGACAATTAAGAGCGGATAAACTAAAATAGAAATAGGAATAAAAAAAGTATGAATATGAAAAATCAGCAGGATTGACAGCAGTTGTAAATAATCTTAGAGATGCATATATATATATATATATATATATATATACAGATGTACAGGTATAAAAGTGCATGTGCAGAAGAAGTGATATTGACAAATCAGTGAAATCAGTGATAATTGAAACGAGCAATTACGATGAAACGATTTGATTAAAGAAATCAGAAAGATAAGATTGTCAGTTGATAATATAAGTCTAGATACTTTTCTTTTTTTGCAGTGTAACTTCTTTCTCTGTTGCTCTCTGTCTCTCACACACACACAAATGCACACACACACACACACACACATATATATATATATATATATACACACACTACCATTTCCCTAGTTTCCCCCTTCTCTGAACGATTATTTTTCCTGTAAGGCATTCCTCCATGTTAGTGAGGCAATGACACAGTGGCACGCGAAGCTGGAGGTTCATACCTGGAAACCAGACAGTCAATACAGAGTCGGGTGTTAAGTTGAGTCACGCTTTACAGCAATATACATTTTTTCGACCGACCAGCAGTGTACGTCATAATATTAATGTTACCAATAATAAAAATATATTACTTCTGTTTTCACCCAGATTAAAGTTGAAATATCCCAAATTAGCCAAATCCTCTGTAGACAGTACAAGCAGTCACTTTGCTGAAATGTTTCTAGAAGTAAAAGTAAAATACTTTCTAAAAATAAAATTACTGGTGTAAAAATCAGTACAAATCAAGTAAAATTAAAGAAGTTACTGAGTTACTAAAAAACAAACAGTTCAGAGTTCAGAGGTGACACTGCATGGTATAGACTATTTAAAGCGTTATTTTTTAGAACATTCAAGTAATTATGCAATCTGTGATTAAAAATAATAAACCTTTTTCAATAATGTAATAACATTGATGTTTCTTTTGCTAGCTATCCAACTAGCTAGCAAAGTAGCTAGAGAACAACCAGGCTAACTCAAACCAATAATACTGTAGCTGGATGGACGTTGACTAAACTACTATCTGTCATGGACACATTTGAGCATTAAATGTTACAGTCAGTTAACTTAATGTTTCCTCCACGTACTTGTTCAGGTTTGATGTAGATGCAAGTTACAACTGGCCAGTTTCCGATGCTGTGCTTGCGGAAAGCCTACAGAATTTGTACTGTGAATCAGACATGCAACTTAAATTGTAGGTAAGTAATACTTAGGTCAAAACATACTTTGGTAAAACATAAAATAGCTTAATGCAAAAAAATTACTCTCTTACACGAACAAGAGTAACTAATTCATTACTTCTTTTCTCATTCAGTTGACCTGGGCACACACTGAGCTAGCTTAGATGCCAAAATGTCAGTATCAGGTAAGTATTCACACTACTTTGATTTTAGCAAAAGGATGTAACATTAAAGAAATGTAACAGTGCAATAAGTTACTGCTCCAAGGGCATAATAAGCAAATAACTTATAAAGCGAAACTGCAACTCACATGTGCCTTCATGCTCAACAAATTCAATATAGAGGACTTTGCATATTTCCAGGTTTTGGATAGTGAACACAACCTGAATCTGAATTTCAGGAATTCAGAAAGCTTAATGATTTTCTATTGATTGGCACATGCATTTTTGACATTTTGTAAGAGTGAACCAGTTATAATCTAGCCTGGTGTCAAATTCATGAAACGTTTTCTACAATATCAGCTATTTGGCTCCACAATGAAGTATACACGTCTATAGCACAAAATGAAAACAAAATATTGCAAATCTTAAAGGATCATAGCTAACCAAAGTCCTCTGCTGACAAACAATTTCATGGACTGGATCCTCTGCATTTTTGAGATATTGGATAATAAACTACAGGTCATGAATTTTCCAAAATCAATATTAATATTTTGGAAAATGAACTCATCAACAAGGTCTCTGCACATAGATAATGATGCATCTGGTATGTGAACTCATGTGATAGTAGGGAATGTGTGTATGGCAAACAGATGCTTGTTTACATGTACGGTATGTCCACGTTTAAATGATTACGTGCATGCTTGCATACATACTACATGTGTGCATTTGTATTTATGTGGAAATGCACGCCACACTCTAAACCTGTGTATTTGCATGCATATGTGCAAGGCGTGTGCGTGTGTGTGTGTGTGTGTGTGCGCACGTGTGTGTGTGTGTGTGTATATAACCTCCACATGTGATAACATTCTCCCATTTCTCTTGGTGGAAATATTTAGGCTAAGTCCTCATTTGAGCGTGCAGTTCAAACAGACAGGGTCCGGCGTTCTTTCCCCTTTTCCAGACGCCCTCAATCTCCGGGGGGGCCTTCCCATACAACACAGGGCATTGTGAGCTTGGCCGCCCCTCCCCTCTCCTCTGCAACCAGCGTATGTGTGTTTATATCAAGCCCCGATATCCATTTTCCATCATTCCTCTAGCTCGGAGGTATTTATTTTTAGCGAGCAAGGAACACTTTCAAGGGGAACTGTGATGTGTAAATAGTTGTGATCCGTCGCAGGTGTCCCATCGCCCCCAGAGAGAACACACAAGCTAATGATGTTTAAAGAGGGGAAGATGAAAAGGGAGCGGCACCGCCTCACAACAACGCGCGAGGACGTGAAGCGTTCTCCGAGAGCGGGTGTGTTACCTTCAGGCTGAGTGAACTAAATGTTTTCTCTTACTGTTCATTTGATCATTGTGTCTCCACATGCAAGCGGATTGGGTTGGCCGTATGCCGTTTGAGATATTTCTAAAGTTACTCACATAATATACGTCAACTTAATAAAGTCACGTAGTGGCTGAACTCTCATTCACTGACCGCAGAGATAAAGCAATGGAGCTTTTTACTACATCCGCCATTGTTGCACGGGATCGCCAGGAATTGCTTGGCTCAAGCTCAAGGAATGATATAGCAACCGGCCATTTGAGAGACAACCCTGTGTTACCGATTCAGCCCAGCGCTTGAGAAAAAAAAAAAACAGTCTGAGTGGCTTCCACAATACAAATACATGATAGATGCAGTGTACAGTAGGTGCACGATGGGATACATCTCCAATGGCTGCTACTGTAACTGGATTCCATAGTCTTTACTGGCCCATCTGGCTGCTGTGTGAAGAGGCCTGTCCAATGCACTCCCTGGAAAGAGGTTAACAACCCACTTCTCAGTAAAACACATGCTGGAAGCGACCGCCGCTTGGTGTTGGGACAAAACCATGTCTGTGCCCACTGACTGGATTGTCATCGGTAAAAGCCAGGGAACATTTTGACAGGGAATAGATCTGCACCAACGTTGAAAACTCTTATGTACAGTATACTCATGTAAACCTTTACAGTATTTGCACCAAAATGAAAGTTGAGATGATGTCCGAAGTCACCCCAAGCTGCTACCTGCATCATTTTGCGAAATGAGAACCTAAATATATTTCTGATATTAGTTTAAAACAGTCTCCAGAACTGTTTTAATATGAATTTCTCCCTCAAATGCTCGTGGGGGAGGGAATGATTGGTCAACTTCTCATTTTAGATTTAAAAATAAAAGGCAGGTTTTGGCTGTATTGTGATACCCAAAAGAAGTACGTAATTGAAATCAGGCCTGAGTTTCCTGATAGCAGGGAGAATGCGCTAACTTTGCCAGGAAACAAGTATATTTGCAGGAAGATAATCTTGCTGAATCACTGCAGCCTCACAACGCTCGAGCACCCTCATCGTCGCCACTTTTTTAGATGTTTATGCACAGTGCAGTCAAACTAGTGCAAACATTGTTGTGGCAACAAAAACATAGCTACACTGTTGCACTGTCATAGTGAGCGGTGTTGTGTGCTCAGGAGAAATGCTTTCATCCAATTTGCGGTCAGACAATAGAGTTTTCTCTTGTCGTCGTGGACTTGAGCCATCTTTGAGTTGACTCACGAGAGAGAGAGAGAGGAGGGGGGTAAGCTGGGAGTGACTTTGAATTATTAATTATAATTAAAATTCAGAGATTTGTGATCACACTAAGCCTGAACGAAACCATTTTCACTGAAGGGTTTTCGCCAGAGGACAGCATCTCATCTCTGAAAAAGTAAAAAATCCAACAATAGACGTTTCTCTTGTATTTGTGGGGGTGGGGGTGGCTGCGGGCCATACTGTAGGCTCCTCGAGTATTTTTGGAGAGCGAGTCCACGTTGGATCAGGACCGAGGCTTGTTCTAGATGTAGCTCAAGGGGATGAAAGTACCAAAGGTTCCCACAGGCCCCCCCTTTCCGATCCACGGCGCTCATTCTTTCCTTAATGCTGCTGTTAGACCTCGGCGCTGTCTGGATGCCAGCTCCTTCCTCCCCCCAGGTTTGCGCTTCAGAAACCGAGGCCAAGTCAGCGCCAGTAAAATAAAATACGACCAAACACACACTCTGGGGTTGTTTCTCAACCAACAAAACCCACTTTGAGCAACACAAACTGTGCATTTGTTCTTGACTTAACCGATTTGATCAATAGATAACAGATTAAAAATCACAATATAAAATATATGCAGGGATGTTGTGGAGGGAAGGTGAGATTTTACTCACCTTTTTAGGCTGACACAGATCTTTATGATGTAATAGTGTAGTATAAAAGTGGTATCAAACTGATTTAAGTTATATGAGGATACAGTATTTTAAGAAAAAAATACCTAAATTAATGCTTTTATGAAAATAGAGGTTTTTTTTGTTTGTTTTGCTGATGACCTCTGACTGGAAGTCATAGTTTAACCACCTTTATAGTTTCACTACACTGTTGAAACGAGACACTTAAATGCTGTTTCTGTTTTGTTTACCCTTTTAAAAGTAATGCAAATGTCTTATTCTCACTCTCTGCAAACTAAAATAGCAAAATATGCATTGACACGAACAATTTCAAACAAGCAATTTACCACTATAATCCTCACACCATTACTCCATCTGCCTGGAATGTTCTAAGAAGTGCTCGAAGAAAACCCCCATCATTACTCTGTGAAACATTTCACTATTCATGAAGCAGCCAGAAGCTTCATATAGGAGATAGATGGAGGGGAAAATCTGTCCCAAGTTTCAAGCAGGAAAAGAAAACATTCTCGGAGCTTCTTTTCCGTTTTTTTCCCCTTTCCTCTCAACTTTATCATCTTTTTCAAGTCCAAAGCGACTGGTGATGGTGTTGAGCTGTGGAGAGCTGAGGGAGAGGGGGAAAGAGGGAGTGAGAGAGGGGGGGATGGTAGCGACTTGTTTTGGAAGAAATCTGGAACCTATAAACTTGGGCAACTTCTACGACAAAAAAACAAACGTCAGAATTTGGTTGGCTGAGCCACACACCTTTGTCAACGCCTCGTTCCTTTGATCCAACCAATCGCTAAACACCCATTCTTCCGGTTGTCTTTGGCTTGGCGGAGCCCTCGAGACTCCTCTGAACCAATCGTGAGTAAGAAGGGTGGGAAGCTGAAAGTTTCATCCTCCTGTCCCTTTAAAAAGTGGGTTTGAGGTTGCTGTTGTCTCACATACAGCTACAGGAGCGGCACGCGAGAACAGTCCGGCTTGCTCAAGCGGCGTATATTCACAGAGGCTGGGAATAGATCCATGGCAGGTCGCGAAGAAGCACTGTGGCTACGCAGAACCCAGTGCTGATTGCGCACCCCGTTTCGGTTTTGGCATGTTTGCATGCGAGAGAGAGCGTAAAGTTGGGAACAGTTTGGGAGGAAGTGTAGCGCAACAGAAGGCCTGAGAAACAGACGGCAAAACAGAGGGAGTTACCGAAGAGGAGGAGAACCAAGCGGAGGAAAACTGCATGAGAGCGTGGACAGACACATACAGAAAGACAGAAACCGCTTGGGGGGGGGGTAGATTCAGGAGTGAAGGATAGAGAGAGTGATATAAAGGAGAGAGAAAAGAGTTGGTAGAAAAGAGAAGTGGCCAAGTATGAGAGAGGAGGAGCACTTCAGCGATGACCACCCTGAGGGAGGGGTGGCATCCAGCGAGGAAGACTCAGGGAGACCACCCTCCAATGCCTGTCCTGTTGTTGTGGCGACACCTGGGATCACCGGGCGCAAACGGCAGACGGGCCCACGGACCGAGGATGGCGTTATCGGCGCCGCCGCCAGCACATCGGCAGAGGACGGCAAGGCCAAGCCGGGGGTCGACGTCCCCCCCCTCCTCGCCCCGGGGGGACCCAAGAAGCCCAAGAAGAGCCCCCAGCATCGGCCGCCTTCCTCGGGCCCGTCCCTCTCGCCTCTCCCCGGCCCCGGAGGCCTCGCCACCCTGGAGGACCCGCACGCCCAGCGGGTGATCGCCAACATCCGCGAGCGCCAGCGCACGCAGTCCCTGAACGACGCCTTCGCCTCGCTGCGTAAAATCATCCCCACGCTCCCCTCGGACAAACTGAGCAAGATCCAGATCCTGAAGTTGGCGTCCCGCTACATTGACTTTCTCTACCAGGTCCTGCAGAACGACGAGATGGACTCTAAGCTGGTCGGATGTAACTACCTGGCCCACGAGAGACTGAGCTACGCCTTCTCCGTCTGGAGGATGGAAGGTGCCTGGTCAACTATGTCTGCTGGTCACTAGCCCCGCCAGACAACTAGATTAGTCCTTTAACTGTCCTCCTAAAATGTATGAGAAATTCACCGTGACAGGGAAACGCGTTTACTTGATACGGAGGGAGGCTTATATACTGTCTGCTAGCCACTCGACTTACATTCCTTTACCCAGATCATCTGTTTGCCTCAACGATGGAGGGATCAAGCCAGACCGGACACGAGATCCAGATAGCTTTATGTCTGCTGGTCTACAAGCCACTAACCCCTTAGAACATTTTCCATTTGCTTTATTAACGTCTTCCCTCAACAAGACTTCGTACGGTGGCCTTGCACCTTGCACACTAAAGTTCTTTTGTTCATTTGTCTCGTGTGACGTTGGGCGGAAGTTTAGCGAGGTGTAAGCGGTCAAAACAGGGGACATGCTTCCTAGCTTTTTTTTTTAATAGATTGACATTTAGGAAAGGTTAGAGACAGAAGGGGCGGTCTTGCGGCTAAGATCAAGAACCGGACTAATAGCCACAACACTGGTGATCCACCAGGAAGCCTTCATAAATGTTACCCCCACCTGACAACATGGCTGCAGCCTCCAGACTTCCAGGGCTCCCTGGATCCTGCACCTTGAGCCCCTGGTCTCCTCATCATCACTGCTGCTATTATCATCGCCATCATCATCATCATCATCATCACTGTCATCGCCATCATCATCATCACTGTCATCAGCATCATCACTCATCGTAGGTATGCACAGCTTAAGCCAAAGCCATAATTGAGCTTCTTTTAACTTAACTTTTATTTAACTGTAACAAATGTGTTGCATGAAGGAGAAGAGTGAGAGAGAGAGAGAGAGAGAGAGAGAGGGAGAGAAGAAATAGAGTAAGCTGAGAGATTGTCCGTTTGACTTCTCCATAGCCTTTCATCTCCTACTTTTCCAAAACTCTGACATGTTATTAATCCCTGACCACCCCTCAACCCGAACGACGGTTGGAAAAAAAAGCAGCAGTGGGCAGCTTACTAAAGTTTCACCTCTTTCTACCCAAAACCAAGCCCCTTTGTTTCTTCCGACGCCAGAAGAAAAACCTCTCCTCTGAAATTCTTTCCTCTCGTTTTTTTGGCCCGAAGCGGCTTGCGTTTTTGCACGAAAGCGTGATACTGCCGTACGGCTAGCTGACGAGGAGGCGCAGTGAAAACAAACGCTCTCTGAAAGCCATGAATCATGTGTCACCATCAAAGGGGAGGCTGATGTGGCTCCCCTGCTGGGCTCCCATAAACCACTGGGGCTGATGGAGGAGGTGAGCGCTGATTTATAAACACGCATGGTCAAACATGACGCAGCCGTGCACGCACACACGCACACACACACACACACACACACACCTCTTTCTTTAAAAGCCGCCATCCACAATTACCAAATCATACACAGGCATTCAAGCAACAGCGAATTCGTTTCTGACAATCTTCTCCATCCACATGAGGACTAATGAACGTCGGCGTCACCTGCACGCTGTAGATTTCGTCCCACATGAACAAGCCCATTGTGAAGCGACGGGGGTGGACATGCTGCTATTTGTAGAGAGCAGAGGCTCCAGCTACATATCCCATGACAAACCACTTCTTCCCGCGTTTGCCAATACGCACCCCGGCCCGGGCAACCTATCATTAGAGCGTCCCGGGGAGGTAGCTGATGTTTCCAAGCTCCTATGAAGACCGTCTCTTTTACCCGAGCCCCAGAGTCAGCACAGTGCGGTCTCAGGAGCTAACCTTTCGCCGACATACTGGAAGAAGTTTGACATTTTGAAAACGACTCCTTTTTTCTTTTTTTTCAGGGCCAAACGAAACAAACGAGAAAAAAAAAAAAGGATCCCCACATGAAGAGTGGCTGGCTTTGACATTCAAGGAGATGTTGAGTGCGCGTTCCTCTCAGATCCGTTGATGCTAGTTGAGTTTTGGTTTTTGGGGTCAAGGGAAAATTGGTCCCTCGCCTGTTCCCTCACATGACTTTGTACAGTGTTTACCTGCTCCTGGTGGATACACGAGCAACGTTTTGAAGCAACAACCTATGCCCAACATCGCTTTGTCATTCTAATTTGTTTTGCTCTTGTAGCGTTTCGTCGCCGTCTGGTGAAAACCCTGTATCTCCAAAATGTCAACATCCAAGAACTAAAAAAAGCAGCCTCGTTGCTGCTTGACCACATGCATTTTTTTTTGGGACCACCAAGAGTGGTAGAATTCTCTCAACCCAAAGAGGAGCATGGAGTCCTTCAACTGAGGTTAAAATATGAAAATCACGTGGTTATGGCAATATTTAACCTCACACTGTTGCCAGTGTATCATCACCTTTAGAGCAAGCTGTGCCTTAGAGTACGTCCACACTAAGCCGGTTAAATTTGAAAAAAGGCCGTTTTCGGGTGTAGCGTTTTGGAAAAGCTCGCCATCCACACTAGACCACCACAAGATTTCGGGGGGCCGGCGTTTTCAAATGTATCCACTTGGGAGAGCCTTTTCGAAAAGCTCCGTTTTGGGGGGTAAAAACGCCACCCTAGTGTGGACGGGACGCAAAAACAGAGAGATAAATGTGTTTTCAAATGTACCCGGCTTAGTGTGGACGTAGCCTCACTGTGAGCTGTTGATTTCTGTTATTAATCAAAGGGTGAAATGAATTCAAAAGAATCAGCGGTATTTTCCTCCGATCTGATTGGTCGTGTCCGGCTTCAAAATGTTTACGTCCCTGTTATTTGGGAGCTGGAATTTGGAATAACTTTATTCACACCTGCAACACGCGACCTGGACACTCCATCAGCTGTAATGTCAGTGTGTTCATACCAGTGGTAATAATGTTTTTTCTCTGTGTCTTTTCAGCTCCCACGTTGAGTGACTGAGCTCTCCCCTGGACATCACTGCTCCGCGCTACTATCTCTACCGCTCTTACAATGTGGACTTATATGGTTTCATATAAACTGAACCCTTCATTTGTCTGCCCACTGCGTTGGAAGGACAACTTCTTCTTCTGGCTTCTCTGGATCAGCCAAAGTGCCACATAACCACGATGCATTGGAAACATTGTGAATGGGCGATATGGATGGACAATCTTACCGACTATCACCAACTATTTTTTTCGTCTCATCATTACACCGCTGTTTGTTAGAGGTCACTGTTTTGCAGTTTTAGAGGCAGTGCTGCTGGGGAACTTCTGTATAGGAGTGAAACTTGGAGCAAAGACAAGACCCACTATGGGCTGCTGGGACGATAATAGCGATCAGCCTCCAAACCAGGACAGTGAAAACAACCTCAGTTCAGACTTGAGTGTGCTTGCGAGCGATCCCCGGCTTCCAAAAACATGAAATGCTGTTTCAGATTGAGCGTTAGGCGTTGTTGTTTTTTTTTTTTTGCAGGAGCCGTTACTTGATGTACATGCAGTGTGGTGATTTACCACAAATGGCTGACAGTGATATGAGCGGTTATAAATATGGCCAGCAGAAAAGGGAAAAAAAAAATCCCCGGAGAATAGAAATAGCGAAGCGTGCTGCACCTCTGCGTTGTATCAGTGTGAGACTTCAAAATAAAATAAAAACTGTCTCCAAACTATTATTCACAAGATCCTGGTGTCATGGTACAAAATGGATGATGGCGTGCGAGGATTTATTCGACCACCACACCCACTCTTTCTCTCCTCTCTCTTTAAACTCTCTCTCTCTCTCTGAGTCCCTCCCTCCCTCCCTCGTTCCCTCAGTCTGTTTTAATGAGGACTGTGTGCCTCTGCCTGGTCAGTCAGGAACAGTTAATTCCTCCAAAAAGAACAAGTTAATGTGCAATTAAGGGAATATTTACGGTCTGCTTGGACAGAAATGTTACTTTGTAGGTTGACGGCTTCAGCTACACAGAATTAGTGTGCGACCCGATGCTTGGGTGAGAGTAAAGTCATAATAATTGTGTTTCCATGCAACTGTCAAGTGAGTTTTAAGTGAACTATTGAACTTAGAAGCACTTCTTAGAAGAACTTCTGTGCAATATTGAGGAGATGTTATTGAAATTTGCCATTTTTCATTTAGATTTTCTTATTTGATTCATACTTTGCATGGAAATACCCGGCTATTGTGAAGAGGAAGTCAATATCTAGATTCATGTTCAGCTCAGTATTTATCTTATTTGTTTACAGGCCAGTGGATTCTTCTCAAATCTTTCATGTTTGAGTCATTTGAGGGGGGGGGAAAAGCCACGAAATGAAAATGAGCTTAAATTGGAAAAAGTTTTTAATTAAGAAGAAAGACAAAAAATAAAAGTACAAAATAGACAATCTTTCTATACATACACACGGTAGGAAATATGAGAGAGAAAAACACATACAGGTAAATAATAACACAGAAATAGTATGAAACAAGGATTTCAATGTCACGTTTTTAGTTACATCGGAGTTAAGTCCAGTTAGTGAAGAGTTACCAATACACATACTACTAAATGCGTCAAGGCACGTGTGTGACGTTGTGTATTTTGGTCTTGGAGTTCCTATTTACAGTGTCTTTTTTTTATTTTTTTTTAAGAAGAACGTACAAATGACATCAGTAATAAAAGGAATTAAGAGTTGAGGCGTAACTGGCCTCTACGTAAGACAAAAAAAGGGCTCTGGGGCCCCTGGGAATATAATACAGGAGGTCATTTACAGTATTTGACAGACTGAAAGACACACAGGCACAGAAAAACACACATACATGCACGTAAACACTTGCATATACCGCCATAAGTGTATATACACGTGCACACGCACTCACAAACGCTCTCTCTCTCACCTCACACACACACACACACACACACACACATTCGACAACTTTACTTCATAGACATCAGACGCACCCACTGCATCGTTTTAACTGCTGTCACTTCTAAAAGAATACTATGAATGGAAGAATGACGACGCCTTTTACACTGGGACGCCATGACAGAGCAACAGGATGTTCCAGATAACTCCTCCCGGGGGGGGGGGGGGGGGGGGGTGCGGGGGCACACACATGCTCTTCGCTGTGTTGCTTTAGTTTCTGCTGTCCTGCTGTTGAATGTAAAAGCTCTCCGATGCCTTCTGATGGGCAGACGATGCCCAGAGTCCTGACGACGCAATTTGGTGCACGGAGGGTAAAGTGACAATACTTCCTCGGGCCGGTCCAAATTCTTAATTCGCTGTGCAACTGACACCGATCCTACAAAGGCTGCATTTACACAGGACCAGAAGGCAAAAAGGAACCACACACATGCTCTGATGAACATGGCCAGAATAAAAATGAGTGAAATAGAGATCAGTCTATGTTGTACTGAAGACCTTTTGCCTTCTGGACGCTGGACTGTGGGGTTTTATGTTTTTTTTTTTGGTTTGGTTCTCTTTGTGAAACGTGTGAAACGGTTTCCAGTCATGAACGTGCAGATTGAGAGGGAAGCTTGACTTTACAGCTCCGTCCACTCTTTCAGAGACAAGTCGCGTGTTTGAAAATAGACGGGGCTCTTCGTGCGCGCTTCGTTTTCACTAACATCGCGTGATTCCTGTTGTCTACATTCAATAAACACGCCACATGTATTAGGGCTAGACCGATAGATCAGGCCCTAAAAGATGGATATCAGCCGGTCGGTGTCGTCCACCTCTGACCCTGATGGAGGTCCTAACCCACCTAAAAGAATTTCACTGGCTTTCAGTGGAGAGTTTTAGTTTCAGAGGCCAAACCAAGGATCGTGATTTTGTGACTTTGGAAAAACTGGATCTACCTGCCTCTGAAACCCTCACAAAGCGTCACTAGCAACCCTAACCCTAACAAAGAAATAAATCCTCTACAGTTAGCGTGTTAAGCATCTTCTACCTCTCTGATCGATGATATTGTGAGGGGAAGTGCCGAAATCCCCGCCACACTGTAAGACGCAGAAGGGTGTCAAGAACATGCAGGATCCCTTCAAAATAAAACACACTGGGCTGGTTTCCTCCACGAGGCCCGGCTCAGGCGTGGAAGTCAAAGACTATCGTGATTTACTACACACCGGGCCGAACCGATCTACTTGTACAGCATGTATGTGGACATCAAGGAAATCATCATCAAAAATGTACGATATACAAAAGTCTGCATATATGACGTTCACCTAAATCCACAGGTTCAAATGTTCTTTAAAACAGGAAATGGTTTCATACTGGTCCCCCTGTAGTCCCACGGCTGAGTGCAGGCGTACTTAAGGCAGTTTTCTTTGGGTGATGTCCGTTAAGTGCATTAAGGTTATTGCTACCATAGAACAATACAATGGTCCCTCAATGGTGCGGCGGTAGGAATGAACAATGCATGAGCAATAATATACAGTATTCAATACCAGTGGTACATTAGTTCATCATTGGTTTGTATGTGCAGTCAGCATGTGTGTGTGTGTGTGTGTGTGTGTGTGTGTGTGCGAGTGCATGCACATCTTTAAGACACTTCTTTGAACAACAGTGAAAAAAAAAAAAAATCTGTCCTACTCTTTAGATTAACTTCATAGGAAATACACAAGTCACAAACAGTATCCCGGTCCATACGAGTCAAAGGCTTATTAATAAGACATCTTAGAACATGAGTGGAATTAAAGAGGAGGCAAAATTTCATCCAAATCTTCAAAGAGACCATTAAATAACCTAGAGAGAGAGAGACGTGTTTTTTTGTTTTTTTTCCCAGAGCTTTGGAATCTCTTATGGTTCACATTATGGAATGCACAGTGCAATAAAACAACAAGGACATTTGCTCTTTCTTTTGTTTCTTCAAAACCACAGTTGTCCATTTTGTGTCTTCATTCTCTTTTTTTCCCCCCCTCCAGTCGTCTTTCGCGTCTCCTTTTAGTGGTTAAACTGCATGTAATGACATCATTAAAACAAGACGGTCTCTCTGGCTTTCATCTTCCCAACTCGGTCCTTTTTTATTTACGGCCGACTACTCGCTGGGCGGCCGTGTTTTCATCCTGTCCGTCCTGTGTACTGGTATGAACCTGACGGGTTTCCACTGCGGCCATTTTGCATCCCCCTCTGGCTCAGGTTTAAGTCAATTTGGGAGGCAAAATGTAAGCAAGTGAAAGCGATCCGCAGTCCCGAGTCTCCTCCTTCTTGAACCCCGCTGTTGGTCCTAGGTAGAGTTAAGGCAAGGTTAAGGCAAAAACAGCTGGTAAATAGTGCTTCAAGACCCCAGTAGGGTTTGTATAAGTGGTCACAGAATCGTGGTACTGGACTTGAGCGCACGCAATCCAATCCAGCTTGTCAATCAGGCGACATGAACGAGTCATTTACAAAAACAAAACATCTTCCTGTTGCTGCTGGTGAGGTTTCAGAAGGCTGTCATACTGTAGGTAGCGCTGTTGGATGGTTGACAGCATTGAGGTGCTCATATGTCGATGGAGGTTCGGCGTCATGTGTCGATGTGCTTGTGTGTGTGTGTGTGTGTGTGTGTGTGTGTGTGTGTAATAAGGCAGATGGGCGGGGCTCAGTGGCATTCCAACGTCGCTCTGGCCCCCTTTCGTGGTCATGTGACAGCGTGAGCTCCGAGGCGAGTGGTGGTGGGGGGGGTGGGGGGGGGGGCGCTTCCCGGAGGCGGGGTTCCGCATCGAGGCGATCGGTCAGGCGCTGACGACTACATGGAGTCGCCGTCGTCGTGCTCCATCGGCTCGTCGGGCAGGCTGGAGGGAAAACGGGGGCGGGAAAACGGGGGCGGGAAAACAGACGCGTTAGACTGTGTGTACAAACACATGCCGTCTAGCGTGGAAGTGTGATTGTATCTCTGCTTGCGTGTCCTTGTGTGTGTGTGTGTGTGTTGTCATGCTGGTGAGAACTACAAACAACGACATGCGCAGTGTGTGTGTGTGTGTGTGTGTGTGTGTGTGATCCCTACCTCTTGCTGGAAAGGACTCCCACAGAAAGCGAGGCCAAAGCATTGACAGCATCCGCTTCCTCGCAGTCTCTGCTCTGAGCGGCCAGGTAGGACAGACCCACCGATCCACTGTGAGCCTTCACACTCTGCCAGTACTGACCTACAACGTGCACAAGTACGGGTTATTAGTGTTGCCACCAAAACTCAATCCTCCTTCGACACCACGGCAAAAGACTGATGCTTTCAGAAACGCCTGACGCTAAATGTGTGCTGTCACCTCCAGGGGGCGTGTACGTGCAGACTGGAACCGTTAAGCATTGGAATAGACAGAGTGTGTCTGGCTCTGACAGTGAACTGCAATATTAGGAAGGTGTTATATTTTCTATACTTTTTTCTATGATTTATTTTTTGCGCTATTAATTTTATTTTATTACTCCCCATTCTAAAACTAGTGACAGAAACTTTAACTGTAACCTTTTTGAACGTTTATTTCTAAACATGAGCTCAATCCAGGAGTTCCCTCCAACATGCACATGGACAGATCAGAGGGTAGGACGTGTTGCCAAGAGACAAAAAGAGAAAGAGCAGGCCGACAGATCAAAATCAAGCTTTCCAGATTTGTCATTTTCCAGTGTTTCCAGTATATCTGCCCGTTTAGAGTGCCTGGGATTATCGGACAGCTGCGTGTCTCTGGTGGGGAGCGTCATCCAAGAGACCGGCGACGTCTCGCTCCTCATCAAACCATAAAGAGACACGTCGCTGGGACTGATTGTCACTGACAGTAGACGACAGGACTCAGTTAGGATCAGGCGGGAGTTTGGAGAGGCTCAAGGTTCAGACAAAGGTTTGAATCCCTGGACCAGCTGGGTGAATGTGGGCGGGGAAAGAGAATGAGAGACGTTCTCCCCTCCCTCAACAGCTACTGCCAAGGTGGCCCCTGAAGAAGAGCGACTTTCCCTGGATAAATAACGGGTGAAATAAAATATATATGCTACAGGTCAGCACTACTCACTTTGTATCTGTATGACAGTCTGCAGGGAACGGACTCCGTTAGCGCTGGGCTTCTGGAGTAGGACCTCGTCTGGCAACGGCTCCTACAGGACAGAGAGGAGAGCATGAGTACAAGATCACATCACCCGGTCCTGGCCTCTCTCCACTGGTTACCTACTAGAGCAGATCTTTAACCCCCTGTGAACTGGTGTGCAGCCTCAGATCCTCTTTCTTGGTTTCATCCTATTATTCTTACTATAACATTGCTTTTACGTTTTATTCTTATCTTTTATATTGTGGTTCCTTCTTACTGGTTATTAAATCACTGTGTGAACTTTGGTTAAAAAAGGTGATATATACAGTAAATAAAGTTTATCATTATTCATTATTATTGTGTCCAACTCTGACCACCTATTGCATTACACCAAGAAAAACGTTCATTTTTGCTCTACAAAATCCAGACAGTTGTAGAAGCCGTACGCTAGGCTGCACTGTGACGTCCCATGGAGATTCAAATAAGGTTCCCACTGTGGCACTGGTGTAAATGTTCATGACTTTTCCATGACTTTCCATAACTAAGTCAGCACACTTCCATGCCCTAAGATCTGTACTACTTCCTGTTTTTTTGCAGTGCAGAAATGTTCCAAAGGGGTAAACAGTCTGGTTTCCACTACAGTTGGTCTGAAAACCACCATCTAATGCAATAAATGTGTGAAACAAGTTGTAAAATGCATTCTGGTACATTCCTGTAAAATGGCCCATTTGTACAATTCCCTGGTATTCCCTGATTTTCCCAGACAATTTATCAAATACTTTGACTCCCCCAATCTGGAGGATAGGGGGGGTCATAATTGTCAAAATGATACCTGTCATTATACCTGTCAAAATTATACCTCACGCTATTTCTGCAACAATTCCAGGACTGAAAGTAGGTCATTCCCTCAGCAAATGGCTAAATACATTGTCACAAGAGAGACATCTAAAAAGAACTCCATTACCCAGA
The DNA here is from genome assembly GCA_034670385.1 of Hoplostethus mediterraneus. Classification (NCBI taxonomy): domain Eukaryota; kingdom Metazoa; phylum Chordata; class Actinopteri; order Trachichthyiformes; family Trachichthyidae; genus Hoplostethus; species Hoplostethus mediterraneus. The sequence goes on along the minus strand of JAXDDW010000001.1, from coordinate 4,448,784 downwards.
ATGCCTGACCTGTATGCCCAGCAGGGCGCTGACGCACGCTTCGGAGGCATCGCAGATGGCTGTGAGGTCGTGACCCCCCTCCAAGGCCAACACCAGCCGACCCCCTGCTAGAGACATCAGCTGGCGGGTCAGGAAGCCAAAGCCTACGGTGGACGGACACACACACACACACACACACACACACACACAGATGTATTTTTATCTTGCGTAACCTCCCAAGCCAACCAACTACTGATTACCGTAATTATGGGTACAACAGTGATTCAAGTACTGTAGGTACGAGGCACAGCTTCTGCTCTCGGCTCCTCAGGACAAGAGGAGCGACATCTATTATTACTCCTGGGTACCCTCTCTACGCCACAAAATAACATCTGAAGAAGAAGAAGAAGAGCTGGCGACCGCGGGGCTGACGCGTGCGGTGTGTAGTGGAGAACCAGGCTTACATTTGGAGGAGACCTTGTAGCCTCCCAGGGGAGCCGCGTGGCCCTCGGCGGCGTCGAACCCGGAAGACACCAGGACAACCTCGGGGGAGAACTCCTGGGCTATGGGCATCACCACGGTCCTGCGGGGGGTGCAGACGCACAGCGGTGAGACGCTGAACATCACAACAACACAAAATGACCCTAATATCTGCGTGGGGTTGATAGGAGTCTGGATTTCCAAACTCTGTGTCAGAAACCAAAACTCCCAACCCATTTCACCCGTGTTGGTTTTGACATGTAATCACCCCGCTTGCATCAAAAGTGTTGAAACGGCAAAGTGTAACAAAGTGTAACAAAGTGCAACAAAGTGTAACAAAGTGCATTCGCTGTTGATTCCCAGCGAGGCAGGGCGACGTTTAATCAGCCCGCCGATCCGGGCTGTTGGCACGCCGTTATATACAAACGCACTCGCGGGGAAGTCCTGACGAGGTGAAATCAAATTGACAGAAAACAGATTAAAACATGTCAAATCGGAAACCAAACAACCGAGGCCGCGGCAACAGACGCACTTCAGCACATCGGTGCCGTACACAGACCCGGGTCACGGAGGGTACAACGCCAAACCTTGTTGCCGCTTGTACCGTTCGCCAGATCTTTCGGATCTGATCCCTAAACGAAAATGACGAGCAGAACCAAGGTGTGCCCGATCCCAGACTCCAAACAGACTCGACAAAAGACTATTATGCTCTCTAGGAGACGCTTTTTGGATCCTCGAGCAAATCTAGTCTGACAAAAGCACATTGTATTGTCGGTTCTTGTAGCCGGTCCGGCTTGTTTGCGGACTTTGGGCAAATGAAGTTTTTTCCTAATCCCATTGTTGTGAGGAAGAGAGCTGCGCTGTCCCGGGGCGGGGAGAGGCTCGGCTCTGCAGCTCGGTGCCATCGGCCCGAGTTCAAAGCCCGAGTGTGGGAGTCTGGTTCCCATTAGAGGCTTGTCACTCTCCTCACGTCATTGACAACACAGAGAAAAGAGAAAACAGTCCATCTGGGAACCATTTACCTTCATTATTCTGCCTGGGGACTCTGGAGACCTCCCTCCCCTTCGCACACACACACACACACACACACACACACACACACACACGCACATACTGCTGCCATGACTGCATGCAGATAGACAACATGAGCTCATAGACTCAAGCATGAGGACACGCACACACACACGCAAACGCACACAAATGCTGCTGTTATGACCGTACGCAGGCCGATGCACAACATGAGAACATAAGACAGACGCAACGCGCTCAGATAACAAATCACACACACACACGCACACAGATGCAAACACTCATCGGCGATACGTTGAGCAATTTTATTGTGTCACCCTGACAGGTTTAACGCTGCATGCGCATTGGTGTGTGTCCGGCAGGAAGAAACTGGATCGTATTTTTGTTTAGACACGTAAATACATACAAACATACAGACACGGGCATGAAACATACATGGGGATATGAAGCAGAAAGTGCACACAATAGTCTCAAAACACACACACACACACACACACACACACCTAACCGCAAAAACCAACCCCACCTCCCCTGCAGACCAATAAAAGCAACCACAGTCCCCCCGGAGAGCAACTACAGACAAACTGATGGAAAAGATGGAGGGAAGGAGGGAGGGCTGGAGGAGAGACGGGGGCGCTTATTAAAGATCAATCAAAAAGAGAGAGAAAGAAGAAGAAGGGGAAGGAAAAAGGAGGGGAGAGGAAGGAGGATGAATGAAGGATAAGGTAAAAACTGGCGACAAACTCTCCCCGTCTGAAGTTGAGACACACCCAAACTGTAACCCATAAACTTGAAACGCCTGAACCGGCGCTCACACTTTGCATTGTTTTGGTCGAAGATCACTCAACGTTTGCCAGTTGCGTTGGCCACAGAGGGGGTCCTGGTCGCTCTCCCAATAAAGAAAATAAGAGTTGCGAAGTGACGTGTCTCACCGTTAGGTACTACAAGGAGACGATGCCGCCCCAAAAACATCAAAAACATCTGAAAATGTTCTTGGAATGAAAGGAAGGAAGTTTGGTTCTTTCTTCAAGTTTGATGTTCAGGAAAGATCTGCTTATTTTCACTTCGCTTACTGTCACGTAAAAACTTGATTCGTGCGTCATCGTCGGTGTATTTGATTTTATTTCTTGATGCAAAGGGCGAGCTCACAAATGGAAGGAAAAATGTGGTGTTAAAACTTAAAACCGTCCAATTTTTGGGCCAGCGTTCTACTGTGTTCACATGCCTGACCAGTGCAATAGACACAGACTCTATTTTATCACTTTAAATCAAAGTGTACATAGTCCTGTATGTGTTGAGTGAGATTCGGTTCAAAACACCTCCAATAATATACTAGATCATATACTTTTCTGTAGCTACATGAATTGTCCTGATGTGGTAAACTCCACCCACCTGATGCTCCAAGCAGGTTAAAACAAACGCTAAGAAGAGCGAGAACTTCTATTGAACTGGATCTGCATCCTGAGCTATTGGAGTAAACATCATAATAATATAATACTTGCAGGTGAAAGTCTTTTAGGAGGTCAGAGGTCAGGGTCTGGAGCTGGTAGGGATTCAGCGTCTTGCCCAGGGACTCTTCAGCGGGGAGGATGCTTGTCATCGCCGGGGCTTTAAACCCGGAGGTCTGTCTAGGCCACCCTGCTGCCCGACATCTGAAGACTCTCCAAACGAGCTGTACTCTGTTTTAAGTCTGAATGAATCTCACATTGATTGCAAGAGCTTTTGAGTATCGGGGGGGTAAATGTACTGGCAGGAACCGACTGCAGTGAAGCCCGTCATTGTTGAAAGGCTGCCAACTTGCAGTATTTGGTCTATTTCGTCGTTCTCGTTTCATTACGGTGCCTTAGGATTACAGGCCACCCACCTCATGTGTTTATCCGTGTGTGTGTGCATGCTTGTGCACATGCACCCCTGTGTGTGTGTGTGCATGTGTGTGTCTGTGCCACTGCACCCCTTTTTCCAGTAACCATGCGGTCGCCACAGTTTCCTTGGGTTTGGACGCGCCAGACAACCAGAAAAACCCAAACTACTGAAACTTTATTGGTGCCAACCACCCACCGACGACGATTAACCGTCCCGCGAGCAGGAAGTAACAGTCCGCGTTCTGTCAAGTACCAAACCTGGAGACCATTTACAGTAAAGCAACAGAAGTTATTGGGAACAGGGAGCGCCAGACACATGCTCCCCAAATGAGGAGGATTAATAATGACGTCAGACTACGTCAGAGGCGATACGGAGCCCGGCCCCCGATGCGTTTTAAGTGTGTTTGTTGTGGCTCGGTGTTTAGGGATACCAGAGAAATGGTCTAATTACGACCCCACTAGGAATCCTGATGATTTCCACGGCCGTCTGAGGCAAAGATGAAACACAGCGGAGAGCAAAACTACTGGGACGGCGGACTAAACTTCTGTTGTTTCATCTACAAGATGAAATACAGGCAGACCGTCAGCTTTCCTTTTTTTATTGGCGTCATTGTCAGAAACAATGGTGCCGGAAAAATGATCAATTTTAGCTCACGGTCCCAATACACTAGCAACGAAGACTGATATGTTGTGTTACATCCCTTTTAGAAGGAAACCATACAAATATGACACACAAACCCTATAGGAATATTAAAGGGGCTAAAGATGCCATAAAGCAGCATAAGGTGCTGTAAATTCACCACCGAGTACCACAGAGACACTATAAGCCCCTATAGTTTTTCATTTTCCACGTCCTTCACCAACACTCCACAAACCAAAAGCAGCTTAAACCGATGCCTACCTGAACGCAGCCAGGTACTCGGCATCTCCCATGGGTGGGTCCAGACCTCCTGTCCACGCCATGTTCACGTTGAAGCCCTTACCGGCTCCGGAGCCAACCTGGAACAGAAAACAAACGGGCGACTTGACTGTCAGTGTTGGTGTGTTTCTATCCACGGTTCAGCTCAGCGGGACCAGAACTGGTACCCGACTCTGGGGGAGAAAACCCCCGACGTCGGTTGTCACCCACCTCAGCCGGCGACCCACTTCCGGGGAAGAAGTTTCCGTCGTCGTAGCGATGTAGTGAGATGTAGAGAACGCTGGGGTCGTTGTAGAACACTTCCTGGGTGCCGTTACCATGATGAACATCCTAGCAATGGGATGAGGGGAGATTTTAGCTATAGAAAATGTAACTGTAGTGACCAATGAGATGCTCTACAATATAAAAACATACAATTACTATACAAATATTACAGTTCTTATAGGAATAGTACAGCAGTATTATATACAGTTAGACATAAAGGTCAATGTAAATTCACTATTGAGTACCACAGACACTATAAGTCCCGGAGGAATATTGTAGTTTTCATAAGGGTAATCAATAGTAGCAGGCTAGGGTAAAAAACCATGTGCATGTGTCCTTCCACAATAAAAGTCCAACAACAGTCTCTCACCCAGTCAACGATGAGGATCTTACTGGCGCTGAGCTTCTGTTGGAGCTGCTTGGCTGCTATGGCCAAGGAATTGAAATAGCAGAAACCCCTGGTAGAGAGAGATAGAGAGAGAGGAATGGGGTGAAATATAAAGTTATGGCTCAATTCAACAAAAAACAAAGACTTTAACTTTGAAGAAAATAAATGATTGCTGTTCATGCTCTTATCTTGAAGGAGAAAACCATTTCTACAGCTCTCCTTAAGCTCTTGTGATTCATTACATGATTGTTGTACGGTTCCAGGAGTGTTTTAACGGTGCTAAGGCCCTGCATTTTTTACACTCCTGATTTCCGAAGACCCGAAGCTTATTCCCCTGTTGCTCATTGTAAAATGTATTTGTGCAAGATTGTGCGTGGGATAGATGAGTAAGGGTAAGAGGGAAAGGAAAAGAGTATTCTGAGCAGCAGAAAGAAAAATAACATGTAGAACACGTATTCATCTTCTTTACTTTGTCCCATCCCCCTCTTCACTATCAGTTCATAAATATCCTCCCTGGACAAGCTGCTGACATTGCAGCAAGTACAGGAAAACTCACTTTGGTTGGGCTGGGCGTGACAGACACACACACACACACACACACACACTTACATTGGGTTAGAGGGGTCTGCATGGTGCCCTGGTGGTCTGACCACAGCAAAGCCATTCTGTGAAGACGAAGAAAAAAAGTCACCGACACGTTATTAATTTCACCACTAGATATGAACTATTGTTACGTGATCCCTGCACACGAGGAAAGAAATGAGTCCCGTTAAGATTTCTAGTGAACAATGCGTTCACATTTTATTTAAAGGACCTTATAATAAAGACGGATGTGATTGTTTTGGCACACGTGCAGCATGAATGCTTTAGATGGAGAACCTATTTCCTGAGGTTTTTTCCCCTGAAGCCTTCGTGTATATCTGATTCTGGATTAAAGTCATGTTGAAGGCCAGTTGAGAGGTGAGTGAAGCTATTTAGAGTCAAGTCCAGTTCAACTTTATTATCCCTGAGAGAGAAACTGTTTAACAGTATCCACACGAAGACAAAAAAAAGCCTACAGTGAGACAGTTTCTTCAGGTGTAGTCTTGTAGTTGTCCATACGGTGTCTTATATTGTTGTAGGCTTGTTCTCTGTGTGAGGACATTTTAAAAACTTCCTTCATCCTTCAGGTTAACGTGACAAAATTCACTGTATCTCCAGACTACTAACCTGAGAGCCTGCCTGGTTTGTCTAGCCTGTTTTACACCAGAGTTAGAAGGAATTCTTATACCCGAAAACTTGCAGGTTTTCTGTGTTTCCCCCCAGAACTGTATTCTCGGTAGAGTGGAAAAGTGTTTTGACATCATGTGACGCTAAAAGTCTCCACTGAAACCCGTTCAAATTCTTTTGGGTGGATTAGCAGCTCCTCAAAGGGTCGCGATCTCAGTCTGAGCTGGCTCACTTTGAAAAATGCGAGCGGCGTGAGGAGCGGGGAGGGGGGGGGGGGGGGGTAGGGAGAGGGAGGGTCGAGTGGGAAGCGTCGTAGCATGTGCGGTGACTGTCAAAACTGTAAACCGCCAGAACGACAAAAGCTTTTTCAGCCGCTAGTTGGTGACAGTAAACAGAAAAAGGCTGTTTCTGCAAATGCTCTGACCTTCAGCTCGCCCTTGGCCACCCTGAACGCCAGCTCGGTGACGCTGCCCGCCGCCATGCGGGACGCCGTGGAGGTGTGAGACTCGTTCCAGATGGTGTCGTTGTCAACCTGCCGATCAGGAAACAGCCATTAGGGGAAAATGACAAAGATGGAGGCCATTGACAAGAGTTTGGGTGTGAGAAACAACGAGGATCTCTCTCATCCACTGCTGATGTTTTTATTTATTGTGTTGCGTTGTGTTGTCTTGTTCTCTGTCCCCTTTTGCTGTGTTGTGTTGCTGCATTTTACAATTTACACTTACGACTCGAGAGTAAAACCGTCTCAACAACAAAACTTTTACTCTCCCGTTTCTAAGACAGATTCACGTTTGCTCGTAATTCTCCTTTCCATCCTTTTTTTTTTTTTTTTTTTCTTCCCCCCTTTCTCTCTCTTCTGTTTGTTCACAAACAGACTGTCCGTCTGGCTCGGACAATGAAATCTGAGGCATTTCTTTTATCCCCGGTCATGGACATGCTGTTCTCATTAAGCTGACTTGTCATGGTCCGACACAGACTGTCAGGCTGACTTCAGACCAGGGCCAAGCCGGCTCTCTTTTCCTCTTTAATATCCCCTCATTCTTTCTGTCGTTTTTTCTTTTTCTTCGTACTCCCGCTCGTCTTTCTCGCTGTTCTTTGAAATGATATCATCTGTCATCAGCTGAAGGATTGTGTTGTATCGTATAGCTTTCGTTAAGAGCTTTGGAGAATTGGGATCAAAAATTGAATTATATTGGGGTTGTGTGTGCGTGTGTGTGTGTGTGTGTGTGTGTGTCCTCTCTCTTACCCCTACACCCCCGCACGGCAACATCACAAACATCCTTTGAGAGAGAATTCCTGAGGGAAACAAAAAAACCCAAAGTGTATTTATTTATCCATTTATATTTCTATTGTTCTTTTTAATACATATTTGTGCACACGCATGTCATGGAAGACGCGGGCCGACCCGGCGTGACCCCCCCCCCCCCGAATTACATAAGTTGCGGCATGAGAAAATAACCGGGGTGGTGATGTGTGCAGTACAGTTTGCAGCTCATAATACCGTCACGTGTTCTTGTTTGTTTCTTGAACATGTGTTTTTTACTTGCACCACAAAACAAATGGGCTCTGTGCGGATTTTTAAAACGGCTCTGTGGAGTTTTATGTGGGAAATATGAACCTCCGAAATGTCAAAAAAAAAAGAAAAACAGGATCTCTGCAACACTGTTTGTTTGTGGCCGTCACATTCACAAAGAAGATTGCTGTTGTTTTATGGATAGGTGATGAAATTTGGAATATTACAGGAATTTAAAGATGTTGTTTTTCTGGTCGGGTCTGCAGACGACGGTGCCGCTTTAAACGCTCCTCAACCTAATCGAACCCTACGAGGACGTGCGCTGCGTACCGGCCAGTTTGCGGTTGTCCAGTTTGAGCCGGTTGAGCGGGTTGGTGCCGTAGAGCAGGACGTGGCGCTCCGTGTGGACCGACTGCAGCTCCTCCAGGGTGGCTTTCCGACCACGGATAGTCTGGATGGTGAGAAAACACAGATCTGACGGATGGGCATACAGAGAAAAACAGACAGCCAAGAGGCTTTCCTACCTCTAATACTGGTACTTGGACATGCTCGCTAAGACGTGGCACATCAATACATTTTGATTCCCACCGGAGTCATGCTAAAGACAGAGTGGATTTCCTACTACGGATTCCCTCAATGGAGATATAATATGAAACTATAACCACAGTGATGGATGAACAGACAGGGATGGAGACATAAAGGAAAGAAACACCAGAACTTCATGTAATCTCATTCATGCTATGTCCACACAGGAAGCTCAAATCTTGTTTTTTTGTATATTTGACCAGCAGGAAAACACACATCAATCTTTTCAGATGAAATTTAAACCAAATCCGTAGGTGGTTTGTAATGCAGTGATTCAAATCTCTGAAAATACAACCACAGACTCTCTGGACACTGAGGACAGAAAGAGTTGGAAGAGACAACACCTCGTCGGAGAAATAACTCCTAAAACTTTACTCTTTATAAGTGTTTCATTTTGTTGGACTGTTGGACCTGGAGGAGTGTGTGTGTGTGTGTGTGTGTGTGTGTGTGTGTGTGTGTGTGTGTGTGTGTGTGCCCTACCTCACACTGTCCCCTCAGGCCTCTCTCCTGTAGCCGGGACCAGATGCTCTGTATCCTCCCAGCATGCTCTGGGTGACTGCTGTTGTCTCCACATGTACACTGGTGCTTCAGCATCTGAGAGTCATACACCAGGCCTGCATCCACACACACACACAAACACACACACACACACACACATCAACAATACTGGACCTTTAAACAATCACATTTCCTCAGGAGGGCATGGGACATGGGATCTCGCCCATAATCCCATAACGTTCCCAGATGACAGTAGTAGTAAAAAGTAAAAGTAGACCAAAAGGGCTGCATTTGGCTTCATATGGGTTTAAAAGCTCAGCGCTATAGCTAGCTGAGGCATGTTTTGGACTTGTGTCTGGCTGTATCACTGAGCTTTTAACTACTCGTGAGCCCGAGTGCAGCCGGAGATCCTCGGGCATCCTCATTCCACAGTCTAGACTGAGGAAGGAGTCTGGACCCACCTGCCAGCTCAGTGTCCTCCTTCAAAGGAAGAATCCACCCGGCGATACGCTTGTATATCATCAATCTGCGATGTTCAAAGCATTCCAGGAGTTATTTTGTGATGTTGTGATTTACTTTTTTGGTTAGGGTTTCCCCTCAACCTGCCTTGTCTACTTCTACTTCAGTTGGCAATTTCCTACGTTTCCCAGAATGCCTTTCCAAAGGGGCATGACTTTTGCATTCAGCTGTGGGTTATATGTGTAGGTGGTGAAAGAATTAAGTTTATCCAACTCAAAGCAAGTCGGTTAGAAAGAAGAAAGAAGCTCTTCCTCTTTGATTCTCTTTGATTCTGATGAAGGTTCTTCTTCTTCTTCTTCTTCTTCTTCTTCTTCTTGTTATTATTACATTGCGTGTGCATGTCTGACTCACCTGTGGTGAAGCGTGGTTTGCTGGTGGTATCCGGCCCGGCCAGGCTCAGGGTTTTTTCCGGCAGGCTGAGGGAGGTGGAGGCCGGGGACGACTGGGTACGAGACAGCGGGCGATGGACACCCACCCCGCCACCGACCGCACCGCCGCCGCCGCCGCCGAGCATCATGGGTACCGCCAGCGTCTCCATCTGGGCGGTCTGTCGACGCAACTGCTGCAGCTGCTTCTGCTGTTCCCATAGCAATGACTGAACGGGAGAGAGAGGATGATGATGATGATGAAATATGAGTTGGCAGTTATACATATATATATATAAGTAGTATATATAGTATATAGTATATAGTAATATAAGTAGTAATATAAGTAAAATATAATAATAATAATAATAATAATATAGTAATATAAGTAATATATAGGTTTGCCAATATTGTCTGTTTATGAAGAGTCAGATATCCTGTGTGTCCTGTGGTGGAGATGCTGTTTCAGAGGCTTTTACACCCTGATGAGAAGATCTGTGGGAATTACTGAATACTTTTGGAATTTGAAAATGGTCAAATGTCAATATTATCAGTTCAATTAATACCTGTCTCAATATCAGCCTTCAAAATAAGATATTGGTCGAACCCTAGATATAATAAGAGGTAATGCTTGTAATGAATGGTAACCAACCAGGACTCATATAAAGGAGATGTTACGCTGCCATCTACAGGACTGAAGAACATTCTGCATGTTTGTGTGTGGAACTAATACTAGAAACTTGTGTGTGTGTGTGTGTGTGTGTATGCTTGCATGCTTGTGTGCGTGTGTGTTTTCCGACCTGGTTGAGTATGAGTGCGTGCTGCAGGTTGATTTGCTCTCCCTGGTTGTCTGTCGGCTCTGCCTCCCTCAGTGACTCCGCCCTCGCCCTGCCCTGATAGGTGCAGGGTTCCGCAGGCGATGTCCCGCCCCCGTCCTCTGAGTCCATCTCCTCGGAGGGGATCTGGCGCAGTCTGGGTTTCTCGCTGGACTTAGACATCAGCTAGACGGACACACACGCACACACACACACACACACACACACACACACACACACACACACACGTACAGATGCATAAGACATCTACGCAAGGATGCTCTCAAATACACACAAAAACACAATAGTGCAGGAATGTACATGAGGACACACATGCATAGAAGCTTGCATACACACACATACACACAACTGGATTGTTAACTGTTTCTATGGCAACCACAACTCATTGAATGCAGACTTCCATGTCCGCTTGTGGAGCGGCAGAGAAATCCTTCACACGGGGTTTGAAGCGAATTGCAAATCGCAAATATGGCCACTTATTCACGTATCATCTGTTCATCCCATAATTGAGTGTACAAAATATTAAGAATTCTTACAACAACAACCCTAACCCCCGACCCCTGACCCCTGACCACAGGTAGCATGCTAACCCCGAGTTAGCTAGTTTGCTACCCTAACCCAAACCAGGGTTCTCACCATGACCAACTCCAAGAAGGCAAGATCGAATTCTAACCCTAAAAAACAGCTAGCAGGCTAAACGCTAACTAGCTACCTCACCCTAAGACCTGTTAGGATACCTCTGAAACAGGTTGAACTGGCTCTGGCATTACAATCAATCCTCGTAATTGACTGCGGGACACACACCGTGGACTGATCACGCAACGGTGACCTGCCTCAGGGGAGGGTGTATAGTGCGTGACAGGTTGAACGTCCCGAGGATCCCCGGGGGGGCGCTACTGACGAATGTGTCCTGAAATTTTCGATAAAATGATGGCTAAATAAGAGCCACAAGAGATTGCAAAATGACCAAAAACTATTCCAGCAATGATTGATCTCAGGGGCTTGGCCAAAGACTGGAGGGCCTTGGGTTGGTTGTGATGGCCCTTGCATCCATGTCTCAGTTACCTCAAGACTGACCCGTCCTTCAACCTGTCTCTTGCCCTTCATGACTGAAGGGGATAGTCAATAAGGGATCAGAGCTTTCACCTGCATACACCTGCTCATGCCACATTCACATCATATCAGGTTTACCGTAAATACGAGCAGGCCGAATGTGGAAAAACTGTTCACGTCAGCCTCGTAGCGGTTATTACAAGTAGGGCATGTGGGATTTTTTTTTTGTAGACACGCCCACATCTAAGGCAGGAGGCAGCAGTAACATCCCTTTGTGCAAGAGCGTCTACCTGCCGGCGTCCTTACCTTGCCCAGGTGAGTCTGCTGTTTGAGCCTCTCCAGTAGTTGTGTGTGGTGCTGCTGTTGGAGGAGGTGTGTGTGTAGGGGTCGTTGGCTCTGGGGCAGGGGCTCCGAGCGCGTCCTGCTCAGGGGCTTGTGGTGCTGGACGCCCCCCGGGGCTAGGCGGTCTAACTGGGGGGCAAACTGCAGCGGGACCGGGCCGAGGCCTGAAACTGGTGGAGAGAGAGACAGAGAACACACACATATAAGTATATATAAGTGTGAGTGGTGTTTTGAAAATTGTACATTATATAAGCTGTAATGGCAACGTTGCCTCTGATAGTTGAAGTGTATGAGGGAGACACTATAGAACGTCACCTTACTATTAAATGTGTTTTCACAAAAATGTGTTTTCAGATTTACTGTGGATTTAATGATTTTGAATCCAATCCATCCAAAATATTGAAAGTCTCTTAATGTGGCCACTAGGTGGTGCTCTAGCATTTCAGACTCTACAATAAATGGGGAGAGAGACAGTAAAAAAATTCACACAAGTTTCTAAAAGTCTGAAAACTGATGATTGTGCAAAAATGTCTTCCTGAATAGAGTCTGGATGAATAAGATTCTGTAAATATGTGAGTGTGTGTGTGAGCGTGTGTTTATGTGTATCTGCTTGCTTGTGTGTGTGTGTGTGTGTGTCTCACCAGCTAGTAGCGGAGTGTGTACCAGTCTGGAGGGCTCCAGGATGATGACGGGCTGGAGGTGAGGGTTCAGCTGCCCAGACTGCTCCTCCCTACTCAGGGGGAGGAAGACCTGCGAACCCCCGGCCGTCACCACCGGCACCCGGCCGACCTTCAGGGAGGACAGCTCCCCACCAACCTGCACGGAGACAGACACATTTAAAAGGAGTGGAGTGAGATAAATGCTCTCGATGCAAGTGGCAATGACTTGAATGAAGCAGATGACTCCACTAGTATCAAGATAATGTCACTTGACTTCCTGAAACAAGCTGATTCCCATTGGAAACGAGTGAAATGATCTCACCCCATTGGCAGAGCTTTTCACTTGCTTAGGGAAAATGAGCCTATAAGACTCGACACTGGACTAAATGACTCGTTAAGATGGGCAGTTCTCGCTGTGTGGTGCTCACCCTGGTGTTGGCCGGCAGTCCCAGGGTGATGGTGGGCAGAGTGGAGGGACTCTGAAAGGTGAAGTTCGCTAGAGAGCCGTCCTGGAGCAGCAGCCTCTGGGCCTGGACAGAAATGCATTGGATTGATTGATACAGGATTACAGGAAGCAACAGAAATCGGTCCACTACTTGTTCAAGAGCCAGTCTCAGAGATTAAGAACCCTTCAACATCAAAGATGCTGGATCCTCATCAGGTTCATCTAATAAACCAAGATGCTGTTAATGTATCCCATAATCCTCACTCTTCCCTGGTTCTTGCTCCTAGACTATGACTAGGCATGGTCTTTTAAGCACTCCTTTGCTCGATTATGTTCTCCTTGAACCTCCCTTCATCTCTGACATTTCCTAGACTATATTCTGTGAGACACATCCTTGTTTTTAACTCCTAGACTGCGTTTTTGTTGGACCCCTCCTTGATTTACGCTCCTAGATTATATTCACACTTGACCCCTCCTTGTTGTTTTTCCTCTCCGACTTTGTTCTTTTTGACTTATCCTTGACTTCTGCTCCTCAATTACATTCTGCTCAACCCCTCCTTGATTGATGCTCCTGGACAGTGTTTGCTTTGACTCTTCCTTGTTTTCATGTCCTCTGCCACATTTTTTTTTCTCGGTTTTTCCTCCCGGTCTACGTTCCTCTTGACTCCTCCTTGATTTCCCTTCGCTGTATCCTGTTACTTCCAAGTTAGCCGTTCAACTTTAATCTATTCTGATCTTACTTTATCTCCACCTCTGCTTGGTTTTGGTTTTCTTGGTCTGTTCATGACGTTGAGGAATCGTGACTCAGAGGTCCAGGGCAGCAGGTGTGACTGAGGTTGTCTTGTTCTGGCTGGCTCTCCGTGATTAAATGAATAATGTACGACCAGCTGACAGACACTCAATGTTCCCGTGCTCTTGTGTCGCTGTGTTAAACATCTCATTACTCAGCATGTCGGCACAGCTCATGTACATGAAACAACTCCACTTACCGGAACACGGGCTGACGCATTTCAAAAAACGCCGCTGTTCTTTTCAGCTCGAAGGGGAAAAAAAAGGTGCCAGTGTGCCAAAAGGGGAAAGTATTTCACCACAGGAGCACAGACGTGTTCCTAACTACTCACTTCAATTTCTTTATTGGCGTCAGAAAGTCAGAACGGGTTATCCACAAATGTACAGCACTGTGCAAACGTCTTAGGAATGTGAAAAAAATCCATAACGTTTCAAAAATAATGAAAAAGTTTCAGAAAATTGACTATAAAGAGCAGTAAGAAAACAAAAAATAAACATCTAAGACCAAATTTATATAAAAGAAGAGGACTTTTTCACAGTACTGTACATTTTCAAAAGCCATCAAAAAGTGTGTGTGTGTGTGTGTGTGTGTGTGCACATGCTAACCTCATGTGAGAGGCCTCCTGCAGAGGGCAGCAGCCCGTTCTCATTGGGCAGATTGTCATTGGGGGAACTACAGCCAGAGACTGGAGTGCTGCTGCTGCTGGGGGACGAGTCTGGAGAGAGAGGGAGGGAGGGAGGGAGGGAGGGAGCGGTGGGGTGGGAGGGACATTTTCATGATATGGTCACATCCTTTTATTATATTACATTTTACTACATGCTTGGATCAGCAGAATGCATCATAGTCAGATGTATAAAACATGTATAAACGACAAGATAAAACATTTGTGTGTGAATTTGCTGCATACTTCAATGTCATTTTGGTGTGTGTGTGTGTGTGTGTGTGTGCCTTGTTACCCAGTGTGTCAGGTACTCTGTGTTTCACAGTGGGCGGAGCGCTCTCCTTGCGGGTGAGCGGGCTCTTGCGGGTGTTCAGGTGTTTCTTCAGCTTGTGTTTCACCTTCAGGTTGGGCTCTGACGCTGACAAGTGAAGGCAAAATGGGAAAATGTTATTTATCGTGACAACCCGCAACAGTTTCATGTGTTGGTGCAGAAACACCACAGCAACGTCTCGAAATAAAATTCAATAATTCTTTATTAAAATGACATAATTATACTGCCAATCTTTATTTGGGATTTTTCTGTCAAAAACAAAATGAATAGTACTTTTGAAGCGACAGCTAAAATCACACAGTATCACACATTCAGTTTTTAAACCAATCCCATCGTTTCCATCCGTGCTAAATTCATCGGGGAATTTAAACGACTTTTGTAGTTTGAAGGATAAATGACGACTGCTAGAAAGTGACAGTAGATGATGAGACACGTCTCTGCTGTGGTCCTGTCTGTGTGTTACCTGCCCGACGTAGGGGCGTCTCGTCTGAACCCTCGCCAGAAAGCTGCGAGGGAGAAGAGACCAGAGGCTGGGAGGAAACACTGGGGTCTGGAGCCAGCTCTCTGGAGGAACACAACACACACACACACACACACACACACACACATTGGTTAAATTATCAAAACCCAATACAATAGATACAGCGCCATACCTTCAGATTTTGGAGCTGAATGTGATACTAAATGGCCACAAGCTGAGGCAAGACTTTTATCAGACTAAATCAAGTGGAGCTTCACCAGAGCAGAGCGTCCCGTCACCACCACAGCAAATTCAGCTCTGGTGTCAGGTATGAACACGAGGGGTGATGAATCAAAACAGTGAATCAGCGCTCTGTCTGGAGAAAGCTGGACTCACCAACGTGAACATTTTCACGTCTCCTCTCCCTTTGGTTGGGAAACATGAGTGTGCACTTCACTGACTGTCACGTTGCAGGATTTCTGGGTGTCGAGGTCCTTCACATTCAACTGGTACTCATAATGTATTGATATAATGGAAGCTGTGAGTGTGCAGAAACCTTCAAGCATTCAAGTGTGTGTGTGTGTGTGTGTGTGTGTGTGTTACCTGTATGCTACACTCTGTGCAGTCAGGGGGTTGGAGTTGGTCCTCTCCAGCGCCGCCTGTTTCTGCTTCTTCAGAATCACTTCCTGGAGTTTCTGTTTCACCAGGGAACTGGCCACCGCACCTGTCAATCAAACACGAAACAACCAGTCAAAAACAACAAAAAAAACTACAGAGCTCAGTGACTGAGGAGGAGGAGGAGGAGCAGATGAGTAAAATATGTGATCTGCAAATGTATCTGTTACGTAACAGTATGGTAAACTACATTACGCTTATGTCATGTTATGTTATGTAGTGTTATGTTATGTAGTGTTATGTAGTGTTATGCCATGCCATGCCACGTTGGGTCGTGCCGCGTCATGCATTGCTCTGTACTCTATATTGCATCTCAGTGTGTACGAGTGTGCTTGCTCATACATGAGTGTGTATGTGTGCATATGTGGGCGCATGCAAGCATCGGTGTGTGTGTGTTTGTGTGTTTGCATCTGAGGGTTAATGGTTTGCAGTCTGTGTGTGTGTGTGTGTGTGTGTGTGTGTGTGTGTGGAGGTGACAGGAGGTGTCAGGATTGATAGGGTCAATATTGAACCAGTGACTACATGTGTGCAGAGCTAGAGCTAAATTTAACTCCACTGTTACGGCTCCATTCAGCTCCATTTCAAAGTGGTATAAGTACATATGTACATAATGTTTTAATAATAATATGTGTGTTTTTACATTTTAATATATAAATATGAAACATCTTTTACAGGGAATTTCCTTTGTGGCCATGATTATACTGGATAGGATATTTACCTTTATATGAACCTTAGTGAATGACAACTTCACTAGTACACGACTGGGAAGTTCAAGTGTGTGTGACTCACTCTGTTGACTCTTGTCCTTGTGTTTTAGCTGCTGCAACTCCTGCTGCTTCTCTTGCTGCTCCTGCTCACGCCTCCTCTGCTCCATGTTAAACTGGACACACACACACACACACACAACACATAGATATTAAATGGGTGATCATAATGTGAAAGTAATACTGACTTGACCTGAACCAGGCCTGCATGTACTATCTGTGATCTATAACATCAGTTGAACTACATTCAGTTTTAGAAAAGTACATTTACTTGAAATTCATTCAATAAAAATACGATTCCATCATCAAAAACAAACACAAAAAAAAAACAACAATAAAAAACAATAACTCAAATATTCTTCATTTTGAGTCAGTATGCTTTATTTCAGTAAATATCTCATTTAGGAAAAAAAAAAAAGTATCTATCGACAAGTAACTATCTATCGACCCCCTCTCCCTACTCTCCTCCCTCTCCCCCCTCTCCTCCCTCTCCCCCCTCTCCCCCCTCTCCCCCCTCTTCTCCCTCTCCTCCCTCTCCTACCCGGATGTGTTGGTGAAGTTGCTGTTGGGAGAAGGAGGTGCAGGGCGGAGGGGAGAACGGGGTGAGGAGTAACGGCGGGTGCAGCGGGGTGAGGAGCGCCGTGTCCGAACCGGGACGCATCCCCCGCTCTCCCACCCGCAGGTCCATGGGAAGCGACGACGGCACACGCAGGCACTGCCACCGAGGATTCTGGGAAAAGAGAAGGGAGGGGGGGGGGGGGGGGGGGGTTATTCACAACCATTGCAAAACAACCATTTAGCCATTTCTCCCCTACAAGATCAGGAGAAAACAACAGCAGCATCAGATCAAGAAACTCAGGAGTAGTACAAGTAACAAATACGAGCAAAAGTACAGGAATGTGTTTTATGCCACGTTACCCCACTAGGTTGCACTAACGCCACTCCTCCTTCTGCATCTACATCCATATCAGTTCAACTCTAATACAACACACAGTCTCTCTCTCTCTCTCTCTCTCTCTCTCTCTCTCTCTCCCCCTCTCTCCCCCTCCCTCCCTCCCTCCCTGTAGTGGCTGATTTCCATGCTCTTTGCATGCTGTTGGGGCTATTTGCATTGCATGGCTGAGTCAATGGGAAAGATTGCCTCATCCGGCGCTAAAAACAGGATCCAGGAAGGGAACTGCTTGGGAAAAAGCTGGGGGTGGTTTGTGTCTACAGAACACACACACACACACACACACGTACGCACGCACATGCACGTGCGCAAACAACACACACACACAGTCACATATGCAGAAATACAGGCAGTATTTGCAGACACACTTGCACACTTCCACTTCCACGCATGCACCCATACACAGACACACGCATACATGCACTCACAGATACACACACACACACACACACACACACACTGTAGAGAGAGATACACATTCACCTACAGATGCATACACAAACACACACACACACACACACACACACACACACACACACACACACACACACACACATCTAAAGACATGAGCGGACACATGCATACGCGCATTCACACACATTCACACGCAGTACACTCACACGCTCGTGCACACGCGCAAGACAGGCTTGAACAAACACCTATTGCACAAACCTGCCTCATCACATAGAGAACACACACACACACACACACACACACACACACACACACACACACACACACACAGCGAGCCTTGAAATAACTTGACATGACATCATCTCCACGCTGCTGAGCCTGGTGTGTTGCTTTTCCAGCCGGTCTCAGATGTCAGTCTGCAGTGTGTGAAGCAAATGTCATTCATAGAGTGTGACTTGGCCCGGCGCCAATAGCAGCACTGGAATTGGGTGAAAGGGAAGAGCTGGGTGGACAGAATAGAATAGAATAGAATAGAATAGAATGAGAGAATGAGAGAGAGAGAGAGAAAGGGAGATGTGATTCATGTTTCATCCATGTTAGGCGTGTTTACTGTTTGACTGGGTTAATCTGACACTGCAGACAATGGAGAGGTTGCTGGATCTTGTCTGTGTGTGTGTGTGTGTGTGTGTGTGTGTGTGTGTGTGTGTGTGTGTGTGTGTGTGTGTGAGATAATCACTCTATATAAGACCATGAGAACAGTGTGACACAGACAGAAGGAGGGCGAAGGAATGAGGAGGGTGTGTTTTGGTGTGTGTTATTCAACAAATATACATGTGTGTGTATGCACACATACATGAATGCTCATATCAAACTGTGTGTGTGTGTGTGCATGTCTATGTATTCCATTGACAGTCGTCCTCCTCCATATTAGGAGGTTTGAATACTGAGAGACTGCCTGGATGCCGACCATGACTGCAATAACTGAGATCCCTCGCCAAACACGCACACGCACATGCACGTGCACGTGCGCGCACACACACAAGTATGCACATACAGTAGTAACAACAAGGACATTAAGGAAGAACAAGGCTATTATTCTGGTAAAAAGGAGAGGGAAGGACATGCTTATACAAGGAAACAAAGACTGCTACAGTGTACACACACACACACACACGCACGCACACACACACACACACAAACACACACACACACACACGATTGGGAACACCAGTGTCTCTCCCTTTCCCTGCCTCCCTTGGGCTATAAATAGAAAAACACACAGTGGTCCAACATTTACCTACACAGGGCCTTTTGTTTCCACAGGGAAACTCACACACACACACACACACACACACACACACACACACACGGAGTGACCCTGTGATGTCACCTCTAGTTTCCAAATGGGAGTGTTCCCATCGGCAAGGTGAACGTAAAGAGGTGTGGAGAGTCAGAGGGATGGAATGGAATGAGATGGTGATCCATCGAGAGAGAGAGAGAGAGAGAGAGAGAGAGAGAGAGAGAGAGAGAGAGAGAGAGAGAGAGAGAGAATGCATCAGCTATGAGACATCCCCCTTGTTGATTTTATAGGTTGATTTATTAGTTGTTGATTGATTGGTGTGAATGATGACAGCTTCATTATTCTCACTGCTGTTATTACTAGATGGGTTTCTCTCTATCTCTCTCTCTCTCTATCTCTTTATCTCTCTCTCTCTCTCTCTCTCTCTATCTCTCTATCTCTAGTGTTGCTACATGTAAGTGTCGCTGCTCAAAGACACTCCAGGGCTTGAAACCGGGCCCTCCGGTTGAAGGACGGTCTTCCTAACCACTTGGCCCCCCTGCTGCCTCGTCGGAGCGTCCAGGATGTTGTATTGTAACATAATGGATAATAACACGTTCCCATAGAGACAACATGATTCTGCGCCCAGAAACGGTGTAGCGGTTAAGCCCCGACCTCCCGAAACCACATTTACCTCTCCAGCGTCTCCCCCTGCTCGTCGGAGGCCCTCTTCACATCGCTGATGTCTTCAACAAAGGAAAAGAAAAGAGGAAGGGAACTGCCCCCCCCCCCCCCCCCCCCCTCCTCCCTTCGAGAAGGATATCACATCGCTGTTCATTATATCAGTCGGAGAAGAAACAACAAAAGTTGAACCTGCGGTTGCGATCCTGTGTTGGTTTGGTTTAAATAACAGAGTTTGTCTTGGCAAAGAGCTGGGAAGGCACACACACACACACATCACACACACACACACACACATCACACACACACACACACATCTCACACACACACACACACACACACGCATATATGTAATAAGCAACAGGTTTATGTGAGAGGACACTAAAGACAACATAAGAGGATTGCCTTAATTCAAAAAAACAGGAATCAGGAAAGTAAAAACCATCTAAATTACAAGTCCTGGTCTGAAGTGGATTCTCCTCAGTCCGCCTCAGTCCTGCAGCAACGGTGGTTCACTGCACTTCAAACTAAAGTGTACTCTCCACTGTGCAGATTGTTTCAAGCTTTCTGTCAACAGCCCCGGCCAAGCCTTTTATTTTTAGGCGCTCCGGAGCACCGCTATAAAAGCCGTGCTCTGTGTGGTTATCGGTTTGTTTATTTTTTGGTCGCTTCGTTTGTTTCGTAACGCTTTCTGCACAGAGTCGTGGTGCGAGCTCTTCGGGGCCCCCCAGAGCTCTCGGGGTCCTGGGGAAGGGAAGCGCAGCGCCTCTCGTACGCCAGGCGGTACAGCAGAAGTCGGCTGGAGACTTGAGACTTGGACTCGAGTCTTAAAAAAATCAGGGCTTGCGACTTGACTCGGACTCGCCGGCTGTGAGCCTCGACTCGCTTGACGATTTGAACGCTGAAGACGTGACTCGTCTTGAGACTCGACAGCAGCGACTTGACCAGACTTGCCCCGGTTAAAAAAAAAAAAAACCCCGAGCAATAAAACAATGCAGGCTGGAGTCACTGCTAAATGGGGTTATTTCCCAATCACGAGCCCGGCTCACCGCTCCGCATTTCCTATAGTGTTTCTTAGGAGGGTAACCGTGGCAACGTGATATCGATACCCCTAATGGATAATGAGGATGGGTAACGATGAGCTGCCCCACTTCTAATGGAAACGATCAATAAATAACTGTGGTATAAATGTTGAGTTTCCCCTGGCTAACCAAGCCTCTATCTAGGTTAACTCCTCCGCTACAAGGAGTCAGGTAACATCCTCAAACACGCCGGACCGCAAAGAAGAAAGAAAAACGGTTCAGCTGCTCATTGTTGCTCGTGAACTCGTCT
>JAXDDW010000001.1:4265000-4422500 GCA_034670385.1 Hoplostethus mediterraneus | reverse complement strand
ACAGCGTCGTTTTTACTACAGACCACAAACAAGCGTACTTCTGCTGAATGATCCTGGACCAACCATGAAGCATTTAAAGCACCGGTCTCTGACGGGTTGCAGACTTCAGTGTTATCATGAGGTTACTGTCATTACTGTAACACGCGTCAAATAGAATTGCAGAGCATCGCATGCAAGATGGGACAGACAAGTAATTTATCTGAGATTATTTCCAGCACTTAAGGTTTTAATCTTGTGTTTCATTAAGCCTCCATCTTTGTCTCTCAGCCTCACTGCGGTGTTTCTTCACTGCTCTTCCCTAGAGATCACCTGTCAATCAAACAGTGTGTCCAGCACTGTTGGTGGAGTTTGAGTTTCTGTAGGTGGCGCTCTCTTTTCTTTGTCTGTTCAGCCGCGGTGGCTATCGCTGCTCACGCTAACGACCCAGTTCTTCTTCTGTTTGAACGTTAAAAGCATCACTTCCTGTCTCCAGAGGATTTTTCCTAAGAAAGACCTACCTGACTCCGGGTGTTTAGAACAGCAAATATAAAAGCTTTCATCAACTGGCTAGAGGTTGACTCACTACAGTGTTAGATTAGTATGATAGAGAGTAGCAGAACAGACATGTATTGATATGAAACAGTTTCAGATCATTACTTTAATAGAGTAATGAGTAATAAGTGATTCTGGAGGGAATGGCTGTTTCACTATAATAAAAAAAACAGCAGAGTTGCTAAATCAGCCTTGTGCAACACAGGATCTCTAAGTATAGAAACTGTTTCTGACGGTCAAGATCACATGCTCTTTACTCTGCTCTCTCTGGTAGCTCTCTCTCTCTCTCTCTCTCTCTCTCTTCAGTTTGTCTTTCTGTCTCTCGCTTTCTCAGTTTTACTCAATCTGCTTTATTGGCAAGAATGCTTGATGAACGGTATTGCAAAAGCGTCTTAGTACAGTTGAAGAGAAATAGTAAAAAGAAATATTTAGTTTCTCCCTCTCTCTCTGTCTCTCTCTCTCTGTCTCTCTCTCTCTCCCTCCTTCATTCTGAGGAATCCACAGCTGTCACTCCCATTCAAAACCGCTCTGCAGCTGGCCAGACAATCTGCTGCGTGTGTGTGCGTGTCTGTCTGTCTGTCTGTCTGTCTGTCTCTCTGTCTATCTGTCTGTCTCTCTGTCTGTTGTCTCTCTATCTGTCTGTCTGTCTGTCTGCCTGCCTGCCTGTCTGTCTGTCTGTCTGTCGGTCTGCCTGTAACTGTCGCCAAACTATTTATGTATTTATGGTGTTGCTCTCTTAGTGCATACTTCAGTGTTCAAGTGTACATGATAGTGTGTTTGGCTGTCATCACGTCTATAAATATGTGTGTGTGTGTGTGTGTGTGTGTGTGTGTGTGTGTGTGTGTGTGTGTTTGTACCTCACAAGGATAGAAAAATGAGGAAATTTCTTCAAAGTGAAGCCATTTTGCCAGTCCTTGCTTATACAAGGGGGTTAGGATTAGGGCTCGTTGAGTGATAGCAGGCTCCATGCTAACATTTTAGCATGCACTATGTTGAGTGATAGGAGGCGACTAGCATCATCCAAAGACAGAAAGCTAAGTAATAAAAGGCTGTTATTGTTTTAATCCTATATCCATAACTCAACAACCAGGTTTATTGTGGGAACTATTTTAGGTGAGCAACCACGTATTCCTCCACTGTGCAGTGATTTCTAGCTGTACACAGCCTCCCATCACCCATCACTTTCACTTCCTATATCAACAGGTAAAGTAGGCCCTGCTAGTTCAAAACAATATGCTATTTTTGTATCGTCATGTGCAAATTCTACCAATCTACACAAAACTGCCAGACAGACATATTTGAGATTACTGACCATTTAGCTTCAGAGCTGCTTCAATTTTAGATGTTCTTAGATAATGGTAATAACCTGCTACCACTCAACATGGTGTATGCTGTGATCTACATGGTGAGTTTAGTTTTCATCACATAATGAGTAAGTTGACCAATGGGACAATCTCTCCAACAATACGGTGTATGCCTTTATTGTAAAGGGTTAGGTTTAACATCAAGGTTTAGGATCAAAATAAGGTTTAGCTCAGAGTTAGTGAATGGATGTAGTCATACGTATATAAGTATAGTAATAAAGACTGGCGTGTGCTTGTGTGTGTGTTACTTCCACTGAATTGCAGGTTTCCAAATTGGCTTTCTTTAAAAAAGAAAAGAAAACAAGAGATGTCACGGATGTCACGCGCGGTCGTAAAAGAAGAACTGAAGTGAAACACGTTTTTTTTTTACGTGCTGGTCTGCTTCACCCAAACAAGTGTTTTAGGAATCTGCACTGCATTCCAATACACCACCTTAAAATCACCCTAGGAGTCACACACAGTTCACACACACACACACACACACACACACACACACACACACACACGTTACATAAACATTCCATGTGTCCCTCTCATCCTCCATCTGACTCAATGTTGAAACTCGCCTAAAGCTGGAAACAACACACCATTCATTATACACACCCATACACACACACACACACACACACCCATACACACACACACACACACACAGTGAATGCAGGCAGAACCAGGTGTGCTGTCTACGTTTGACAAATGACAGTGTCTCCTCTCTCAGATGGACAGCGAACCAAAAAGCAACATTTCAACTCTGCAGTCAAACAGCATTAACCCTGACTGACGCTCTCTTCCTGTCCCGTCTCTCTTCGCGTTGTCTGCTACCATCTTGTTGACATTCTCGGTACACACACTTCTGTTTTGCTGCTCTATCGCCGATTGATATTTCCAATCGAAAGGCGATTTTCTGGCATCCGTTTTTTAATCACACATAGGTAAAAGCAGCTGGAAAACATCGATTTGCTCACTGCGCCCGTAGCATCTGATCGCTTCATCGCACTTGGGATGGGACATTCACCGACCGCTCAGCAACAGCAGGGACTCATTTCCCCCCCTGAACCCCATCAGGAATGCAGCGTCGTTTTGGAAGAGGCTGAGGCGAACGGCGACGACCGTGGAAATGGCCCTCGAGCCGGGCACTTCACCTTCACCTCCAGCTCCACCGGTGCAGCTGGAGGCCAGACTGTGGTTGTAGTGGACAACTCCCTCCCTAAATCAGAATGTAGTCTTCGTCAGCTTTTCTGGACTGACCCCATCCTAAGTGGTTTTTATTGTGGTGTTAGAGGCAGTTTCGGTCGTTGCCGGTTCTACTCAAGTCTGTCTCCACTTTGACGACCGGGCTAACTGACTCGCCTCTCGATTTCAGCAAAACCGTTCATTTGTTATCTGGACATAACAAGATTATTGAGTTGCGCCGGTGAGAAAACAACGTTAGTTCTGTCGAGATCACGAGATCATCAACAGGACGGGATTAATAAAAACACCCCGGCCGTCCTCGGCTTCTGTACGCACCGGAACAAGAGAGAGGTTTATGATGTTGAGTATAGAAACGCTCAGGAAATAGATTTAGGTTGATTCAGACTGACTTTTCTAGTCTATACCCTTTCTCCAAGATCTCTCTCTCACACACACACACACACACACACACACACACACGGTGCTCTAGCAAGATCAAACACATTCTCCACATTGCCCCACAGATAAAGCCACTCAACACAGCAGCACTCAAAGAACCCCCCCCCTTTCTTATGACACATACACACACACGCACACCACACACACGCACGCACACACACAGGTATCAATACACTCCTATCAACAAAAGCCACAACACACTCATGCTTCCCAGTTTCACACCACAGCGGTTGCTAAGGAAAACAAATATCATCGTTACATAAATCTTTCTTCCAGTGTGTGTGTGTGTGTGTGTCTGTGCACGTATGCATGCAGACACTGGGTCGAATTGTATTAGCACATCATTCGGGGGATTTGTTTCACCCTGCGTTGAGTAGCAGACGGGCGGGGTATGCCGTGTACGACGACGTATTGCAACCATGCAACCGTTTCAAATGAACGAAAGGATCTTGCATCTTGCGTATCTTGCATTCCCGTCCTGCGAGGGACAGCTCTGCGATGAAACAGCGGCGACCTGGTGACTGATAGCCCTTGATAGCCCTCTGATAGTGGTTGAAAGACTGGTAGCTACAGAAGAAGCTGCAATCTTCACCAAAGGCTTTGATGCTGATAAGAAAGATGGAGGATCCCTGATAGACCCGAAGGCAGACTCCTAACTAAACTAGAGACGGGCCACAGGAGACGTTTCAACACCAGTTTGGACCACGTCGTAGACTTGATTTTTAGAGGCTTTGTCAAAGCAATGCATGCAATTCACTTTCAATTCAATGAGTTTAGATTTTTCATCAAAAATCCAAATACTAAAAGAAAAACCTTCACGTCATACAATGAATACCACATCCAACCTACTGGGCTTCCTTATGACTTGAAGTGAACTGGAGTCCTGTAGGTAAAGAAATGCTGCGGCGTGCATCCGCCCTTCCCCTATAAATAACTCTCAGATTAACAACGTTCTCTATTAGCGGCTTCACGTCAGCACAAAAATATGAACACTGAAAAAAAAGAAAAACTTCCATCTTAGCATTTCCTCTCATATTTAGTCTAAAAATGGTATTTTTTCTGTAGGTGAGAGAGAAATTTCTGCCGATGGCGTGGGATGAGTGTGTTTTTGTCAGTGCAGTTTAGTGTTCAAACAAGGTGGAAGGAGGCTGATGACGCTTCTGAATGAAACTTTTTCAAACATTCTGCATTGGAAGTGAAATGATCTCACCCACTGGTTTTAAGAAAAAACGACATTTTCAGACTCATCACTCGACTAGATTTCTAAAAATGGATTTTTTGTTTTTGCATGAGGTGCACATCTGCCTCCCCCGTCCTCTCGCGTCCTCCCTCCCATTACGTCGCCTCTCGTTATTCCGATGCCTTCCGTCCCCCTTCCATTTCTCTCTCTCTCTACGTCTCGCTCTCTTTTACTCTCTCGCTTTTCTTTTCCATCTCTTCATCCCTTCGTCGTGCATTCCTGTCTTTGTAAACGTTAACAACCGTCCCGGGGGAAGGAGGCTTCATGAATATGCACAGTCACACGCCGCCGTCTGTACGGACAACAAAGGAAGAAGACATTAACATTCCTGCTAACACTCCGCGTTCTGGCAAGAAGACACCGCGCGCACACACACACACACACACACACACACACACACACACACACACGTTCATACGCAAACACACAGCCACGGACAAACCCAGACACAGTGACATGTACATAAGCACAAAGTGACACACTGCACTCCTGTAATCCTCCACTTCACTCACAGTGTTGAATTTGGCCTGAAGCTGGAAACTTCACTACACACACACACACACACACACACACACACACACACACAGATGTAAAGTCAGGAGTTGATCCAAATGAGAGGAGATCCCGTTACCTCTGTGCTAACAACGGGGCTATCTGATCCGAGGTCAGTCCTAGTCACCCCGGTGAACTAGAGTGAATGTGAGCCGTCCATTACTCTCCGTTGCCCTTTTAGGTCGGACAAAATAGGAATCCAGCGACGAGCGCAGCCTGGTTGGTTGTGATGAGGGTCAGAGTGATATCACCTCCCTGATCACAGCCACACAAACACACTCTGGAAAACCTGATTGTCTTTCCGCATTCTCAATTTTTGATTTAGTTTAGTGTTCGTCTTTTAGTGATTTTAGACGATCAACTTCTGGGCAAACCGCTGAATCCTTGTGATTGTTTAAGCGATGAAAATGATGAAATTCAAAACACAAAATATCAGCTTCGGTCGCAGCTTTGAAAACTAGGTTGAACCCGAGTTGCGGTACTGAAATCAAGCTGCTGATTCCTGATCGAATCAAACAGTAAGAACCAAACCACTGGAGGCTTCAAGAACGTTCCAGGCCACTCCAGTTTCAGTGTTGCAACCTTTTTTTAGATCCAAGGCTTCTGGTCTGGCGCAGTGGTTGTCAGCTGGAGAGCCTAGGACTGAGCTGATGTGAAAATTGAAGGTTTTTGTTTTTTTTCTTTTCCAAATGCCGAGGAAATAGAGGCTAAATAAAATCATGACATCAACTTCAGTCAATTTCAAGAGAAAGAGAAAGAGAGAATCAGAGTGCCGGGGGGGTGTACAGGCTGGAGGCCAGGAACAGACCAACAACCCAGCCGACTGCAGCAGGGAGCCTTGAGCCCACAGGTTAATCCATCACTAATTGATTTGACACAATACTATAATTTAAAAGTCAGTGTTCCCTCAGGCCACATCACACACACACACACACACACACACACACACACACACACACTCAACCTCCCTCTCTCTATCTCATGTATACCCAAGCACTCATAAGCCATAAACCATGCATACACACAAATACTATGCACACATACGCTGTGTATACATATAAAGTCGTGCACACATACACACACACACACACACACACACACACACACACACACACTCGTATGAGGCCCCTCAGAGAGTATTGTATAACATTACCCCTGACGTATCGAGTGATTTCACGCACCTAGAGGCAGGACAATTGGGCCATTTGTTCCCCAGTTCAGAAATAGCCCTCTCTTTCATTCCCGTGTACTATTACTACCATCACTACGACTACCGCTGCTGTTAGTATTAACCCGGCACAGCTTGGGACTGCAGATGGTGACGTCTAGGTTAAAGGGGCAATAAGTGTGATTTTTACTGCCACACAGCACAAAGTGACCATGATATATCTGATAGGGCTGTGGATCAATACCAATACTCAACGATTAGTTCACCAGGTGTTGAGATTCCTGGCTGTCCAAACTCACTTTCCAGCCCGTACTCTTGTTTTGGAACAAAAACTCCCCCTCCGTTGGCCCTCCCCCTCCCCCACACACACACACACACACTTACACACACTTCTCCTCATCTCCCTTTAATTGCTGCATTCAGGTTCCTCACACACTGTCCTCCCGCGTGGAAAAAAAATATACATACATTTACAGTTTCATACATTAACGTTTCAAAACTGTGACAGGCGGCTGTGGCCCCAGCTCCTCCTCCACCACATGTCCAAGTGTCCTTGGGCAAGACACTGAACCCCAAATTGCTCCTGATGGTCAGGCCAGCACCTTGCATGGTAGCTCACTGCCATCGGTGTGTGAGTGTGTGTGTGTGTGTGTGTGAATGGGTGAATGAGAGGCATAGATTGTAAAGCGCTACATAAATGCAGTCAATTTACCATTACATTCATTTGTATATATTGTAAGTATATCCAAATATATTTTGAAACTACTTGGAGATATACAGTATGTTGTCACCCACGCGCTACAAAATCCAATGTGCACTTTGCACTTTATTACTATTGAATACGGTTTTATTTTATTTTAATTTGATCACGTATTTGTTTTATTTTACTGACTATGTAAAGTTGAGTTGGCTCTGAGACCAAGAGTTACTAGTATTACTGGTGATGATATTTGCATTGTTAAGTATATGACAATAAACCTGAACTTGATGTATTGACATATGGAAACCACATTTTGAAACAGTTATATTTTGAAATATATATCCCAACACATATATTTGCATGTGAGGAAAATTTATTTTGAATGAAGTTTATTTTTGTCTCCCCCTCCATCTCTCCCACTGCGTCTCTCTAACTCCTCATTCTTCCTCCTCCTCTTCGTCCCTCGATCGTTCCTTTGTACAGCGACCAATGAGGAAGAGGAGCAAAGCCGCTGCCCAGGTCAGCTGACCCCAGAGTTTGGAAACCAGGAAGAGGAAGAGGAAATGCGATCTCTGCTGCGGCTCTCCGTTATTACAATCATGCCTATTGTTATCTGTCCTCAATTCTTCCTCTTCCCTGGCTAGGAGAACCAGAGAGGAGCGACTGGAGGGAGAGATGTACGTATAGAGAATAAAAAGAGAAAGAAAGAAAGTAGATTTGTGTGTAGGGTGTCTGCAAAAACCTGTCTTAACAATTCATTCAACCTATACTGAGTTTTTCATCGGGTATTTACTTTAAGACGTAGAAGAATCTTCCCATAGGGGTGAGATCATTTCACTTGTTTCCAATGCAAATCAAGAATTTCCTTCAAATACGTCTGATTTTGTTGATACAATAGGAGTGACCTGCCTCGGGATATCAACTCAAGAAAATTCCCACGTGAAACCGCATTGGAAACAAGTGGAAATATATCAACCTGTTGGCAGATCCACTTGTCTTAAGGAAAACAAGACTGTCAGACTCAGTACTAGATCTAGCTTCTACGTAGTCAACAGACTCTGCTCACTATTAAAGCTCCTTGAGTAATTTAACACGCGTTCAATCAAGGCAAGTTCAATCAGCCGACCTTCTTCTCAGCCGTTCCTCCTTGGAGACAGGCAGGACATAAGTAGTGTTACATTTACACAGCTACAGTTACTTGTTATATTGAAGAATTTATTGAAGAAATTCGTTTTCAGGTATTCTTGAATTTTTATTTTTGTTTTGTTTGTATTTTCTTTTTTTCTAGTTATGACAGAAGTACGTGTGCAAGTAGTCTGTAAGTATAAAGCCATCACTACATCGAAGAAATGAGTTTTAAGGAGTCACTATTGAAGACCCCTAAGTAAGTGCACAAGCAGCAAGTATTCCTCGAGGCCTGCAGACCCATTACAGCCCTCCTGTGTAGTTTATGGGTCTGTTTGAGATCTGGTGGTGTCACGTGTTGCATGCATCTCACCCAGACCGGTGCAACCTCAGACTGCTAACCAATCTCCAACCTCAGAGACGCCTGGCATCAGGGCACCATGCGCAGTGAAAAAAGGTGGTTTAATGTGGGGTTTGTGTGTGTGTGTGTGTGTGTGTGTGTGTGTGTGTGTGTGTGTGTGTGTGTGTGTGTGTGTGGAGAGTGAGATTAGAGAGGGAGACAAAGGAGAGCGGCAGTGTCATTTGGCCTGGGTGGACAACACACATGTAACCAGACCCTGCAGCCTCGGCCATGACCTCACTGGGTTTTTCCACAGACATGTACACACACAGACACACACAGACACACACACACACACACAGGGCACACACACACACACACTCAGACACACACAGGGCACATAGTGGCTCCTTGGTTAGCATGCTGTAAGCGGAGCCTGGCACAGACAGAGCAGACTTCCATTCAGAGAGTCGTGCATTGTAATCCTACACACTGTGATCCTACATGATGACCTCTCCTGCTGATCTAAACTACAGGAACAGCTTGTGACCTTTTTACTGGTGGGGCTCCATATGACAATACATCAAATTTGTTATGGTCCCGGGCAGAGAAACCCTTCAAGAGCCCCTTCATTTAACACTGACCACACCGGGCTGCTGCGAGGTCAACGTGTCTAAAAGGCACACATTCACATGGTGAAGGGAAAAGAGGATGTATATAGAAATGTGTCATGACCATGCAGAGCTCTCACATTCAGTCTTACAACCTTTATTTTCCGTAAGACAAGCGTTTCACTTGTTTCCAATGCCGTTTCATTTGTTTAAGGAAGTGCCAACACCTTGAAAATAAGGCGGAGGAAGATCACCCGAAAACGACACCATGGTGCAGATGAAGCATCGAAATCCTTGAAACAAGTTGATTTGCAATGGAAACAAGTGACATTATCTCACCAGACTGGCAGATTTTATTTCACTTATTTTAAAGAATAATTACATTTTTAGATTCAATACTAGAAAAAAAGATTTACTAGAAAAAAATGATCACAAATAATGCATTTTTTTTGCAGTGTTTGAATCAAACATTCCTGTCATAGCTTCAATTGCCTCGTATGTTAACTGCAACGGTCACACATATTTCTACAATTGTTTCACACACAATAAAGCACACTTCTGAATGACTGAAATGAAACCAGATTATACCACCCACCGCAGTTCAGACCTGAGAGAAACACGAGAAACATGCGTGGGCCAAGCACTTCTTTCCAACTAGGCCGACACCTGGTCTTTAGTGTTTGCAATTCTCTGAGAATCAAACGGCTTAGATCACTCTGAGCATGTTGCACTGGAAAAAAAGGCTACCAAGTGCAGAGTCTGTGTGTAATGTGTATGTTGTAAAAAAAAAAAAAATAAATAAAAAAAAAAAAGCTGTAAAGAGGACAAGATGTAGTCCTGAGGGGGTTTACTGTGTGACTGGTAGCATTTTTCCACACGAATGTCTCAAAGCTGCCAGCGGTCGCCTTACTTACACAGGCAGAAGACATTTATTTATTGACCCGGGGCAACTAATTAAATTCGGGATGCTATTTAGTTTATTTTGGAGCAACATTCTCAGTCTGAAGTCCTACCTGCCACTGTAGGAAATATGTCGTCCTGTCTGTCTGTCTCTATGACTTTCCCAGAGGCGCTGATTCCATCTGCGGAGACAGAAACACAGAGTGTTTATATTTCCTTTAATACAGCTCACATACAAAGAAAATTAAAATTGTTCCCATGACAACCGAGAGGTGCGTCCCCCCCGCAGCAGAGCAGAGCAGTTCTACAACTCATATGTGATAGGTGGAGTCACACCGGGGTCAGAAAGCAGTTGACTGGTCTGACCTACTGGCATTTTCAGCAGCAACGGAAGACGGTGAGACTAGCGACGGTTCGGCATCGCCAAACACTTCAGCTACCAATACGGAAATGACGAAGCAGTGTTATTATTCCAGTATGGTTAGTATTGCCTCTTCTTCACTAAACCTTTCTAAAACATTGACTTTATTATTTATGTCACTTCCAGGACACCACCGTAAGCTGTACCAGCGCCCCGTCGGTGTTGTTGCAATTCCTGCGGTCGCAGATAGAGGTTGATAAAAGACATAGATTACTTAATGCACCTTTAAGGTTTGTGTTATCCTACTTTGCTGCCTGATGGGTGGGGCTGGACACCATCTGACTTGTCCTCTAACTATGCGTATCTGCCCTTATGCAGTGTGTGTGTGTGTGTGTGTGTGTGTGTGTGTGTGTGTGTGTGTGTGTGTGTGTACGTGTGTCTTTTAAACCTGTTGCTGCTGTTTTTAATGCTGGCCAACATCTGCTCTGCAGCAAAGCCTCCTTGGAAATGAGGGGCCGATAATAAATATGCCAAACTCCTGTGAGGGAAGTTTGGAGCTCAAATACCCTCAACTCACTTTCTTTGTAGAAGACACAGAAAATCACTTTATTCCTATAATATTCCTATTTTAAGTGTTAAAATGTTCCCGTGGTGAAATTCTACTTTATTCTACTTTTATCCCATATCATATCACTATAATATATTTCTATAATATCCCTATAGGAATTTATAGTGCGTCAACAGTGAGTTTATAGTGACCTTATCGTATTTTACAGCATTGTTATCTCCAATCGCATCAACATAATATTGCTATAAAACTTACTACAGGATTACAGTAGTTTGTAATGTTCCTAAGGCGAGAGACGCACTGGCTCAAGAGCGCACAAAACTGAAACGCGCAAATAAAATAGAAAACGAAACACCTGCGCAGGTCGCCTTTACCCCTCATCTTTATATTTATTATAGCCAATGCAAACGTCAAATCTTTAAAAAAAAATTGCACTGATCAACTGAAAGCTAAATAACTAACTTGCAGCTGTTCCCACATCCAGCGCTTCCACACTGCTGCCTACCTTGTGAGAACGCGCCCGCAGCACCTAACAGTCGCGTGAAGCGGTCTAGATCCACACACTGGAAGGCGACGCGGATGAAAAAGGAGTTCACTTGGCGCGACCGAACGATCCCTTTTACATCCAGGAGTGAGAAAAATGTGACGAGAAGTGAGGATGAGGTTCCGCTGGTGTTGTTAGTAGAGAGTGAGAGAGGCGGAGGAGGAGGAAAAGAAAAGAGACTTATCGCAGGCAAGTTGCAGAAAGAAAGTCCGGCCCCTGAAGTCCAGCCCCCATCTCTCTCTCTCTCTCTCTCTCTCTCTCGCTCTCTCTTCTTCTGCAGACAGAAATAGCATGCAAGGCGGGCCCCACCAAAAATAGCCTTGACTTCACACGGACCTTCAGGACTATTGTTTCCCTGCACTGCCAAGCTCCCATTGGGTGCACGCTGCAGCCAATCCGTGCATGGCTCCGCATTACATTTTGAACAGTCTTAACTTTGTTTCCAGCATGGGAGCTTGTCATGTAGTAGCATGGCCCCTACTCTGTGGCTCCATCTGCTGACATAACCTAGAGACCAACCCTGATGACACCCACTGGAGTCACTGGCTTGCCCAAACTGGGGTCCTCACAGAGGTTCCCCAGCCAAATGAGGACTAGCTTAATTTTACTCCTAAAAAAGTTTGCCAAAATTTGCAAATATACACAAAATATACATGACTTTAACATACTCACTACAAAACCGGAGCAATAGGTAAAACATTAATGAAATACACGTTTTTGCACCATACGGCATAGTAGCCATAGAGGTCTTTCAGGTGTTGTAACACACACTCTGTCGGCCATATTGGAGGACCCCAGCTCTGAAGCAAAAATAGCTGTAAATGGCTATTTGTGTTTCTAAACGTAGAGCTTCACTAGCTCAACAGAACTCAACAGACTTGGTTCATTTCTGTGCTGCTTTTGAATGGGAACTGATCATGTCATCACTGATGCGTCTGATTGATTTAGTGTTTTGATTATGTCAGCTCGTTAGCTAGCTACTATGGTTAGCTACTATCACTGTCGTTAACACATTTTTATACTAGCTAACATATCTAGTAGCTAGCATTAGCAGTGGCTATGTTGACATGAACTAAATTAGCCTGCTGCCTAGTTAGCTAGCTAACAGTTTGCTCAAGTTAGCTTCTCAAGCTACAACTCAGTGTTTTGGAGTAAGACTAGGACTGAACACAAGACAGTTTACTGTGTTACAGTAATACACATTTGGAGACAAATCTTATCAAACTATTTCATTTTACTTTTTACGTTGCACCCACACCATGGCAATTTTTTCAGGTCTTTCTCTTACCCGGTTAATATATTTCTATATTATTTCTGCAGTGGATCTCGATGATGGGACAAGGTGAGGCTGAACAACTGCCAAGACTACAATGATGACTACATGAGTGATACTCTTGCACAGGGGAAGTGTGTTAGTGTTGCAGCGTAGGGGAAACCCACCAGACTAAGTTTACCCTCCTTTGTCAATCTGATATGAATCTTAAAGGAAATTCATTATTTTCAAGAAATATGTATATGAATGGTTTCATTCCAAAAAAGAATATATCCATTTTGAAAAGCATGAGTCAATATTTCAAAATAAAAGCTTAAAAGCTTTCCAACTACATACTTTGAGCTACATGTCCTTCCTCCATCGCATACCTATCACAGACATGAAAAGGGACTCCTCCACATTGTTTTCACATCTACACCAGCGATACAATACAGTCTGTTGAAGCGTGTTTATGAGGGCGAAATATTTGGAGTAGTTTCTGTAGGCCTAATAACAAAGTGGTATATTGTTTAGTCTTACTCACTGCATGTCACTCGTTTCCATGCACACCCTAAGCTGTGACATACTGAGTTCTGACTTGTCTGATGACAGATGGAGCATTGTTATGTTGTTCATGTAGTTGTAGGACGAAAGATTTATTGCATGAAATATGAAATAAAAAAAATCTGTTATGAAACACAACAGTAATGTTGTCATTGATTGCATGTTGACTAGAATTGATCAAATTGCACTTAGTTGCCTGTTACAAACCCTGATGGAAGTTATAATAGGATATTGATACTTGACGATGATGATGGACAGGAGGTCATAGTTCACCCAGCTCTTTATTTACTACTACTACAACTTTTATTTAGCCTACTCGGTCAACCATGCTGCTTATAGCTGCCAAGTCCCATTTCCACTGAAAGCCATATTGGTCATAAAACAGCTACGACTTCTCTAAAATTGTTTTCTGTGTATGTAGGCGTATATATATTAATCTGTGTGTGTGTGTGTGTGTGTGTGTGTGTGTGTGTGTGTGTGTGTGTGTGTGTGTGTGTGTGTGTGTGCGTGCGTGCGTGCGTGCGTGCGTGTGTGTGTGTGTGTGTTTGTGTGGTGCATTTCAAAGTAGACCACCCAGCACATGGCTGCCCTGGCCCCATTCTAAGAGGAAGTACCACCTGCAACTTCCTGTCTCTGTCAAGAAAGGTACACACCCGCATACACACACACACACACACACACACACACTCGCTTTTGTTTCTGTGGTAGCTTGCATGACGCAGGGCCATCTTGCTGTCAGTTTTTCTGGTCCAGGGATTTCCTAGAACCAGAAGCTGTTTGCTTTGCAGCTGTTAAGAAAGTACAGCAAGAGACGCCTACATTTTGGTCAGATGAACTGTGGTCACCATGATTACAATCCTCCATCCTCTGAATGTTTTTCATAATTCATCACTAAAGTAATAATCTGCATCATTTTCATATGAATAAATGTCCCTTTTGCTTGTCTCTAGTGATATAACTCAAGAGTGATTCAACCTCTAGCCAGTTCATGAAAGCTTCTACAGCTGCTGGTCTATTTCTGTTCTGCTCTGTTTTATGCATTTGTTTGGAATAAACAGACGAAGAACTGGGTAGTTAGCGTGAGCAGCGATACCCACGGTGGCTGAACAGACAAAGAAAAGAGCGCCACCTACAGAGACTCAAACTCCATTGACAGTAAATCCAAGGAGAAAGACGTCACAGTGCTGGACACACTGTTTGATTGACAGGTGATATCTAGGAAGAGCAGGGAGGAACACCACAGAGGCACATGAGGCTGAGAGACAAAGATGGAGTAAAAAAAAACACAGAGGTCTCACAGATTCCCTCTTTAAAGCGTATTATTGCTTCATCAATACAAGCATTTAATCTGACACCAGCACTGTACCGGCTGATTTAGACAATTCATTCTTGAGTGCTATAAAGTGCAGTGGAACAAAACTCTGTCTTTCAAAACTCATGTGTTTAAAGAGTTTCATCCCAAAATAAGATGTTAAAAAAACAACAGATATGCTGACAAAATGATTGTAAATAAAAGATACTAGAGAATGCGGTGAAAGGTATAGGGTATTTTACAATTTATTGGGTGAATAGTGTTATTTTGGAGTTATTTCAGGCACCATTTCTTTTTATTTTGACAAAAGTGTGTATGTGAGCCGCTGTTTGTCATCCAGCTCCCCTATCTCTCTCTCTATCTCTCTATCTCTCTCTCTATCTCTCTATCTCTCTCTCTGTCTCTCTCACTCTCCTCTTGTTCTCACCTTTTCTGAGCTGATCTGCATCTACGGCATTTTGGAATGAAACTTTTTTTTAGGGAAGAAACCGACAGTTAACATCATGAGTTTCACCAGCACTTCTCACAATGTTTTTTCCCCACTTTCAACCGTCCTTTTGTTTCCATGAAGTGTGTGTGTGTGTGTGTGTGTGTGTGTGTGTGTGCGCGTGTGCGTGTGTGTGTGCGTGTGTGATCCAATTTTCCGATCTCACCGTCAGCCGGTTCAATAACTGTTGTTTCAGACCAATATTGAAACCTAAAGTGTGTGTGTCTGCTGCTGGTGGTGCTCGATCGCCCGCTCTCTCACCCTCGAGTGCCGTTGTAGACAGGGGGAACCCAGAAACCTTCCCAGAAACCCTCCCTGCGTGGGTGTTCGCAAGTGTGTGTGTGTGTGTGTGTGTGTGTGTGTGTGTGTGCCCATATGTGGACATACTTTTCTGCATGCATATTCCTCACGACGTGTTTGTGTGTAATGTGCGTGTCCATTTCTGCGTAGTGTATGTTATGTGTGATTGCATGTATGCACGTATCTGTTCGTGTGTGTGTGTGTGTGTGTGTGTGCATGTTTATATGTTCGTGTGTGTGTGTGTGTTTATGTGCATGCATGTGTGTGCGTGTGCGTATATGCATGTGAATGTGTATGTGGTTAGTCCATTCAATTACACAATCTGCCATGAAGTCTGAATCACATCCGGTTTCAAGCTGAAAATAACCAAACCACAGGGTGAGAGAGAAGCAGCGCAGCAGGCAAACCGCCCATGGGGACACACACTTATCACACACGTATCACACACACACACACCCACACACACACACACACACTCAGCCTTGCAGTGGTCAGTTGGTATTTCC
This sequence comes from Hoplostethus mediterraneus, assembly GCA_034670385.1. NCBI lineage: Eukaryota > Metazoa > Chordata > Actinopteri > Trachichthyiformes > Trachichthyidae > Hoplostethus > Hoplostethus mediterraneus. The sequence goes on along the minus strand of JAXDDW010000001.1, from coordinate 4,406,443 downwards.
AACACCTACATCTAATTGATCTGACTCTGTCCGACCTCTCCTTTACCTATTTGAACGCATTATCCTGTGATTACTAGACTGGAAGCGACAAAATGGTTTGAAAATAAAAAGGTTACAGCCTCCAACAGGGATGAGTAGCCGGTAGTACCTGCATTTGTTACTCCAGAGCTTCAGGGGTGTCAGTCTGTAAAACCTGCAATGAAACCCTTCTTTAAAGAGCCGCCAACCCTGAAACAATCCCGTTATCTCGGGTTTCAAAAGAGTCTTAGTGTCCCATGATGGTGTAAACGCTGCCCCATAGGCTTGAGGGGAAAAACACTAAATCCGTGTCAGTCGTTTCTATGAAAATGGTCAAATTTAAAGATACTGGCGGCTTTAGTCTAAACATGTTGGCGTCAGTGTCAGCCTGCAGAAACCCACCCATGAAATCAGTCTGGTAAAGAGCACCGACACAGTGACGATCAGTATGATGCCTCCAGCTCTGTGTTAGCGCTACATAGGGCAGGATGTGGTCAACTGTGTGCTACATCGCTGACGCCCACCTGCACAGATGCAATCTTACTACAACATGTGTAATGCTAGCGATTCTTCAACAAAAGCTCAATACAGGTTTTAAACAAGACATCATCCACAATAGGGCTGTCAGCCTATTGTGGAATAATAGAAAAGAAACTCCAGTGTTATCCTTTAAGTTACAGTGTTTTCCTGCCCTTTGACTCACCCTCTGTATACAGTGCAGCAGGGCTGTAATATGATTTCTACCAGATAGTTAACTTCATTGCTCTGAAGTGTAAAATCAAAGTCGCTGGCATTTGACTCAAATTTACAGTCTCTATGATTGTTACCTTCAAAATACCTCGCCTGTGCTCCTCTGTGACTCATAACCAAACACTGCAGCTTAGCTTTCAGTACCTAAACATAGTCTACGATTGACGATGATATTTGTGTCGTCTGACGTTTTTGACAAAATCAAAGTAATGGGATTACTTCCAGCCGCTGAAAGTAAATCCATCTTTAATACAAGTGTGTGTGTGTGTGTGTGATGATGAAAATGAATCCAGGATAGTGATTGGCTTATTAATCTTAAATGTGATATGAAGGGGTGACAACAAAAGTAACTATTTATCTCTCTGACTGGTAACTGTAATAAATAAAATCTCATAATGACTATTTGACAAACACATAGAAACATAGCGCACTGTAATACAGAGCACTTAGACACACACACACACACACACACACAAACACAAACACACACCAGATGTGTCCAGATTTGAGTTGTGTCTTGCAGCTGTTGAGAAAACTATCTGTTAACTACACCCTGCTGGGAAAGTGTTTGTGTGTGTTTGCGTTTGAGTGTGTGTGTGTGTGTGTGTGTGCGTTCAAGTGAGTGCTCACGCTTGTGTGTTTGAGCTTCGAGTGTGTCGGTTTCATCGCCCGAGTGCGTGTGGCGCTTATCTGAGAGCGTGAGCGCTTTTTGTGCCTCGGCGCGTTTGATGCTTTATTTCCCATGTGTGGACGGTGTACAAGGCACATGCGCTCGGATAAACACCAACGAGAAGTAACGGGCGAGGGTACGACCCTTATTTCCACTAATTATGAAACTCAGCGGTCCCGGGGAGCGGCTTTAACAGAGCAAAGGTACAAGAGCAGTGGCAATCTGTAAAAATGGAACGAGCCCGGATCAAGTTTTATACTGAAAAGAAACGAGGGAGTCCGAGAGCGAGGGGGAGGGAGGAAGAGAAAGAAAAGGAGAGAGTGGGGCCTGTAAGAAAGTGAGAAAGAGGATAAAAGAGAAGCAGTAAGAGGGAAAGGACGAAAGGGGAAAGGGATGGGATGAGAGAGGGGGAGGGAGGGAGGGAGGGAGGGAGAGAGAGAGAGAGTGGCTGAGCTGTAATAATGTTTGGCCTTGGTCTGCCAGCGGGGTCCTTCCCCTTAAGAAGCCAGCAGGAATGTCAGGAATGCTGCATGAGAAGAAAAAAGGAAGGAGCGGAGCAGTCATACTGTTACAATGAGAGAGAGAGAGAGAGAGAGAAGGAGGAGAGGGAGGAGAGGGGGAGAAAAGAAGGAAGACGATAGGAATGAGAGGAGGAGGGGAGCAGGAGGGGCAGGATGAGGAGGGGGGAATCCAGAGTGAGATGAAGATGAGAAAGAGGGGAAGATGAAGGAGAAGAGAAATGTTAGAGGGGGAATGAGGGAGGGAGGGAAGGGGGGAGTAGACACTGAGGAAAAGACGTATTATCTTTGGTGGGCTGAGTAAACACAAGGACAAAGAACGTGAAAATAATAAGGCTGAAAAAATATATTTTTTTAATGTTTGATCTCTGTGTGTGTTTTGTTTTTGTGCTGTGTGTGTGTGTGTGTGTGTGTGTGTGTGCAGGCATGCAACCATGCGCTCGCGTACGCTTGCATGCTTGTATGCATGTGTGTCTCTCAGGGTGTGGTCAGTCAGGACGCCGTGCAGGCAAAGAGTTTTGTGAACGCAGCTTCCCTTTGGTTTCCAGGACAGTATTTTTATGTGAATTATGATGGATCAAATGAAAACGTTTTTTTTATCAACAAAGACATGATGCATTGAAAATAAATACTAAATAATGCAGCAGGCTTGGTTCAATCTCATTGTACACTAATTCAAACTGTTGCCTGTCAGCCATCTGTCCACCATGACCTCCTAGAAATGTCTCTCCCATATAGTACTGTATTCCCGTCATGGTTGGATGATTACTCACCAGTTCTAGTAAGTAACTTTCCGTTTTCCAATTTTTTTTTACATTCAGGAAGTATTTATTTCTTCGCTGTAACCCAACTGATTGAATCATCTACTTCACATTTTACCACTGTCCTCAGAGCAGTCGGTGTATTTTGGCCTTGGTGGGAATTGAACCCCTAGCCCCTGGCAGTGCCTTGCTCTTCTATGGTTACAGTTTAACTTTAACTTTAACTTAAGTGTAATAAGCATGATAATACTGTAGAAACATCTGCACTGTAGCCTACTGACCATTTCAATGGCATCGTTACCGTGACAACAGAAAATGCCATTGAAACAGTCTATGTTTTCAAATTTGCCTTCAAATTTCTGCCTGTTGGATTTTCTAAATATTACATTTTTTTTTATTGTTCTAATGAACTTGAAAAACATGAAGAAATAAACAGAAAAAAAGCGTAGAAACATTGTGGTGAATGAGGCTTGTTACTGGTTAGGAGGGTTAGGAATACCAACCTTCTCTACCTCAGCTGGGCGCCACAGTTCCCTGCTGAGTGCATCCATTTCCACACAACAGCACTCTCAGAAAGAAGGTCAGCTCAAACACTTTCCACCTCGGCACCAGTAAACCAATACCTGTACAAATCCCACACCCTTCTTTGCGTTTCCCTCGTGCGGCGGCTACATCAGCACGAGTCTGGTTTGGTCTTTTGATAATCATGGGACACTGATAGCCGGAGGAGACTTGGCACATCAGCGTTTACACACTCAGACCCTACGGGACGCTCCGGCTTCACGGGAGAAAAACGCGGAGCCTGTGGGATTATTTATAGCGGTAAGCACGTAGAATGCCGCTATTGTGCAAAACTACAAATTTAGCCTCCGGCAACTGAACATGCTGAGGATATAATTACGTCTCTGTGTGCTCTAATGACGGCATGTGAGGCGAAGTACGTAAGCCATGAAGCCCTTTTCTTAAATGCTCAAAGAAGTTGTTTCTTGGTAGAGGAAGTCTGTTCACACACTAAACTAGATATCCACATGAAGGAAGCACTTGAGGTTTATAAAGAATTCAAATATAGAGAACTCTAAGATATATACCACCTCTAAGAACACTAAAATACAGATGATCCTGTTCATAAAAGTGGTAATATTTTATTTAGTTCCAGTTTGTAAGAATTGGTGTCATGTTTTTTTAAAATTTTGGATTCAAACAGTATTTTTAGCTTCCCTCTCTGAGACTTTATAAGCCTAAATATTGTCCCACAATGCAGGGAAATTCTCTTTTGGCTGCTTGACAGGTGGAAGACTTAACATTAATTCTGTTGTGTTTCATTTAATTAAGGTGTTTTTTTAGTCTTAATGCTTTCAAGGGCGATCATGTGGAATTATTGCAATATATATCTAATGTATTTTATTATGATTCCTAAATCAAATTAAAGCAAAATCTATTGCAATTAATTATGTCTTAGTATTCTTTCCAGCCATGAATGATCTGTTATGGAAACATATTATACTGCAAAACCAAACCTGAAGATGATTTAAAGAACTACACTGACTTTTTTTGGCTTTTTTAAGAAGTTATTTCTGCGTTCATTCAGAGCCTCTCCACCGACCCATCAACCAGCCTCCCACAGGGGAACGCCCCGGCACACACACTCATATCAGCATTTATCATCAGGACAGAGAAGAGCCGTGACCGTGAGCCATGACAGTGTATATATATATATATATTAGATAGGTATTAGATATATAAATATATCTATATATTAGATAGATATTAGATATATATCTATATCTGTATATTGCTACAATAATCTAAGTCATACTGTCATCTAAACAGCACCAACATCGATGGAAATCCACACAAGACACAGTCATACATTCCTTTAAAGAAATATGAGTATTGTTTCTGTGGTATCTGTGGAATCTGTTCATTGAGGAGTGTATGTGTGTGTGAGTGTGAGTGTGTGTGTCTGAACAACACACTAGCCACCTCGGAGCCCTTAGTGACATGTACAGACTACATAACAGCGACAGATCGCTGACAGACACTTTCCAAAACACAGCAACGGTATCCTGTCTGAGGATGTGTGTACAACTAGTCAGTAACCAGAGTTACAATAATGTGATTACTTTTTCCAGTAACAGCTTACCCTTTCAATTTCAGCAGTAATATTACAGTTACTAATCAAACCAAAATATTTCACAGCATATTTTAAGCTTGGAGTAACATTTGTACTATGACGCCATCCTGCATGAAGTCCTCCAGCGAACTGCCACTGAGCCGCCAAGACACACCGACACTCTCGATATGAACTGAGGTGGTTAATACACACGCTCTTAACTGACAAGTCCACCTGACAACTTGTATCATCAACGGACAATCATGGTGTAAGAATGTCATGCTAGCTATCCTAGCGATGCTGTGGCTCATATTGTCACTTTCCCCAGTTAACTGCCTTCTGCCAGGTTTGAACTAAACCATTTGTCCTTTTGGGGTTTATTATGACCTCAAGGACACAGAAAAAGTTTCAAAAAAATTCTTGTTCATAAAAAAATGATTATGAATGAAAATATTGTTGTAAAAGTGTTAATGAAATGTTATATATTGGTCTTTCAGCAACTCTAAAACAATATGTTAGCTTTTTTAACATATGCTATAACATAACTATTCTTTGCGATACGTTTAAATTTCAATGTTATTAATTATTGTAAGAGTTTGTTTTTGTTAAACACTGTTAATGCAGCATTTTGATTTATAATGTCATTTTAAAGGATAGTATTATTACAGCACAACTCAAAAAACATGAAAATATTTGGAAATGTTTTACAGACCACCATTGATTGATCACTATTGCTGATTGATAACACACAATAGTGATTGAATCTATACCCAGTTCATGAAGCGCTGTGTTTCCAGCAGCAGCAACAGCGATTTGTTTGGAATAAACAGAAGAAGAACTGGGTAGTTAGCATGAGCAGCGATAGCCACCGTGGCTGAACAGACGAAGAAAAGAGCGCCACCTACAGAAACTCAAACTCCACCAACAGATAATCCAAGGAGAAAGACGTCACAGTGCTGGACACACTGTTTGATTGACAGGTGATCTCTGGGAAGAGCAGTGAGGAAACACCCCAGCGACGAGGCTGAGAGACAAAGATGGAGGCTAACTATGAAAAAATGAATTACCACAAATTGAAATAGTGAAGACCTCAGCAGGGGAAGACGGTCGTATCTGACGTCAGCAATCTGATTACTGTCTGTTTTGTATTTGCATCGGTTGAGTTGAATGTGAGTTGAGGTCGACTCCAGCAGCAGCCACGGCAGAGCGGATGATGAAGGGTTGAGTATCATTTACACCCTAAGGATGTTTGGAGTTGTGTCAAGTTGTTCAAAACACAGTGAGAAACCCTAGCAACCACAGGAAAATCCCAGGGATATTACCAGTACACACAACATATCACACACACACACACACACACACACAGATATACATACACATAAATATATACACACTAGCTGTAAACTCATGCGCACAAGAAGGCATGCATACACACATGCAAAAGTACACACACACACACACACACACACTGCAAAGCACGCATATACAGATACACACCCAATCATGCACACACACACACATAAGCTGTACACACATATACACACAACAAAACACACACGGTAAATACACATAGACGCACACACAGAGCAAAGCCAGATATACACCCAATCATCCAAACATGCACACACACACACACACACACACACACACACACAGTAAAGCATGCACATACACATACACACCCAATCATGCCCACACAGACACGCACGTACTCACACAGATACACAGCATAGCACATATGCTGCGCACACACACACACACACACACAAAGCATGCACACAGATAAACACACACACTAATACAGGCGCATAAAAAAGCATGTACACGTACACACACACACACACACACTCACACACATTCATAACGCAATGACACATCAAATCAAAACACTATCTTAACACCCACCATTTTCAACAATAACAAGCCTGCGGAGTGTGTGTGTGTGTGTGTGTGTTGGGGGGGGCGTAGGAAACACCCAGACAAGCCAAAAATAACTCCACGCTCTCGTTCTGTCTCTCGCTTTCTATCCCTCCCTCCCTCTCTCTCGCTCTCTCTTCTGCTTGTTTCGATATAAGCCATGGCTAGGAAAAAAAAAAAAAAACGAGTTAATGTTCCCATACGGAAAATATCACCCACTTCAGCCCGTCCTGTGAGAACATGAGGCCGAGCGTGTGAGCGAGCGCACGGGGAGAATCACGACTATTCTGGCATGACTGTTGCACCGGGGGGGGGAAACCTTTGACATCTCGCAAGAAGGAAACACTTGTAGGTCGAGCGTTGTCTCGCCGGTAATGATTGACAGGTCGGGCCAAAACGAGGGAAGTCAGATGATGTAGAAATAATAAAGTGATAATGGGGAAAAAAGTGGGTTGGTGTTATGCCAGAAATCAACTCTTGAATGGATGAAAAGTCAAAACGAATCAGATTCCAGTCCCGGATAAGCCGAACGGACTTGTCTGCGCTCTGTGATTTCCTTTCCTAGCAGGTAGGAACACACGGAGGAGGGATGAAGGCTTTCAGAGCACGAGGTATCAAACGGCTGTCAGATGTCAACGTCTGTCTCCTTGTACCCATAAGCCCTTGCGTTTCGAGGGTCGTTTCCTGTGTTGGGTTCCCGACAGTTCTCCTGGAAGAGGAACTGACAATAATGTTGATTAATGTTTATTGATCCCTGTGGGGAAATTTGTACAATTTGAACAGCATGTGACGTCGCTGACAGCGTAATGATGATTGTATCCTTTAATATCTCACACAGGGGACAGATATTTTAAAATAAGTATCGTCTGAAATCCCCAAAAATTGGACGGCGGTCGTGTTTCCAGCGTTCATCCATTTGTTTTCTGTAATCCTTTTGAGGGCGAAGCTAAAATAGTTGGGGGATATTTCACAAGTTGCACAAAAAAAAAAAAAAAAAAACAGCAACAAACCCAGGAGCGAAACCTCATCCAGCCATCACCGTGATAGAAACCGCGCCTCGCACCGTCGGCCCCGTGAAGACAAAATCATACGCACATATCTGCCATCGGCCCTGTCAGCGGTGATTGATGGAAGCAGAGCGTCTTGGTGGGAGAACTCGGCGTTTCCCCCCTCCTGTTTCCAGTGAAAGGTTACACCTCTCCTCCGCGCCCTCCATGGGAATAAGAGAGCGAGGCCGAGAGAGACAGATGGGTTTGTCCTCGCAGGATATCCTGTTCTAAGTAGAGCTGCTGGGCCCACCGTGACCTCCTCACCCCTCTTGACCCCCGACCTTCCTACACTTGAAGGCTCACGCGGCCACTGTTTGCCGAGGCGCCTCTCCATCTCTTCGGTCTCTCGGTGTCGCTTTCTCCTTTCTGCCCCGCTTCCCTCTTGTCTTGATTCCTTTGTCTCCTAACTTCCTGCCTTCTTCTCTCTCCTCGTCTCCTCTGTACGTCCCTCCTTCCCCTCTTTCTCCTCGTCTCGGCTGCGCTGGTTATGTAACGAGAAGACAACGTCACGTGATTCAAGGAAAGTCCTGACCCCCACCGGCGTACTTGTTGTTAGTATTGAGAAAGTTTGTCCTACCCTCTTTTCCCCTCAGTGGATCAAGTCCCCGCCCACTCCTTGATGAGCCGTCTACCTTGAAACGGCATCATCTATCCATCCTGACGCGGAGGTAACCGCCATCTGTAAAGCTGCCAGCAGATGAATGCTAGGAGCACGTATCCACTACGGATATTGTGGTATATTCCGAGTACGATTGGACCAATATTCCCGATCTGAGAAATCACATTTGTTTTTACTTGGTCTCACTGGGGAGCAGCAAAAGAATCACAACTAGAAAAACAGCTGAGATGGACTCACCCCGCGAGCAACACAACCACACATCTGCCACACATTTTTCTACATTGCAAAAAAAAAATTATTTTCCCACCGTTTTCTACCACTGTTATTATCGCTAGCGACTTCCCCGCTCTGTGGCCGCTAGCCTCACCTTGATAGCCACAAGACAGCTCGCCGCTAGCCGCAGGGAAATGGCATACGCCCCCCCAAATGACCCCGACATCATCATCAACGCGTTCTGCAGAAGTCGCACCTTTAAAGTCGGCAACCCGGGGGAAATGCCTGGGTTGCATCATTACGTTGAGTTTTACTGTATGTGACTCCCTTTGTACACATTGTCCCGGTGACTCAACACTGCACCCATCGGTTTCATCAGGTTTTGATCATCTTTCACAACATCGTGTTGTCTTCCTTTCATTGACTCCCCCTCGCAGCATACAGCACCGGGGCATAGCACTGACAACTGGACCGGATACCGTTGCAGACATTTACAAGCCACGAGCATGGAAAGACTTAAGCTACACACACACTGTCTGGCGACTCCATTTTTATTTCCCTCCTTCCTGACCGTCCACGTACCTTGCATCTGTTTTTCATCTTCCTCTCCTAAATCCCTCTATCCTTAACGTCTTATCCACCACCATTCGACCTGTGTTCTTGATGATGGCGCAAGGACGTCCTACGCCGCTAAAAATATCCCCCTCTGCCAAAGTCGCTCTTGTTTCCATCACAGTTTCACTTGTTTCAAGGATCGTCAAGGACTAGTCTTGAATGAAGTGTCATTTTATTGATCTTAGTGACATCAACACATCCAATTCCTGCACCAGAGACAAGTGAAATTACCCCCATTGGTAAAAATGACTTAAGACTGAATATGTGACTACAATTGTTTTTTTGCAGTGCTGCTGGTCTGTCAGTGTTTCTAATAGCATCCAGATTGAAGGTGTTTGTATTAGATTAGAGTTTTAGTATTGAAACATTTCAGCTTTTCAGACTTTTCTGTACAAATTAGTGTAGTTAGATTTAAGAACTACAAAGGGAAATAGTGTTCAGGATTATATGAACCTTCTTCAGTTGACCCATCAGCCATTCTGCTGTAACACAAGGTATACCTTCTTTACCCTCAGTTGGCCTTCACATACTCCTAATCATTGATATGTCTCTCTCTGTGAGCCTCTGTCGCTCTCTCTCTCTCTTTCTCACACACACCCATACACCCCCCTCCCCCCCCTCCCCCCTCCTCCCGCAGTGTAACTGGAATCCATTAGTTGATGAATGGGTGTTTGTGTTTTTTTAAGCTCAACAGCGCCGCCCCGGCCCGCGCGGCCGAACAGGGTGGTAACAAAACATTCGCTGTGATTAGAGGAATAATTAACCAATCATCCTTTGACCTCCAGGCCAACCCCAAGGTCAGAGAGACACGGAGGCGGCTGGTTCCCAGGTGGGTTCCCATGCAAAGCCATCCGTCCATCAGGGAGCTTTCAGTGGACAGAGCGACAACGCAAAGATATAGTGGACTCATTGTATGCTGACATGAAGGATCACACACACACACACACACACACACACATACACACATACACACACACACTCAAGCATACATGTGCATGCACAAAAACACACAGACACATCATTGTATGTGTGTACATAATACACAAATGCACACTCACGCACAGACACACAGACACGCACACATCCATTTATGACCCACTAACATGGGACATATATATAGGCTTATGTCTGTCACACACATGCATGCACACACACATACACACCCACACCCACACCCACACACACACACACACACACACACATACAAATACATACAATACACACAATACATGCATTCCTGCGTCTGCACGTCTGCTTCAAAGCATGTCTGGGTGTGTGCCTGCTGTATGTTGTTAAAGTGTGTGTGTGTGTGTGTGTGTGTGTGTGTGTGTGTGTGTGTGTGACGAGGATCCCAGTGGACAGAGTGCAGGGGCAGAGTTTGCCCAGAGAGGCTGTGGTGGAAATCAACACTTCCTGCTTCCTGTGGCGAGAGGAAGTGCTACCACCGCTGTCCCTTATCACTGGATACACAGGCAGCACAGAGGGAGGAAGACAGGGAGGGAGGGAGGGAGGAAGGGAAAAGGAGGAGGAAGAGGAGAAGGGGAGAAAGAGAGAGAGACAGGGTGGTAGAGTGGGCTAGAGATGGATACAGCGACAGCCAGACAAAGGGAAGAGACAGAGGGCCAGGGGAACTTGTGTCCACTAGATGTTGTGGTTTCAGGCAGACAAATGCTGGGAGGTGTTAAGGGGTGTGGTGGAGGAGAACAAGTATAGAGCGTGCACATTCCCATGATGCATTGTGGCAATAACCTATTGATCTAATCACTGATCAGTGATCAGTGATCAGTGATCTCAGCTCCCTGGTTCCCTTGATCAGCTGCCTTCATCTCCTCTATGGAGAAACAGTAACTGACCAGCTAGCTGATTTAGTATAAAATGGCAGTATGTGTTGTCTTATGATCATTCAGATATTTAGCTATGTGCATACAGTATCAAGATCACTAGACCTTGAGGACCGCGGTGCCACACCGTGCACAAAACAACTTGAAAATATGGCATCACAACTGTCATATTCGTGGGGAAGAAGCAGCAATATTTTCAACTTCAGACTCCCTGAACAAAAAAAAGACTTCCCAAAAAAAAGATCCTAAACCAACTGAGAAAAGGTGCCGGCACTTGGGGGATAAATAAAAACGACACCCAGTCGTAAAGAGGGATGAAAACTAAAGAACACAGATTTGCTGTTAAGCATCCCGAAAGGTTATGAGCTACTGTATGGAGCATAAGAGAGAGGATGTGTCTAAACTAGTAGGAGGCAAAGCTAGACAGGACTCAGGACTGAGGTCAGATGCAACAGTTGGGGTGCATTTTGCAGCTGCATTCAGATTTGTCCACTTGCATGCCTTGTTGTGGAGAGAGAGAGAGAGAGAGAGAGAGAGAGAGAGAGAGAGATGTTTGGGATCAGGGTGGGGAAGCTTTCAGCACTTGGGATTGTCCCAGATGGACACAAGCCGCTCCCTCCCTCCCTTTATAAACAGCCTCTGGCTTCTCGTTCCCGTCTCCCCCCGTCTCCCCCCGTCTCCCCCCGTCCTCTTCCTCTTGTTGTTCCCCCCCGTGCGCTACAGAGCTCCCAGTGACACGGAAATCATATTCTGGGACAAATATGAACAAATTGACACTTTTTGTTTTTTTTCGCCTTGGCAGCAAACCCCCCCCCCCCCCCAACCCCGACCTCCCCCAGCCACTTCCAAAGTCAACACACCACTAAATGCCGGGCTGACTCACTTCCACTGTGGGTGGCTCTGTTTCCAATTTTCTCACCCCCTCCGCCACCCCCAACCTCTCAAAAAAACCTTCATCCAAAAAATAACCAAACATGCAAAAGACAGAGAGAGAGAGAGAGAGCGAGAGAGAGAGAGCGAGAGAGAGAGAGAGAGAGAGAGAGAGAGATTCTTGAGTGTTAAAGGGACAAAAGCATGCATGTGGATGTGGAGGAGACGTGGGGCGAAGCCAAGCATGCTTCTCCCACTTCTTTTGTGGCTCTGAAATGGTTATCGCTGTTTTCCTTCCTCTCTTTCTCTTCGGGAGAGCGTGGGAGCGCCCTCGGAGCGCTGCAGAAAAACCACGGGGCTCATAACAACAGGAGGAAGCCGGTAACTTGAGTAACTCGGGCCGGGAGAGGAGGAGAGGAGGATAGGAGAGGAGAGGAATGGGGAGAGGAAGAGAGGAGAGAAGGGGGGGGGGGGAGAAAAGGAAGAGAAGGAAGAGAGAGAGGGAGAGAAACGTTTTCCCCCACAACATTTCACATCTTCAAGTGTCTCCACGTCTTTTTAAAACATTAAACCAAGTGCAAGAAAAACAACAACACATTTCCAAACGACCTGTTGCATTCCTGAGAGCGCTTCCAAGTCGACACACACACACACACACACACACACACACACAAGTGGAATAAAAGCGGAGAGATTGCATTTTCAAAACACACACACACACTTATCCTTCTGCACCCAAACGCACACACACACACACACACACACACACACACACGCAGCGTGAAAGTATACAGCGTCTTACCAGGCTGCGGCGTGAACATTCAGCATGAGGAGGGTTAGAACGTCCCGTCAGTCATGTTCAAGTACAGTTCAGTCCAGAGAGAGATGAGAGAGAAAGCCCAGCGATGCACAGGCAAAAGTATCAGTTCCCTCCGTCCAAGTGTTGAGAAAGTGAGGGGCCGCAACAAAAGGCAACAGAGGGAGGGAGGGAGAGATCGAGGTAGAGAGAGAGAGAGAGAGAGAGAGAGAGAGAGAGAGAGATTAACCCCTTTAAGCTGACTGGTGGACTCTCTCCCTCTCATACACACACACTCTTTCTCCCTGCCCAGTCTCGCACAGACTCTCTCTCTCTCTCTCTCTCTCTCTCTCACACACACACATACACACACACACACACACACACACACACACACACACTTGGTTCACCATATCACTGACTCTTGTGTTTTCTCTGAAGTGCCGAGAGGAGAAAGAAAAGAACAGGGGTGAGACATGTGTGTGTGTGTGTGTGTGTGTGTGTGTGTGTGTGTGTGTTTGTTCATGAATGTGTGTGTGTGTGTGTGTGTGTGTGTGTGTGTGTGTGTGTGTGTGTGTGTGTGTGTGTGTGTGTGTGTTTTAAGGTAGGAGGGACCGGCTGGCTTGAGTCCGGAGGCAGCCAGCCTGGTGAAAAAGACAATAGCAGGAAACACTATATCAGGAGGAGGCAAAATACCAGCGCAAAAATAATTAACAGACAGCGGAAAAAAACAACGGCATCCACTGTGGAAAACAGGAACGTTCTCAGAGAAAAAACCCTCAAACCCCACAAAGATCTGAGGACCTATGAGAGCACATAAGACCTACATGTCACGGTACTGGGCAAAAGAGGTGCAACATGGGGATATTTTGTCATGGTGTGAAAAAAAAAAGGTGCAACTCTGGTGGAAATGTTGCACATGGAAGTTTTGGAGTTTGTTCGTCTGCAGCTTTCCTGTAATATGTCAGCATGACACTGGTGCACACGCACGCACACACACACACACACGCACACACACGCACACACACGCACACACACAAGCATGCAGACACACATACCCACACAATCAGTCAGCCATGACTCCCACAGAAACCCCACCACCCCCACACACATACATCCCCAACCTACTCACACACACACACACACACACACACACACACACACACACACACACACACACACACATTCCCCTAGCTGTAATCATATCTGGTGATAAGGGCAGCTTCCCCCGGCGGTCCCTGGCTCTCCGAGCTCCGACCACAGTGACTTACAATGGCCCTGTATTCTTAGCCTGCTCTGATTACACACACAAGGAGCTGCATTACACCCTGCTAATTCAATTTCCTCCCCTCCGGGTCAACCCTGGTGTGTGTGTGTGTGTGTGTGTGTGTGTGTGTGTGTGTGTGCGCGCGCTTGCAAGAGTGCATGCTCTCGAAGGAGGAATTGATTAAGCCGCTGATAGGAACAAGCTTAGTTCTAGTGGCCCAGTTTCAGTTTAAAGGGCCAATAAGTAACGCGAGTGACGCTTTTAGGTTTTGTGTTTGGGATTATGACGGATCAACGTTTTTTTTCAACGTGCAGTTCGAGGTACGGTCGCTTTTCCCGCGACGTGCAGCGCGTACAGATCGGCAATAGGAAGGATCGAACACGCAAAACGCTTCAGAGTAAAGCGACGTGTGACGAGCGCCGCGAAAAAACCCCACGAGGAAACCAGGGCGGGGGGGAAAACGTCGATCCGCATCGGTCTCATATGGTGAGAATCAGTGGAATCCTGCTCTGCAAACGCTCCGTGGCCTCGTTGCTCTCCTCTTCCCCCCCCCCCCCCCCCCCCCCCCCCCCTGGGTTTCTTAACCTACGGTGTAGGGACCCCAAATAGGTTGCAGGCCCCCACTTCTGGCAGGTCCCGCTACAAACAAAAGTTAACGAGTAAATTCCCCTCTCTGGATCCCGGGGATGAAAAAGGTTTAATAAAAACGAGGGGTCAGATCTGCAGGCTTTTCCACTGATGCTCCGTAACGCGGCCTGATCAACCGGCTGGCTCGCTGCAGGTTGTTTACCGGAGTCGTTCAACACATCTGAGTCTGATTTCGGGGGCCGAATAAAACAATGCCGTGCGTCACTGTCAACTGCGTGGCAAACATAAAGGATTTTATGTGTGTGTGTGTGTGTGTGTGTGTGTGTGTGAGAAACGGAGAAAGTGATGTGTTTGTGTTTGTTTGTGTGTGTTTGTGCGTTCCCCCGAATGCTAAGAATGTGTTTGTCATTAGCGTGACTGAATGCGAGGGCGAGGTCTCTCTGGAGGGGTGGGCAGCTATCTGGTACCACAGCGCACGCACACTCACACACACACACACACACACACACCGATCTGGACGCTTAACAAGCATGCAGGAATTCACACACACATGAACTTAATTTCTCAGTGTCTCACCTTCACATGGAAACACACACACACACACACACACGGTAGATTTAGCTAATGTTGGTTTCCTCTGTCTGTCTTAGCTAGTGACACGAAGTGTTGTCATGTCGGAGCTTTTGGATTCTATTTGGATCTATTTTTCCTTCTGTTTTTGAAATGGGTAAAAATGTCTATTACACATTTTAACGAATTACTGAATTTAAAAAAATATTTTGCCTAGCAATGTTTTTATTTTTCAAATCTTTCAAAACCCATCAGTCACTCAATAAATAAAGAAATACATGATAGAGAAGATAAATCTAAAGATGTAGTTAAAGGCAATTTTACTCCCCGATTCATTTTCAAGTTCGACTAAAAGGGGGCGGGATCTGGAATGCCTTATTTGAACCGAAAAATGATGCTACAAACACCAATCATAGCAAACAGATGCGTAAACTCAAACTCCTTTTCTGGTTTTCTCCTAGTCACACTCATTATCTCTCTCACACACACACACACACACACACACACACACACACACACATACGCGGGAGGATGCCTCCAGATGTGGGTGTGATGCATGTATACAGTGATTAGTGTGTGAATGTGGCGTGTTGTGTGTTTTCCCCCTCCCCTCCTCTGTTTTGGTTACCGGCCTTGTCTGCTAAGCCTCACTAATCAGTCCTGCTGCCAGGAGGAGAAACACAACACCACCGGGCTGAGCGCCGCCTATCTCAGACGACGGTGTCGGGACAACTCCGAGACGCTAAAACTAGAGGTTGTCAATCACAGAAAACATTCGACGTTCAGATACTGTGATCGTGTAAACTTGACGGAACACATCTGGTTGTCCAAGTAGATTAAAACGTTGTTTAGAAATAACATTAGACTCAAGTCAGGTGTTGACTAGGGTTCGACTTGATATCGGGTTTCAAGGCTGAAACCGATTGTTGCAACCCGGGCACAAGGGAGGCAACGTGAAGGAGTCACAAACAATATCTACGTGGTCAAAACAAGATAAAGTTTATTATAACAAAACTAAGAATAGGGCCAACGGTTGTGGTGGCTGAAACCACGGCTGCTGCTGCTGCTGAGAGAGAGAGAGAGAGAGAGAGAGAGAGAGAGAGAGAGAGAGAGAGAGAGAGAGAGAGAGAGAGAGAGAGAGAGGGAGAGAGAGAGAGAGAGAGAGGATGGGTGTGGGGTGGGAGGTTTAAAGTCCTCCCAGCAGGTGCAACAACCAGGTGCTAATTGAGGAGCTGTTCCAGGACATCTGAGACAGAACAGGTCACCAGGAAGAGACTTCACATGCACATACAACACATATATTTTTGTATTGAAGCTGTTTCTATATCTATATATCTATTTCTTCTATATCTAGAAATGTGACCATGTATGTTTCCCCCAGAATATATTTTCTTTACAGCCTGTGAAACAGCATTAGACCATCATGAGACACTAAAACTGTTAAATGAAATTCTTTTAGGTGGGTTAGCAGCTCCTCACTCCACTCATTCAATGGTAAATTAATTTTAATTCATTTTCAAAACAATCTCAATCAAGTATGAATTTTGACATTACTGTTGTCAATATAAGACCAGCAATGTCATTATGTCAACACTAAAGCATCTTGTTGTCATTGTTTGGATCCAGTGTTTTTTATTGGCCTATCATCATACATCCAGCCCCGCCCCCCCCCCCCCCCATGCATTACACACATCACTGACAATCAAAGCGTTCAACTACCCAGCGAACGAACCCAAACAACCCAGCGATGTGTTTACAGAAACAACCCAGCGTTTTAATTGCAAATATCATCATGGTTATAGTGCTTCCATTACATCGTCTTGCTGGCGCTACTGGTTCCTGCATTCAGACGTCAACCGTCTGACCGCCGCTGTCAGGGACAAGGAGAAAAAAAACACACACACACACAACAGGAACAACAATTAGATCCACATTCCCACAGCCTATTATCCATTTTGGTTCAGGCAGGAGAAAATCGCTGCATGGGAAATAATCATCCAGTTCTTCTTTTCAGACAAAACATGAAATAAATATGAAAGATAAAACGGTGAAATATTGAAAGAGCAATGTCATGGTTTACTTTATGTGCAAGTTGAGTTAGAGTGCAACTTAAAAGACGAGAAGAAGGAAGAGGAGAAGGCAGGAAAGGAAAGAAAGAGAAACTGAATGGAGGAGGAGGAGGAGGAGGAGGAAGAGGAAGGAGGGGATAAGATGGGGCCTGGGCCCCTGATCCCAGCAGCTGCTGCTGTTTTGTAGGTCAGCATTACATCAGCAGGTTTATGGAAAAGGCTGGGAATCACTTCCCTACTTGACCTACTTAAAGAATGTTAGTGTTAGACGACATGCAATACTCCCCGGGTCCCCAGGCACTCGCTCACTCACTTCTTACCTCACGTGCAACGACACAAGTTATTTTGTCATCTTCTTTTATTAGCAGGTGTTTAAACAGCGTATATATATCTGAAATGTCCAAAAACGTCTGAGGCTCTGAGGCCACGCAGCATCGTCTTCTACTTGACCACATGGCTGGGTCACTATAGGAGAGAGGACCCCACTGCTGGACTGGTCTGCTTCAGTCCAGCAGGGTTGATCATTCATCGTACTGACTGGAAATAACTATACTGCTACATTCCTACCCAAACATCAGGGATGGGCGACCATGAGCCGTGCAGAGACAAAACTAGGCAAGTTTTCATTCCAACCAAATACTGCACCAGGAGATTTCACCGATTAGCTAAAATGGAAATCCCCTGGTGTCGTGTTCGTTTGGCATGAAAACCTGCATACCTTTGTCTAGTTGCAGTCACTACTTGTTCAATATTAATATTTATTTCAGGCATAAAAATAGCTTATTGCAAACAAAACAAATAAACAAGTGCTGACAGGAAGAGTCATCTAACTTTAAGTTAGCTATTGCTACCCTTAGAGGCTAATTTACACATTAGCTGGTCTGGTGGATGTAACGTTCGGTCCACCGAGGGTCCTGACTGCTGGTGAGGGGACGAGCCAGATGTCAAATCTAGATGATTCAGGTATAATAGAGCAACTCTCATCTCTGTATTGTACTAAACATCCTACCTTTGTGAAGCCTAATATTAGACTTATCTTCATCTTTTATCTTTCACGTTTTGTGTTATTACATTATATTTGTATGTATTAGGGCCAAAAATGATGGATGTCAATGACTAAAATGTGTGGGAGCAAAAAGACTTTTAGGATTTGAAAGTGTGGGTAAGGGTTCAGCTCGCCTGATGGAAATCGTACCGCCGGCTGGCTCCGGACCAATTTAACCCCTGCATGTAAGAATTTATAGGTCTGTTTCAATTTATGGCATCCACATGTTTGAGGACTTTATGGTGAGTGGAAGTGGTGAGTGAGGACTGTGTGTGTGTGTGTGTGTGTGTGTGTGTGTGTGTGTGTGTGTGTGTGTGTGTGTGTGTGTGTGAGAGTGTGTGTGTATTGCAGAGGTTAAGTGGTGTGGTTCTGGCCTCTCAGGGAGCAGCCCTCCAACACAGGTCATGCTTTCTTCTCCCCCACTGCGAGCTACTAGAAAACCACATATGGTGCGCACACACACACACACACACACACACACACACACACACACACACACAGCATAACTCCACACCTATACCTTATACGATATCATCAAGAGACAAAATGTAGAGCTGGTCCTCTGACAGTAAATGTTAGACTGACTGAGTTATGAAGCAGATGTGTCTATATTGCTGTTAAAATCACCCATGGGTGCTGTCACAGTGACCACAAAGCCGCTATATACGGCTTACACACTATAATTTCATTACATATATATATACGGCATTACATATATAATTGTTATGGAGAAAGAGCTATCTCTTACGACTTGCCTCAGAAACATCAATTATACTGAACGCAGAGCAACAGTGGAACTAGAAACGCACCAATCAGGTTTTTTGGGGGGTTGATATCAATTGTGATTGGTTGATTACCGATCCGATCGCCGTTTGTTATGCTTTTTACCCCAACTTTCTACTAAAAAATAACCAGTTATTATATATTAGTTTGTGCTTGATGCCGTCGGTAGTGCATGACAAGGCTTTTAACTGAGGCAGCATAGGCCTCAGTTAAAATTCCATAAAATTCATAACACAGCATCAGAATTATTAATTTATTATTAATATATGTAAGCGGTCAGTGTTGACTGAATTTCATATCTAATGATTGGAAACAGTTTAATGTGCTGGGCAGGGGGCGTGGCCTATGCTGCCTCAGGTGAAAAAAGCAAAAGATGACATCAATCAGTCACTCAAATGGTTCAAAAAGTGAAATGAAATGAGAAACGCCACTTTAAGAATTAGCAAATATAAATCTCATGAAAATAAATCCAATTTTACATTAACATCAGATGCTTTACGAATTTAGCATTTCATTTTGCTAACTAGTTAAAAAACTGAGGTGATGCTTTACTATCGGCACTATTCGCTTTAACTCGTAACACTGAAGGGACCAACTGTCTCTCTGGCTCCAGACCGGTTGTTATATATTTAGTCATTATTCTCACACAGCTGATTCTCCAGTGGACGTCCATTATGGCGCCAGCTGTGGCTGATGGGAGATCAGTGACACAACTGCAGAGCCTGTAGAAAGAGGATGTGGAGATGGACGGAGGGAGGAAGGAGGTGAAGAGGGAATACAATGGGTCCGGGAGAGAGGGGTGATGGAGACTCTCTTGGGGGGAAATTGAGGGGAATTTCTCTCTCTCTCTCTCTCTCTCTCTCTCTCACACACACACACACACACACACACACACACAGATGAGGTTTTGTCTGGAGAAGACAGCAGCATGAGTAAGAGCAACAGCTGCAGGGATTAGAGAGAAGGGAGGGAAAGGGAGGATGGAGTGTGTGTGGGTGGGTGTGTGGTGTGTATGACAGAAAGAGTGAGAATGCTGTAAAGAGAGAAGTGTGATTTTGTTTTTTATGTGTGTGTGTGTGTGTGTGTGTGTGTGTGTGTGTGTGTGTGTGTGTGTGTGTGTGTGTGAGAGAGAGATAGAGAGAGAGTGAGAACAATGTCATGGACACAGGTGTGTGTGTGTGTGTGTGTGTGTGTGTGTGTGTGTGTGTGTGTGTGTGAACTGAAGAGAAAGCAAGACAGAGAGAGAAAACAGGTGTGTGTCCATGCATGTGTCTGCATTTTGTCCACGCTTGCAAGCAGGCATGCAATAGAGCATTCAGTTGTGTGTGTGTGTGTGTGTGTGTGTGTGTGTGTGTGTGTGTGTGTGTGTGTGTGTGTGGGTGTGCATTCACGTGTGCATGTACAAGCACACGGCCGCGCTCATGCATGCTCAGGGGTTCAAACGCAGTGAGAAACGAGCAGGAGGGAGGAGTGGCACAGAATGTATACCATCCAAGATAACGCTTGAGCTCTGGGTGCGTATATGCGTATATGTGGTTATGTGGTGTGTGTGTATGTGTGTGTGTGTGTGTGTGTGTGTGTGTGTGTGTGTGATCATATGCTTTTTTTGTTGAAAACACCTGTAAATGTCAGCCGGAAGTCACCGTATAGTTCTATACTGCAGCAGCGTAGCTTTGTGCTGTTTTTGTGCTGGGTTGGCGTCATGCTGCGTTCAAGACAGTAGGATATATTTAATTGACATGATTGTAATTGAATTTTGATGTGATGACCTTACTCATTCACACAGCCCCACAACTGGTGACCAACCTCTCTGCTACTGCCGCCACATCTGTCTTCACTTCTCTGTGTCTGTTGTGTCCTCCACGAATCTCTCTGGCTCCTTCATGAACACTTTTTATACTCCGTTTCTGCAAAGACCAGAAAGGTATTCATCATCGACTCCAGTACCTTTTTGTTTCTTCCAGCCCGATACTCAAATGTTGTTTTTTTCTTTTTTTGTTAGTGTCTGAGACCCAAGCTCATAAAAGCTTTGTCGCGATGCCCGTCAGAGGTAATTTGGGTCTTGACCTGTGGTCTGAGAAAGGAGAGTCTGACTGGAAAAAGTGAAAGTGGCGTTATTGTGAGCGGCTCCGGATGAGAGCGTCTGTTAAATGCCTACGACGTAAATGTAGTGGAAATGAAAGCCCACTACTTCTGAGGACCGTAAAAGATAATTTGAAGTGAGAGACGACTCAAATGAAGCAGATAGTTTTTCCCTGTGGTCATATACGCATACTGAAGGGGCAGGCGCGCGCACACACACACACACACACACACACACACAAGCAAACAGCCGGGTAAGATGATGCACATGAACACACATGAGGGTGTCAAGGGCATAACCATGCACAAATAGACACACTTATCTAGGCGCACGCCGCACAAACACACACACACACACACACACACACACACACACACACACACACACACACACACACACATTTTTCCTCTGTCAGACTGTCATTACGTGGTGCTCGGGGACTTTTTGGCGGAGAGAACGGCTCGGTGAGGGAGTCGTCAAAACAGGAAGTGTTTTATGTAGCTGAAACATTCCATTTTTAACTCTCACACAGGCTAACTAAAATAAATAACACACTCAACCAGACCCAACCAGAGGCTGGCTGGTGTGTGTATGTGAGTGCGTATGTGTGTGTGTGTGTGTATGTGTGCGAGTGCGTATGTGTGTGTGTGTGTGTGTCTGCTTGTAAATTAACTGCTTGTGAATTCTGCTGGTGTGTACGTTCATGCATGCGTGCATATTTTTGCATGTTTGTGTGTTTGCGCGTGTGTGTGTGTGTGCGTGTGTGTGTGTGTGTGTGCATACCAGTCCTTCCCCTAGGCAATGCAGAGGCCTCTGAGTCTCGTGAAGTCATTTCCTCTCTGATGCAGGACCTTGACTCTGTGGCTGCGGAGACATAGAATTAAAGTTGTCCAGACCAGGGGTTCACAAACATCTTCAGTCTGGGATGTAAACAGGGCCGGACCGATACGAGGGGCCGATACCGGCCCCCTGGTAAAAAACACATATCGGCCAGTCGCCTCTGATATGACGGATGTGATGCAGTTTGACTACACATGATCAATGCTACGATGGTCGTCTACGGAAAGCTCATGACCTGATTTGACTCTACCACCACATGGAGAGTTTTGGCATCCCGTGGTCTGAATGTTTCTGAAGCTTTTCCACCCGGACAAGAATAAAATAACATTATAGGGGAAACAAATTGGCATGGAAATGGTCAAATTAAAAGATATTGAAGACCAAATATTCATCATAAACCATCCTTCCATCTAATATCGGTTATGGGTATCAGCCTTCAAAGACACATCACTCCCCTGGTCCGCCCCACGGGCACGTGTGTGTGTGTGTTGTGCGGCCACTTCCCCCCTGCATGTATAGTGTGCAATGTTGCAAATAAAGTAAGAAACCAGGCTCTAGAAGGAACCCCCAGAATGCTCCACTCTATTTGTAGATTGACGAGGTTTAGTCAAGTTTAGCTGAGACATGGGACTACACCGCAAAACACCCGAGTCCCGAGTCTTAAAAGCTTGTTGTTCTTAAAATGATTTGCAATATGAACATCAGTTTAAAATCATGTTGTTAACTACACAGTTGTACAGTTCATCATGTCGCGCTCTGGCTATCATGCACCATAATGTGCTTCCGATGCCTTCGCGTGCCTTATGGGCATCACGAGTGTTAGCGGCTTGTCTTTCACGCAGCCTCCTTCAACCCCGAGCAGACGATGGGTGAAATCTGTCTCTTCGTTCTACGCGTTTCGATTCTATGATCTCATGGTTTCTGGTTCCAATCAGCGGCGCAGCCTTCACAGAACCACTTTGTATATCAAACGGAATCCAAACTAAGTTATGACAACGAATTTCTCCTCCTGCAAACACTCGTCATCTCGATTGCAACACGCAGGCTCGTTGTCTTTAAGGGATTTGCAAAGTATGCGTGCGTGTGCATCGGAGGGTGTGCGTGGGCGTATTTGTGCAATCTTAAATAGTCTGTACATCTGTTTACATTTGCCTGTGTGTGTGTGTGTGTGTGGGTGTGTGTGTGTGTGTGTGTGTGTGTGTGTGTGTTTCCTATTAGGCACAGTGACAGTAGCCATACGCTCAGCTCCTACAGAGCAGCAGCCACACCCAAGTGACCAGCTGGGTGACGAAAGCTGTGGTCAGTGCTGACGTGGACATAAAGTTGGTTGCAGATCACCAACTATAGAGAGAGATGAAGCTATAGCGCCGCTGTCATATCACACTCGTTAACGTCAATGGACTGAAGTAATGAATTACCCGTTACTCATTCAAGAGTAACGTCATTACTCTACTTCTCATCCTCTCTTACCTCCAAACATCAGGATAACTCACGTTCCTCTCCTGTGCATGAAAACAAAACAAAGTTCTTGTCGTCCTTTTGCTCAATAATGTGGAAATACATCCACCGGAGAAATACATTAACCTTCCTGTCGTTGTCTCGTTTAAGGCAACGTAATGTGAGACGATGACTAATTATGAGGAAAACAAGTTGGGGATGAGAGTGACATGCAACACTTGCATTTCGGACCCCGCCAAGTTCGCTCTTTTCCCTGGTTTACTTGCACACGACCCTTCAGTCTGTAGTTGTTTACCTGCAAACCGGCTTCAACAGGCACGCGCATCCAATTTACCAACGATTGGCATTCATCAAATATACACCTGTTCTACCAACAAATCGAGGTTTCCCACACGTTTCATGAATCCCACGTTCGTGTTTTAGTACGCACACAAAAAAACGTTTGTGAATGAGGCCCAACGTGTGGGAGCATTTGCATTTGTGTTACTAACTATTCCCTTTCAGCCCGCCTCAAGTCCACGACCTCTTGACCATTATCTGTCGATGCCAGCAGAATGACATCCCCTTTTGGTTTCTCAGTAAATTTGTGGTCACAGTGCCACAGACTGGCTCATGCCAGGGATGGTGGGAGGGGAACTGCTGACTTGATGTAGCAGATCAATCGCAAGATGGCATTTTAGACATATGATATGACTATCCGCCACCCCAAGTTGTGTAGTAAAGCATCATCACTGTTGGAAATAAAAACAGTAAGAAACAAAAACCTTGTGAGTGTTTCTGAAATGATGCAGTTATTCCAGCGAGGGGAACCTGTAACCTGCAGATGAAGGTGAATCTCCACATCACCATCATCACCAGGAACCAATCTGATGAGAGAAAAGGTCACATGCACATTATCTGAACAAGTGAGATATTTCAAGCAGTAGGATTTGACTAATATGAATTTTTGAAGGCCAATGATGATGCAATATTTGAATCTTTTGTTGCTGTCAATCGCTGACTTGTTGTATTTTTTTCATTTTCGTGTCAAAAAATGACAAGTCCACAGTGCTTCCCCCTAGATTCCCATCAGGGTGGAAAAGCCTCTGACAGCATTTAGACACTAGCAGCTCTTTAAGGCACGGTGACCTATCCACACCTGTTCAGTGGCAGGGGAACTTTGGGATAGATTAGATTGTAAATTAAAAAGTATTATTGAACAATTAAATGAATTAATTAACTGTGGAAAGCAAAAAAAATATGGGGTTTTATGTCATCAGGGAGGAATCTCCATCATACTAGAGGTGGACAACACTTACTGGCCGATATCCGATATTTAATAAAAGATATAAAATACCGATGTATAAAGTAGGACAGCTTTCATCTCCAGGTTGACTGCAGTCAAATCTGGGTGAACCCAACGATGTGCTCGCCCACCGCGGGTCCCCCCTGATGCAATCCGAGCAGGGTCGCCCACCCTGCAGAAGGACCTTGCAGATGAATGTAGCAGACCTGACATCTACAGGATGTGCAGCAGTAGTCCTAGCAGATCGCTGTAGCAGACTGCATGTTAAACGCAGGTCAAACCGAGAAGTCAGAGCGGAGGAGGCTTTTGTTTTTTTGTTTCTTTTTGTTTTTTTCCTTTCCCAGAATTCCTCTCTCAACCCACGCACGCTTCCTACAGCCGCAGCCATCGAGTTCAGCTGGAAGAAGAAGCGTGAACGGGATGAAACAGAGTCAAGAATAGATTCAGATGTAGGAGCAGAGATGAGAGAAGAGGAGAGGAGAGGAGAGAAGAGAAGAGGGAGACTGGGAATAATATAAGTATATGATGCTTATGTGAGAGTTGTTCAGTGAAATTACTGTGATATTGAAACGGTGAATTATTTTCTATTGTGTCTAAAACAAGGCCCAAATTGTTGTTTTGCCAAGTTTGGCGAAGTGGGAATAGAATAATAACAAAAAAATCAAAAGGATGAATGAATGATGACCTCTCCCGTCAGCCCGTCCCATCCCGGCTTCCAGCGGGACCCTCGGGAGGCGCTCAACAATCCTAATTCCATTTCCCAAAAAAGACTTTCCTATTTTTACCAGCGCCGTGATGATCCCTGGAGGGAAAGCACCCGCTCCGGGTCGTTTGGTTTTCCCGCAGATATGCCGTCCCTCCAGAAAACCCAAAATAAACACGCGGAAAACCACAAGGATAAATTTGGCTGCTTGTGCGGAAAAGCTTGGAGTCTCCATGATTGCGCTCTCACATACTTCCTAAAAAAGAAGACGCAAGATAGCTGAGAGGCAGGAGTCGGAGATGAGGGGAACAAACAGAGGAATGGAGAAAGTTGGGAACAGATGGAATTGGGTGACATGAAGAGGAAAACACAGTGGAAATCGGGGGAATATGAGGATTCCAGTCTGAAGTTTGAAACTGGAAAAATCGCATGGGACAAACACACAAAAAACACTGGAATGAATATTTAGGACAGAAATATCAGAATTACCAACACACTAAAACACACACAGAGTCAATATAGAGCAGCACATCCACCCAAAGGCTAAAGAACCAACACTCAACACATGAAAATAACAAGAACTATCATTTACACTCACACTGTGTCTGTTTTGCTACTTATATCACTGACTGATCTAACACCGTAGTGATCCAACCTCCAGCCAGGTCATGAAAGCTTTTCCA
The DNA here is from genome assembly GCA_034670385.1 of Hoplostethus mediterraneus. Lineage (NCBI taxonomy): Eukaryota > Metazoa > Chordata > Actinopteri > Trachichthyiformes > Trachichthyidae > Hoplostethus > Hoplostethus mediterraneus. The sequence goes on along the minus strand of JAXDDW010000001.1, from coordinate 4,380,319 downwards.
TTTGCTGTTCCAAACACCCGGTGTCAGGTAGGTTTTCCCCGGGGAAGAATCCTCTGGAAAACAGGAAGTGATGCATTTGTAATGAATAGAAGAAGGGTCCTAATAAATGCATTTCTTATATGATCTGCTGGTTTACTACAGTATGGTTACCGAGAAGCCAAACACTGTCCAGTTCAGATGACAGCCTGGTTAGTTTGAAACCAGTAGGAGTACGGGGTTGGGGGTGTAATTGCTGACCTGTCATTCAATGTCCCCGTAGTTACAAACCTCACTCTGTTTTCTAAAAACTCTATTTAGCCAATCAGTGAATGGTGTGAGACCTCAAGGATGGAAGTACTCGACAGAGAGAGAGAGAGAGAGAGAGAGAGAGAGAGAGGGGGAGAGAGAGAGAGAGGGAGAGAAAATAACGAGTTAAGTAAAAAAACATGTTTACGGTATGGTATGAATCCCTCTTTCTGTCAGCTCCACCCAAAACTTGACCTTCTCTTCCCTAACAAGAGAGCATAACATAGCTTAATGCCAGAGAACTCCGACTGGAGACGGAGAAACGAAGTGCTAATATTGTTGTTAAGAATACAACTTAACAACAACAACAACAAGTACATACGGAATCACAACACGGTTTCATGTCGACGACTCCCATTTTGTCCCAAGGACTCATGGGAAGGTTCCAGTGTTTAGATTCAACTTAGACTTGTATGTAACTGTCTGTGCTGTAGGTGGGGAGGTAGCAGTAGCTAGGGTGCAACACTCATCCCCAACCTCAACTGAGCTATACCTCATTGTTCTGGTGAACCTCAGGGACCCTATCCAGGACCCCGGGAGATCTCCATGTTTGAGATAGATAGACGAGGATAAACAGCGATCATCTCAGATGAAGTGACTCAAGTACGATCTGAGTCACGCAACATGGTTGATTAAGTGTCTAGACGGCGAAGGGAGGATTTGATAAACCCTCAAACTGACTAATGTGATAATCATTGCAAAATACTGATCTGTCAGTGCCCCAAATGTCATATCCACTACGGGACTTTTAAAACCACTGATATCAAATATTTTTGTTAATTCTTAAAAGAGAGCAGGTAACTTAAATCCAGAGTCGCCAAAATGACACTTTTACCGACCACATAGTTTCAATTCTATCGGTTATAAGGGCATTAACCCATCCACTCTATTTGTAGGATACGACGTGAAATTACGGTGCATTGCCTTTCATAACCATAACTATGAATGTGATATGAGATCAGACTGAAGGGGAGGTGGAAGAGGAGAAGGAGGAAGAAGAGGATGAGGGAGATGAAGAAGAGGAGGGAGGAGGAACAGAGGAGGAGGAACAGAGGAGGAGTGTCTGGGGTTTGGTCGTGGTCCCTTGTGGGAATATTTAATAACAAACATTAAAAATACCACAGAAATCCTTCACCACTTTCCCACGCTCTGACTGGCCCGAACACACACACACACACACACACACACGCATGTTCACATAGGCGCGCAACCACACACATGTACATACAAATGTGCGCTGTCTCTCTCACACACACACGCATGCATACACACACACACATATCCATGCAAACATGAAAACACTCATTCATGCAATCGTTCACACACAGTTGTATTTGTGCATGCATGCATGCACACACACACACACACACACACACACACACACACTGTCAGCCTCTGCAGAAAGCATATACAACATAAAGCAGTGTGCATATGTGATGTTCATAGTTGCACAATAGAAACACTCACCAAAACTGTCAAACACGGCTACCCACACAGTCAGAACATAAACCATTCAACGCATGGCGAACGTCAAAATGCATATGTGCACACACACACACACACACACACACACACACACACACACACACACACACACACACACACACACACACACACACACACACACACACACACACACACACACACACACACAATTAGAGAGGAACAGGGACAGAAGGGTGGAATGGTGACAGAGGGCTGCCCCGGAGTAGGAAACCAACGCTCCACTTCTTTCCACTGTTGAAGCAATGTATCGCTCGAGAGGAAAGGTGTGTGTGTGTGTGTGTGTGTGTGTGTGTGTGTGTGTGTGTGTGTGTGTGTGGATAAGAGAGATTTTGGGTTCACCACCACACTTGTACCCCCTCCCCTCCCCCCTCCATGTGGTTTTGGAGATCATTACCCCATCAATGATTATCACCTATTAAACTACTATTATTACTATTACTACTCTGATTATTACTACCCTTGCTGTGGTGTGTGTGTGTGTGTGTGTGTGTGTGTGTGTGTGTGTGTGTGTGTGCGTGTGTGTGTGTGTGTGTGTGTGTGTGTTCGTCATGTCGCCAGTGGCTTTCTGACCTCGTCTCGTGGGTTTGGTAATCCCAGCCAGAGATTCCTTTCCATCCCTCCCTCCATGTTTCACATGTGCGTCAGCAGTGTTACCACAATCTCTCCCTCTCCCTCTCTCTCCCTCTCTCTCTCTCTCTCGCTCTCAACCCCATTGATCTCCCTGAGCAGTCTTGTTTACCCACAATCCCCCTGTTTTACCCTCCACCACCAGTCATTCTCAGCTGAGACCCCCCTACTCCTCCTCCCTCTGTCATCCTCTAGTCTTCCTCCTCTTCCTCTCTCCTTTTCCTCCCTCTGTCAACCTTCTCTCCTCTTCCTCTCCTTCTCCTCCTCTTCCCTGTATCTACCTCTTGTTCGTCTTCCTCTCCTCCTTCCTCCCTGTCATCCTCCACTTCTCTTCTTCTTTTTCTCCTCCTCTTCCTCTCTCTCTCTCTCTCTCTCTCTCATATCCTCTATTCTTCCTCTCCCTCTCCTCTCCTTTTCATCATTCTCGCCCCCCTACTTCATCTGGCACTTGATAGGTTGTCAATCACACATTTTTGTCAGTAGCCTATCACAGCCATACCAGCCCAGAGTGACAGTCACGTTCAGCCAATGAGTGAACAGAAGAACGTGTCCTCCAATATTCCTTTCAAAGCCAAAATCAAGCACAAAGCCGCTCCCTTCGAGGGTTCACCAGCAGCACGCCATGCGTTGACTTGAAAACTAGTTTGTCGCAATTACAAGCGCTACCTCCATGGTCAGCTAGTAGCAGGCTTAGCCTACTCGCTGTCATTTGGGCCTGAAATCAAAGGACAATTTGTACGACCAAGCAGGTTGACCATTTCATTAAGAAGAATCGGAGAATGGATTTGGTTTACAAATGATGTTCCTGCTGAGTGTCCAGTTTGAATATTGTTGTAGCTTGCCTGCTTTAACTTTATGGAGATGTGTGAGAGAAATGTTGCTGCACAGTATTTGATGGCTTTTTTTCCTTGGCTGCAAAACAGAGATGGAATTGTTGTATTGTACAGCAATAATTATCGTTGACAAGCTAGTCTAGAGATTGTTGATTCTATTAGTGTCTGATAGGCCAGAATGTGAATGTCGTTTTCTTTTTTTTAATGTCCACCTCTGTTTGGTTCTGCCCCCCACTTGTGCCCCCACTAACGAAATTGGTTTATACACACCACTGCCTGAAAGACTTGCAGCTCAACTTGAGACTTGACTTGAGACTTGAGCAGAGAGATTTAAAAACACTAGTGTGAATTTGAATCAGTGTCTTGGGAAAACATCCTGGCCTTCAAACCCATACGTCCTTCACGATACACCAGCAGTGACTTATGGAGAGAGAGAGTTAATATATATATCATTATAAAGAGTCGTTCTCGGTATCTTTAGTTGCCAAGCTAGTTGCCAAGCTTTATTGCTTCAATGCTGTAATTGTGTTTTTGTGCTTCCAGATGAAGACGGATGCACAGAGACACTGAACAGGGAAATGGAGAGGCTGGCGAGAAATGAGTTACAACCTACAGGTTGACCACTGTCTGATCTATCAACATTTCCTTTTTGTTCTAGAAAGTGAAACTCCAGCTCAGGAATACCAGGGAGAAGGAGAGCCTGTCTCTGCACCGGATCCAAATCTGCAGAGATGAAAAGGTCCTGGCTCGTGAGACAGAGCATCTTGCCCTGAAGAGGGAATGGCTGGAGGAGAGATGGAGGCAGAAACAGAAAAAGATGTATTGAAGAATAAACTGAATCTTTTGTGTGAGGAGGCCGAGCTCAACAAGGCCCTGGAGATAGAGAGAATATTGAGAGAAAGGGAGGCCTGTGAGAACGAGGTTGACAACATGAACATGATGAGAAAGGCTTTCCAACTGGAGAGGGAGAACATGGTCAAAGAAAGAGAGGCCTTTCAAAAAGAAAGTGTGGCGGAGACCTTTAACACTGAAAGTGAAAATATCTGTAAGGAAAGGGAGCGAGAAAAGGCAGAGACGGCCATGATGAGGGATGAAAGAATGAAAGAAAAGTCAGGGATCCAGAAGACGAGGGAGGCCGACACCATCAAGATGGAGAAAGAAATCTGGAACCGAAATAAAGAGAAAGAAGCAAAGGAGGGAGCGAACAACGCCACTGGCCACAGAGAGACCGACGATCAAAGGCACGACAGGCAACGGCGCGAACACATCGGCCAAGTCAACCGCCCAGCTTCGTCTCAGCGTGGGCCTGCAGGGATGAACATGGGAACTGTGGCTGCAGAAAGAGGAGGAAACCTGGCAACCACACACAGAAATGATTCAAAAACCACTCAATCAAAACCTCCCAGCCACTTAATAAAAACTGCATCATTCTCAAATGTTGTCGCTGTCGGGTACAAACCTTCACCATCTCCACAATGTTTTCAGGAAGTAAGAGATCCTGAAATCCTTGTGCATGTTTTAGTTTATCCAATGGGGGTTTAAAGGGTTTCAAAGGCAAAAAGATTTCATAGAATGTTCTCAACCCGTAGAGGAAAACAGAAAACAACAAAATGTGTTTTGATATGAAATACAATTGGGATGTAAGACATTAAAGGTCCCATTTAATTCATTTTCCAGGATTTTGTTTTCAGATATGCTACGGCTCAGGATGAGAATAATGTTCATCGTAATGTTTTTCAAATAAATGTAGTGAAGTTAAACGTTGAATTTAATTAGTTAAAGCGAATGAATTTGAATACTGAGTCACAATACTGGACCCTGATTGGCCGACAACAGAACAGAAGTTCCTCCTTCAAGTTGGAGTTGGAGGCTTTCCAGTTCAAATGCTGCAAACTGGCCTGATGACTTGATGAGTTAAATTAAAGCACAGTGTCAGAGCTACAAAATGAGGTATCACTTGCTTGAGGTTGAATAAATATTTTGGATGCTAGTGCTCTCGGTTCCCACGGTGACGAGGTCAAAACATTTTTAACAATGTAGATGAAAGTTCTGCATTATATAACTGGTCCCCCCATTTGAAATGGTCTAGATCTCCTCTGCCTCTTCCTCCATGTCATCCTCCTCTACTCTTCTTTTTCTCTTCCTCTCTCTCTCATCCTCTACTCTTCCTCTCCCTTTCCTCCTCATCCTCTCCTCCTCTCCATCCCTTCTGTTTTCCTTCTCTCTTTCTCCTCTCCCCTCTTCAGTGGAACCCTTTCTTCCTCCTGTTCAATGGCAAGTAGACCCTCCCTTGTCCAAACCTCAGGAAAACTTTCCCCGCTGGGTCACAACAGAATCCCCCATTTGCTCCAAACCAGCAGCATCTGCAGCAGTGAGTTAGTGATGGTTGTCTGGATATGCTTTGTTGGATACAATAACATGGTTTTCCATTTGCAAACATGGCTGGAAGTTGGCTTGTTAATGTCTTCAAATAGCTCCTATTGAAGACATTCTGTAAAGAGTGATTTCTGTTGCTTCCTATATGTGCCATCTTTCTCTCTCATGTCCTCCTGCAGCTCCCATGCTAAAGATGCATGGGCCCACTGCACATGCAGTTCTACTGAAACAGGTCGCCTGTTCAAATCCCTGGAGATGGACAGAGAAGTGACAACAGCAAAAAGCCATCAGTCAGACGTTCAGTTACGTTTAGTGCACAAATCTGGCAAGCCATCTGAGGATGGAGCTGATTAATCGTGACAAATTAGAGGCATAAATATAAACGCAATATTGAAGACTGGACTCCTTCTCCATTTGTCTGCCGGAACAGCTGTGGATGGCGGAGACTTGGCCGGGGAAAGGAGCGTCTTATTCTCTAAAGGCTCCTCAGCCGGGAAACAGTAATGTGAAAATGAGGAGAGGAAGAAATACTGTAGGCGACTCCCTACTGAGACTGATATATGGGGACGATACTGGCCTGTTATTAAACATCAGTTATGGGCCAGTCAGTGTGGCCCGCCTCCAATATGATGGATATGACGCAGTTTGTTTCATTGCGTATTTATTGTGCGATCGATGCTTCCAAAAATATGGTTCTCACGTTTCGATCAGATTCCACACAAGTAGGCCTATGCATGAACATGAAATAGTTTATCTTTTTATTCTCCTGGACGATAAAAATAAAACTCAGTGGAGAGTTTTAGTTTCCAGTGATCTGCTGAATGCTGTTTCAGAGGCTTTTCCACAAAAATGAGGAAGAAGAATTGACATCGGCAGCTTCGATTCAAAAGTACAGGAACTGGCCTTCAGGAACCGGTATCGGTCAAACCGGACTCCCTTCCCTTGTCCGTTAAGAAACCACGCCTCATGTCCAGATTGACTTTCATGCACTTCTGAAAAGACTGAATGGCCGTTTGACGTCTTTCCAGGGTGGCAGCCTTTGTAAAAGCCAGGATGGTGTTACTACATACTGCAGCGTTCCAGGAAGGACGGTGTGAACGCCTCACTACAGGCAGGATATGAGTAAGGAAGAACGCGCGTGTGTGTGTGTGTGTGTGTGTGTGTGTGTGTGTGTGTGTGTGTGTGTGTGTGTGTGTGTGGGGCATCAATAACATTTTACCAGTGTGTGTCTGCGCCGCTGCAAGTCTTTATGTGTCAGAGCCGTTTCCCAACAGTCCTGCATGCAGTAATTATGCAGGAATGTTCAGAAACACGTCAGGCGGCTGTTTTTTTGTCCCGTCTGCATGAGTAGTGTAACTCTCTTTATATGAGCCGTGAAAGCCAGTGAGATAATTGTCAATCAACACGCTGCGGTGTGACCCATTAGCGTCTGGTTAGCGGTCGTGGAGGAGGACTTATTACGGAAGAGGCAGTTATTATGGAAACCGCAGCGACTGTGTCGACGAAGTGTCGATGGCTGCCTCTGCTCTATTTTCTTCGGGGGCCTGAGCGCAGAGATATCCATCCACGAGGAGCCGTGTCATCAAAACGGACCAGAGAGGAGGACAAATACTCCCACAATGCATTAGAACTGAGACGTCAGACAGTCAGTGTGGTCCACCTCTGATGTGATGGATGCGACGCAGTTTGATTGGTAGAATTGATCAATACTACAATGATTGTCTATGGGAAGCAATAAATGAATCTCTGGGTACACTTCTTGGAATTGATTTCCAATGAAAATGGTCAGATTTAAAGATATTGAACGCGCTATGAGCAACTTCAATCCAAAAATATCTCTTGTCTGTATCGGCCTTAAAAATCTGTCGGACCCTCATGTAGATATTTTCTTCTCTCCTCTTTAAAAACTCTGTTGGCCCTCCTCCCTCCACTAGCCTCTCTTCTCTCCTCCCCCCCATTTTTCTCTTTCTGTGGCTCTATCGCTCACTCTGGTTTTCACCCCATCCCCTCCTCCCATCCCTCTTTCTGTCTCTCTTTCTTTCTTCCTTCCAGGAAGTTCAAGGATCTCCCTGGAAGACATTCTCGTGCATGGTCACATGGAGTAGATTGTCCTAATGATGTTTGGATGACTCTCATCGCAGACCGGCCAAACACTCGGTCATCCTCCTCCTCCTCCTCCTCCCCCCGGTTATCACCAGACCTGTTTGCAAATACCTCATTAGTGTCAGTCTCAGCGGGGCGGGGTTCATCGCATCAGGACAGTGCAATGTCAGCCCTCATCTGGCACCCCAGGCACTTAAAACTAATGCAAACACTATTTTTCATTGCCCTCTCCTCTCGATGCCTTACTCTCCACCCTGCAGCGCTTGCCTTGCCTGAACACTAGAAAGACCAGTAGATTTGAGGGGTCTGAGAGGATACCAACAAGCCGTAAGTTGAGGAGGGTCAATACAAAATATTATTTTGTGTGACTTTTCAAACCTAACCACACTGGTTTGTACAGAACAATTGGGTCTAGGAAAGGTGGCAGTATACCAAGCATCAGTTGGGTGTTGGCTGTTCATGATCCACCAATGTTTTCTATCATAATAATAATCACAAACACACACTGCGAACTTTTCAAAAGCAGTGCATCGCGATCTATTCACGACCCAGAAATCTGCACAGACATACACTTCCACTGCCCTCGGTCTCCCACTGATCCCCCACTGGCTGGGCTTGACCCCTCTAAGGGTTGAGCTGGACCGGAGACTGAAGGTGAACTGGACCGTACTGGACTGAGCAGCGATGAACTGGACTGCAGCGGTCTGGTTCTAGCCCAGATCCAGATCAACTTGATAAAAGAGAAGTGGTCTGCCTGCAAATGAACTGAACTGAGCATTCATATCGTTAGCTTCATTTGGAAAGTTACAGCTCTAAAAGCAGTCAGTGGTGGACATGTGATGTGGTTGAAATGTGCTACTGTGATACAATGTGGTTCACATTTCCTCTGAGTCAGAGGGACACTAGCATGGGCAGGTCGTGTGGAAAGGAGACTAACTACAACAGAGTGTTAGCCCCCTCTACTGGACAGTGACGCGGAAGTGCAACATGTGTTCACTGGCTTGGCACCAGGGTGATGATACCATTGTCTACACATGGTAAATTGGAGATGCACCTATTTTAAAAAAAGGAACGGACACAAAGGGATGCTTTGCATCATTATGTACAGCGGTTTATTTGTGATTTCCCCAAAACATTATCAGTACTTTACTACATACAATGCATGTAATCAATGTACAATGGATCGACTTCAAAGAGAAGAGCAAAAAGAAACAGCAACACAAAAACAGGCGGTGATTTGACCACAAAGAGACATTGGTTAAGGTAAATAACACTATTCATTTTCATATAGGGCTATTGATGGTGCCATCAATAACAGCAATGCAACATGGTAACTGTATGTTCCAAAGACAAGTTTCCAATAGAAGCATTGAGGTTTGGTGAGTTTGACTGCATGGTGTTGTGCATGTGTAAAAGTACTTATCTTGGGACTCGGCTGAGATCGACTACAATAACACAGAGAATGGTTAATGCTATGGGAGGTCACAGTCTGCTAGAATGAAACCTGTCAGGCACTGTCATAATTTGTAGAGCGCTTTTTTCACTGGTGTTGAGTAAAAACCTCATGCTAACAGAATATCGACTTTTCAGGAATTAAGCATTTGGATCGACTACAGTGCATTTGTGAAATCACTCACTGGGAAAAGGTTTCATAAGCCCAAGGGTCAGAACATTTCCTCAACCCATAAGGCACCATGAAATCCTTCAAGTCAGGTAAAGACATGAAAATGTCTCAAATTGGAGTTGAGCGGTTTTCACCTGACAACAGTGAATGGGTCAAAGAAAAACCCCCACGGTGGACATGGAGGCACCGGGCTGGCCAGCTGTATTAATGGTAAAGGAACGTAGCCTTGTCCTGAGCAAGTTCACACTGACTGATTTAAGGTTTTCCATGTTGGTGCAGCAAATTCACAGTGATGCAGTACAAGAACGAACGACTTGAATTCACTTAATTTAAACACTTAAGCCAATTAGGAACGGATTTGTTGAAAGGCCAGCCGAGCAAAAAAGGCGTGAGTGAGTGTTGATGAAAACAAACGAGCAGCAGGCAGAAACAGAGCTTGAGAAACACTGACGTGGAACATGCTAGCTGGACACGTGCCTCCCAAAAGCAAGTTGCTCTTGACTCCTAAAACCGATATGACTGATTTAGTTAAACTAACAAATGAGGTTGGATATGGAATAAAGACAGAAAAAAAAGCTACTGAAACTGATTGAATCCGTTTTAACATCAGCAAGTAATATAGACAGTCCTGTGTTCTGGTTTAAAACCCCTGATATTGTCCCAAAATAAGGCTGCGGGTTCTAGGCACACCAAGGTACAACTGAGCTGAGCAATATGTGCATTTATGTTGGGTTTTTTTTAAACGTGAAACTTAGCTTTTCGTATGTACTTGTTTCAAATCATTCCTGATCACGTCTCGCTATAGTGATCAGAAGGTGGAAAAAAAAAAAACCCGATGGCGACGAACGTTTTGTAGAGCATTTAGACAAAAAACACAAGTGCATCGTTGGCAAAAAACTGCTGGTGAGGGAGAGAGAGGTGCACACGTGACAAGTGTGCGTCGTTTCTGAGTGTGTGTACCGTGTGAACATGTACAATGTATCTCTTTGTTTGAGTCAGTCGGTGTGAGTGTGTTCGCCTGTGAGTGCAGTTGTTTAAGTGCGTGTGTGTGTGTGTGTGTGTGTGTGTGTGAGCAAGCACATATATGAAGCGGTAGCAGAGAACTGTAGTCGGAGCAACAGAGGTTTGCAATGACAACCATCCGTTTATCTACCTGCTCTCCTCCACTTCCAACACCCGTCTCGTCCCGTTTCTCAATGCTACCAAGATACTTCTTCAGTACAAACCACTGACCTCGTCTGAGGCCGACTCAGACTGAGTTCTACTCAAAATGCCCTGTATCCATAATAGAAAAAAAAATCTAAAGTTCATCATTAATTGTTTTTTTTTTTAATTTTCAGGATACAGTTGTTTAAGTGTTATCATTGTGAGCAAATAAATTAAGTTACCTACGATCCTTTTAAAAAGGCAATCATTTGTTTTTACTTTGTGCTATCAGTCAGTTTATAAGAGTGGGCGTATCTTTTTTTTTTCAAAATGGCAGACCCTAATTTTGGATCTAAACACTGCGTGGACACTAAACTCTGTCCATGCATCGCTGCCTTCAGGTCAATTAAATATTAAATTATTTAAACTGGATGAATTCAATAGTCCTAAACTTCATCAACTACAAACCAGTCCAATATATCCTCAACAATCAATCATTCTATGACTTTCTAAATCTCGGACATTTGCAGTTCAACTGTGCAGAAAAATTCTCAATTAACAGCACATGAAAATATATGCATCTTAGCTTATTTTCCAAAGGTTGCTAGCTGAAATGTGACTCATATCATAAGCTTTATCGATATAATACCATAGTGATTGATATAGGCTTGGTGTGTCATTCACACAATGCTTTCTAGGTCCTGAAGCAGAGTGGGAGCGGCAGTAGAACCATCGATCTATAAGCAGAGTTTGATTAGAAACAGTACAGAGCAGGTGTACATGACTTGGCTGGCTGCGTAACAGAAAAATAAAACAACATTATTTGTATCTAACACATCTAAAATAGGATCCCAATGTTACAACCCTCATCAGACATTTGATAAAAGCAACAATAAGAGACAAAACAGACAGGAAAACCTACGAAGCAGGTTGCAAAGCGACGCTAACTGAGGGACACCAGGCGCTGAGAGTTGAGTACAGGCCGTAGCCAGCAGTGGACGCCTGGAGCACTTGACCAGAACCCATCTGGACTAACCCAGAAACCACCACGTCTACAGTATGAAAGTGATCTGTTAGGGTAGACCGGGTATCAAACCCCTGTTATCTGAGTCCATAAGGATCAATGTCCTAGACCTTCATTCCTAATCTTTGGACACTTGTAAATCCGATTTTGCACAGGCAAAATCTTTTCACACCAACCCAGCGCTTTCAACTCTACAAAATGGACCAGAAAATGTAGGCAGCTCTGTGGAGTCAGGCGGTATTTTTTACTACAACTACAGCTGTCAGTTTAGTAGCATCAAACTGTTTTGAAGGCGTCGCTATCCACAAAGAGGAGTGGCTTCAGCCAGGCTTCATCCAAACTCGCTCCACCGTTTTACTCTGAAGTGTGCATTGACAAGCAGACGGGCATCTACCCACCAGCTCTGTGCTTTTAGGCTACGTCCACACTGCAGGCCCTCATGCTCAATACTGAACTGCTGCTCAAATCAGAGTCCGACCCATATCTGATACCGATATGAACTGACAGTGACTTTTGAATTTAGGCGTCTCTCCAATTACCAATCACGCTGTCCATTTGGCTTTCTTTTACATTGCTTTTTCTCGTTTCTTCACTGATCCATGATCGGAATTCAAAAACTCCAGACTTTAATGACAAGAAAACATAAGATCTGTGTCACGTGACCAAACCCCCCCCAGAATTGGGACACTTTTAGCTGCAGTGTGAACATAGCCATAATTCCATGCAGAAGTTGGAGCATGCATAGACACACTTTGGTAGAAAACGGCGAGGTGGCGGTAAGCTGAGCTCGGATTTACTGACTGAAGCTCCTCTTGATCTGTAGGCCTAGTTTGAGATTTGTTGAGGTAAAAATCATCCAGCATTTGAAAAGAGAGCTAAAAAGGAATATACAAAAATAAAAAAAATAGTGTTAAAATAAAAACTGATGCATTACAATGAACACAATCATGCTGAGATAAAATATATATATGTGCAGAAGGGAGAGGTAGTATGTTTTGGTTAAACGCAGCGCCAAAGCTTAGCGACACTTCCTCTGTCTGGAGAACACAGGAGTGAAATAAAGTGAGAGAGAAAAACAAAGAGAGGGAAAGATAGAAACAGAGGAAAAAATAGAAACACAAATAAACAAAGTGAAGGAGAGAGAGAGAGAGAGAGAGAGAGAGAGAGAGAGAGAGAGAGAGAGAGAGAGAGAGAGAGAGAGAGAGAGAGAGAGAGAGAGAGAGAGAGAGAGAGATACCCAGAGCGTCGGTTTACATGAAGAAACATTGGGATCCACTCATATACTGACTAGTGTACTGGCAACTGGATCCTATCACAATCTTCTTTACACAACAAGAACAACTGGCACCTAGTTTACTGTATGAAGGTAAAAAAAACACTGCAAAGGTTGCTGAGGAGAGAGAGATTGTGTGTGTGTGTGTGTGTGTGTTTGGTTCCCTTATATGTTATTGTGAATAGTCCTGTAAATCGCTGAGGTATCTATTACATGTTTCCAGCTGAGAAAGGTTTCTGTAAGTAAGGCTTCTGAGGTGGAGCTGCTGACCTGGGTTGAGAGGAGGGGGATCGAGGAGGGGAGAGAGAGACGGTGGCCATCTTGGGGTTCATGTGAGTCAACAGGGGGGTTGCCACTTTAGCCATTAGCGGGGGAAGTGGCAAACCTGATGCGAGATGGCCTTGTGAAGGCCAACCTCGCCCCTGGTGCACTTGCAGGTATCTCTCTTGCACGTTACCTAGACATGAGTTTCTCCATCCACCACACAAACTTTAAGAGTGGGAAGTGAGAAACTGACCCCAGGAGCAGCTCAGCTTGACGTCTGACGACAGAAAAGAGCCAAAATGGCCGACCTTTGGTTCTCTAAACCCTTTAACTGGGCGCCGACTCTCACCCCGTCACCCCGTCCTGCATTCCTTTTTAAAATGTTGATGTAGATGTTGACGTTGTATGAAAAAGTCCACTTTTTATGTCTTTCAACAAGAGACATATTCTGTACAAACACAGAGAGGTTGTTTTTTTGTTTTTGTTTTTAAATCTTGATTTTAAGAGCTGCGATGCGAGACACAGAGTAGTAAGATAATGCCACACTTTAGGTTTGGGAGGAGACATCTCGTCCGTCACTACACTCTGCCAGCGCAGCAGTAGGTCTGCCTGCGGCGACTCTCATTTAAAAAATACTTTATCTCTTAATATCTTCTATACAGATTCTACACAGTCTCTTGGGGTTTCAATCCAAGCGCTTTCTTAGTCAATGGACAAGAAGCCGTTTGCTATCCGCAAAGCAACTGTCTTTTCACAGTCTGAAGTGACACATCCAACTCCACAGCAGCCGCTCGACAAACTCCAAATCCCATGAGCCCTTGGTGCGCCAGTCTTCCAAAAGCGGAGCCTGATTGGCTGCTGACTTAAAGCTATGAAGAGTAATCCTGCTATAACTGGCTATTGCAAAAGAAGAGGCTGTTAGATGGTTGGGTGGTTGATGAAGAGGCACGGCCGCACTGTTGCTGCGACAGTTTGCCGATTCCTGTACCAGTCAGTTGAGGCAGTGTTAGTTCGATAAGGAGCACAGATAGGAGGAGGATAGCTTTTTTTGTACAGAGCCGGGGACCGCCTTTCCATTGAGAATGAAAACACTTCGCTATGTTCCCTTTCCTCCAGGTTTTAGCTCCCAATGTAAGATGGCTGTACTGACAAGTCTTTCCTATTCCGTTAGAAGCAGAGCTAAGGGAGAACAAGTGCCACTCTCCCGTCCATCCAAAAGAACAAAAAAAAAACCCACACCATTAAACCAAAGGGCTGTTCCATATGCCATCGTGGTTGAAGTAAAAATCACCAGGAGGGTTTAGTTGCATGTGAGGGAGGGGAAAAGGTAAGAAGAAAAGGGAACATTGTTCATTTGCATTGGAGAAGGCTCCAGGAGTCCACTTTGCTCGTCGCTCCTCGGTAAAAATGATGTCCCAGCGCGGCAAGCCAAGCGCTAACTAGCCAGCAAACTCTTGACACACGTTAAAATCAATGACAATCTTGAATCAAATAGAGGAACAGATTTCCACCAAAATTAAAATGAAAAATATATATATATATCTATATAATCGTCAAAAGCTTATCATTTGACCTCAGAGAGAGAGAGAAGAGAGGTACATCCATAAACTTGGAATGGACAGAGAGGACATTTCTCGGTGTATTACGGTAATATATTGGTACTTTCAAAACATCTGCCACAGTATTGATGATGCTGACGCGGACATGAGCAGTGTTTCGCGTGGAGACTCAGCCGGTTGGGAGTGGGAATGGTCAGCCAAACGAAGCCTTTGGTGACGTGTCAGTGTCAGAGTCCCACGCGTTGTGTCAGTGCTCATCTCTGGGACAGCATCATCCGAGCTAGGGTTGGACTGACGTTGGCCTTCTATTGAAGTCAACGTCATCCGCCCACCAGTATGATGGAGGTCACTCCCCAATTTAGTCAGTCTATAAAACCTGTAATGAAACCTGCCTCACCCTGCCTTAAGATAACATAGAAAAACACAAAAAAATGTCATTAGTATGGTTTCAAAGGAGAGTTTTAGTGTCACGTAATGGTCTGACACTCTTACAAGAATAAACACTGAATACCTGTCATTTTATGGCATGAAAATGCCCCGATTATATCGGTTATGGGCAGCTTCACTCCAAAAAAATATCAGCATCAGTGTTGGCCTTCTCTTCTGTTGACCACTCAGTAATGCTGACTTGAATAGGATTGCCGATTCCGTCCATTCCAGTTGTGAGTACAACACAAGAAAAGAGTCCATCTCCTGTTTGCATAAAGTACTGTATCTCCAGAGCATCAATGACTGAATTCGCTTAGTATTTTGCCTACTTTTATCCTCAACTATGTACAGACTTAGCAAGTGGTATTTACAAAGTATTTCCACAAGGGGGCGATCCAGGCCTGCAAGAGGGGACAGGAGCCGAGCGTACGTTGTGTTGACGGGATGTGATATGATATGTAATGATGCTGAACCTAACATCCTAAACCTCGCTTCTCTACACCTGGCTGGTGTCATCATGATACAAATATGGCAGAACGGTAGGAGGCTTACGTTCTATATTCAATATATACAAAAACTGTCTTCCATGTGTGATGATTCTGCCCTAATGTTTAGCGCATTTGAAGGATAACAAAACACTATAAGCTATGCAATCGCTTATCCATATTGCTACCATCCATAGAATATCCACTTATCCACATATCCAGAAAGAAAAGTTAAGGCTGATGCCAATCAATGAATATTTCAAAAACACTCTTGTCTTCAAAGCTGTAGCCATTTCATGAGCGATCAATAATATTCTATAATGAATTGTATGCAAACAATCATTTTAAAAGCAGGTGTCAGGAGTTTTTGAAGTTGAATAGATAAGTCTGGGAATGAATCTCTTGAAGTAATCCTTAAAAAAATGTTTCGGTTTTAGCTTAGTTGTACTGTTATTTAGCATGATTAGAATCACAGTGATGCCTAGAGCTTCATCAACAATCTCTGTCTTATGATTGTAAGCTTACGCCACACACACCACAAACACCAAGTACATGACATCATCAGACAAACTCTTCCCTGAGGCAGCAGCAGATAGCAGGTTTCTGTCCAACTATCTAGCTCTAACTAATTGTCTTAGCAGCAATCTAACCAGCCATACAAATATTTTGGATATCCATTATCCATGAAACAGGTGTGTGTGTGTGTGTGTGTGTGTGTCTGCATGTGTAGTGTCTGTCTCTTATCTACAAACTTCACAGGTCCATTAATGACAAAGTCCAACACAGAAACGCTTCCCTGTACTAAACCCTCAGTCAGAGCCTGTGCATGCGCCCCCTTGTGGTCCATCAATATTCTTATATACTGTACAAACATCAAAAAAATAGAAGGACCCCTCACACGCCGCTCAGCGTGTTCGGGTGTGTATATATGTTTGTCGTTTGAAAGACGACACACATGCATACACCCAGTTGAGGAGGGGCCTTCGAATCCTCTACATTATACAGTGGATCACTCCGAACTATCTGTTTCCACGGAAACAACCATCTTACGCTCTCTTAAATATAGATATCAGCTTAACGTATCATTTATATTTATATAGCATTATACATACATTCTTGTTTTGTGAAATTCCCTTTGGTCTTGTGAACAGGGAATTCCAACCATAGCAACTCCCTCCAACCTCCTTGTCTCATAACCGCCGAACTTTCTTCCCACCATTCCCGTACTGAAAGATTCCTCCTAAAACTTCCTTCCTTCCCTTCAGCTGACCATCTGAGACCTCGCCTTTCACAAGCTGCGTTTCCTACACTATAGATAAACAGGGCTAAGCAGGAAAAACACACCAGCAGGGTAACACTCGCCCCCCTGCTGGTCCATTCCCAGAATTCCCAAGCATTTTTTACGTCGTCAGTGAACCGAATATTTCTTTACATTTTTGTTAGCCTGCCCTGATTGATAGCCATGTTGATGTTTATGTATTTGGCTCTTTTTGCTGTCAACAAACTGTTAAACAGCAGGAATCAATAACTTTCTGATACTAATGTGGTAGTGTTGCCAGCAACTGGGCTGCATCCCATAAATTCCAGGATGGTCAATGGGTATCTATGTGTATCTATTCCGGTCTCTCATTGCGATGACCTTGGAGCAATGAGCTGAGGATGAGGGGAAAAGGGATGTGGTGGTCAAACGCGTGCATCCAGTCTTCTCCACCGTAAAAAAAAAA
Organism: Hoplostethus mediterraneus; assembly: GCA_034670385.1. Classification (NCBI taxonomy): domain Eukaryota; kingdom Metazoa; phylum Chordata; class Actinopteri; order Trachichthyiformes; family Trachichthyidae; genus Hoplostethus; species Hoplostethus mediterraneus. The sequence continues at coordinate 4,363,061 of JAXDDW010000001.1, read as the reverse complement.
TGGTGGTGGGGATCTGGAGGAGATGGTCCGGGGAAAGGTGATAGTGAAGAAAGGCGAGTTTGCAGATGTAGAAAAATCCCAATATCCGGACGTTCCACGTGTCTTCAAATCAGGAGATCTGGGTGACATCCTGAAATCTAGAGGTGTGACATGAGGCCTAAACATGACGGCAAGTCTGAGGGGTCAAAATGTGATGTTCTGTCTATCTGGAAATCTTAAGATCTGGATACCCGAGTAACGCAGAAATCCAGGGGCAAATATTCAGGTGTCTTATCCATTAATCCAGAGGTCCAGATGTCCAAGTCATGTCGCTTGAAGGTCAGGAAGAGGAGGAGGAGAATGGGCGGAGGAAGAGTGGGAAGAGAGGTGAAGGTTACCATCTATCTACGTGATTATCCATCTTTCCACCACATGTCTAGGGTTGTATCAGGATCAGGGGGGTGGGGTTTTCTGGGGCAAAGACGGCAAGGGATGGTCAGTCGTCGCGCGTGTGTGTATACTGAGTGTGTGTGTATGGGTGTGCGTGGCGCCTCCGTCTCTGCTATGACACCTCGCTGCCGAACACCTCGAGCACCAGCGGGGTGAGCTGCATGCTGTGCTCCGGCTGGAAGGAGAGCGAGCGGTACTGCTTGGAGTGCTCCTCGTTCAGGCTGCGCAGGTCGGCCAGCTTCTGGATCATCTTGGCGTAGAGGAGGCGCCCGCCCGGGTGGTTGACCCGGATGTAGGCCTGCAGCACCTCCGACAGGTGGTCCTGAAGCTGCTCGATCCGGGCGTGGTCCTGGACGCCAGGGCGATCTGCGGTGGGGGGACGGAGAGGACGGAGGGCGTGCGAGTCACGGCAGGAGGGAATGGAGGGAGTGATGGTGGGGGAAAAGGGTGGAGGAGGTTGAGGTTGAGGCAGAGAAGTAGAGGGTTGGAAAGAGAAAGGGAGAGAGTCAGTCAGAGCAGTCTGTCATTTTGTCTTCCAAATCCAAAGGGATAAAATTATGAGATTTTGTGTGTGGTCTGTCCATATTCATACTACTCCTCTACTCCTCACGCCCACCTTGCAGCCACTCCCTGGCACAATTTACTGAAACTCTCAGGACACATTTTGGCTATCAGTTCACAAGTCAGGCTTGAATGAGCTCTCAACTCCATAACACTGTAGTAATTAAGGTATCGGACAATCGGAAATGAAATAAGATCTGTGCATCCCTAGGTACTAGCCAACATCCAGCTGGAATTTCATTCAATTTCATCTAGAAATACATCCACACCAAACACAGGACTGCATGCTTCTATAAAGACACACGCAACACACACAACACACACAACACACACGTGCCATACCTGGGGAGAGCAGGCAGATGGCCATAAGCAGCACATGTTCCTCCTCGTGCAGGTTGAGTTTCTTCAGACCGACCTGAAACTTCACCAGGGGCTCCAACAGATCCAGAGTGTGACCCGCTGTGTGTGTGTGTGTGTGGGGGGGGGCGGGGGGGGTACAGAAACACACCGTTAGTGACTGGAGTGTGTGTAGTGTCTTCTGGTAGAGATGGGGGGGGGGGTACATTGCAGATATACAGCACTTCACCTCCCAGGCCTTCACAGCAATGTGCAAGTGTGAATGTGCAAGTGTGAATGTGTGTGTGTGTGTGTTTTCTATCTTTGTGAGTGTATGTGACGTATTAGCAGTACTTGAAGTCGGGTCTTTCACAGGAACCTTCATGTGCGTTTGAGAGAGCAGGGTTTGTAATCAATAAGCAAGGCTACTGTGCTTGTGTGTGTGTGTGTGTGTGTGTGTGTGTGGTGCTATAACTATGAAAGTTCAGGCGTAACCAACCCTTGGTAATGTCGTTGACGCAGTATTTGAAGTCGGGTCCTCCGCAGCTCCAGGACATGTCCTCCAGACTGAACGACTGGTTTGAGCGCAGCATGATGATCTCAATGGCACTCGACTTCAACAGGGCAATCTGGTCCTCCGCTGTCAGCTCTCTGGAACATACACACACACGCAGGTTGCAAATCATTTGGAACTGCTTGGAATGCCAGACGCGTGGGGTTTACCGCATCAGGACAAATCACAGTTGAGCAAGTTGTCATTCTCGGAAGATACTCTGTTGACTTTCAGATACTTATCGAAACTTTCTGGTACTCACTGTGCTGTCATATGTGGCAAATCAAACTCCTCTGACACCAAAGCGGGCTACAACACACCATAAATTACTAATATTATTTGGCCCAGATCTATCACACTCACCCACACCACATAATTTCCTCCCACAACAAAATCCATTTAACAGAGAATAGGTTATCAATCTCTGTAAAACAAAAAAACACCTGCCTGTTTATTTGTCAGAAAGTGTTACTTCACCACCTACAGTTTTCCGCGTTTACACATGTGAAGGACAGTGTACACAGTGAATGCATTATATGGTTACTGTGGCAACAGTTTCAAAGCCCATGCTGTGTGTGGCCTCGAAAGCAAGCAAACAAACACACACACACACACACACACACACACACACACACACACACACACACACTTTGTCTCTCAGCCTCATCACTGCTTTTCCCAGAGATCACCTGTCACCATCAAATAGTGTGTCCAGCACTGTGACGTCTTTCTCCTTGGATTTTGTCTGTTCAGCCACGGTGGCTATCGCTGCTCACGCTAACTACCCAGTTCTTCTTCTACTTATTCCAAACAAACCGCAAACGTAAACCGAATCACTTTCTGTTTGCCCGAGGATTTTTCCCAGGAAAGACCTATCTGACACCAGGCAGTTTAAAACAGCAGATGGAAAAGCTGTCATGAGCTGTTGGATCACTGCTGTGTTATATCAGTTATACCCGAATGTGAACGTCTCTCCGTCCCCTCCAACGCTCTAGTCAACGGTTATACCGCTGTTATATTCATCCATTGAGACAGCGAGGTGGAAATGAATAATGGATCATGGCTTTCTCATGGGTTGGCTAAAAAGTCTAGGCTAGGGGTTCTCAAACTATGGTTCAGGGACACCCACGGGTCCTTGAGAGGGTTTCAGGGGCTCCAACAGCAAAATGAGCAGAACGTAAAAGAACACTAAATCAATAACAGAAATCTTCCCATATGGACCAGATCTTGAGGGTCTAATCTGTGTTTATTTGAGAAGAGCTGGTGGTCCTCCTATGTTGTATTACAAACTGAATACATTGCATATTGTTAGTTAAAGATGGGGACTCCAAGCCCTCTCATACTCCCTTCACCCCCCTAGCTACACCACAGCCTGGGCCGTGCTCCAAATGTTTTAGAGGGTTGCCCACAACTCACAGCAGGAGAGGTCAGCGGAAGGGATGGATGAATGTATAGAAAAATAAACCTATTTGTGCAGATTTGTTTTTGTTTTCTTACAGCGTTTCTGTCAGTTTCACAAGACGTACATGTAAACACACACGTAGCCCACAAACAGGCATTATGTATACACACAGATTTCCCCTCTTCATGCTTTGATTATGTGGTCTATGTATGTGCATACCGTCATGAATTCCTATCCCTCAACTCAGATCAGGAATTTACCGCGCCACGCTCGGTTTCCGGCATATTCCTGGAAGAGCTTGTTTGTTTGGGAGCGTTAATAGCATCTATCCTCTCACAACAACACATCACGCGTACATGTAGGCAGCAAATCAATGTGTTATGTGTGGGAGGGAGAGCTCTTCAGGCCGCTTGCCTTTGTGTGTGTGTGTGTGGGGGGGGGTGGGGGGGGTGGGGGGACAACTACTGTCAACGTTTCCAAACGTTGACTAGTTGCGGGGGTTATTAAGTTTCATTTTTAACAACGTTCTATGATGATTCCTCACACCAGTGGCCGACAGGGTGAATAACATACATCATGCAAGCATTGTCTAGTCAGATTATTTGCTTCCTCATTGACATCAATGGCTCTACTAAACTGGTTCAGGTCAACTAGGTGGCTGTATTTCTGATGGATTTGAAGAAACAAGTAGCGCAAAAACATCCCTTAAAATAATAATCCAATTCATTCAGCTCCGTTAAAACTTTTGTTTTGGATGATTTATTTCACATTACGAGTTACACAGAGTTGACCTAAATAGGAGTTATGTCACTTATTTAATCTCATATTAAAATCGTGAACATAGGTACACCGACAGACAAATACAGTACAGTACAGACTACTTCATCAAGTACCAATCCAAGTACTCCCCAATTTACATAATTCAAGCCACCTAGTATAAGACAATTACAACACCCCGATACTACACAAACTGTCAGTGTACCTCTAAATCCAGGATTCATTCATTCATGCATTGTATTTAGTTTGAATCCCACATCCATACCTGAAGCCAGGGATCATCTTGGCGAAGCCTATGACCTTCTGGATGCTGTAGGAGACCAGGTCAGCCAGGTGGGGCAGCATGGAGAGCTTAGTGTCCTCCTCATTGGAGTCTGGGCTACCAGCACCGTCTTGGTACATCATTAACAGATTGCTGAAGTTCAACTTGGTGTCTACTGACTCTGTCAAAGCAGAAGAGAAGGAGTAGAGAGGAAGAGGAAGAAGATGAGAGGGGAGGAGGAAAGAGGAGGGAAAGGGAAAAGAGAAGAGAAGAGAAGAGAAGAGAAGAGAAGAGAAGAGAAGAGAAGAGAAGAGAAGAGAAGAGATGAGATTAGAGATAAGGTTTCGTTAACACACAGAAATAGCAAAGAGTCGGCGGGGGCAGCGAGAGGTAAACGAGGTGAGACAGCGAGTGAGTACACAGTGGACAGTTGAGTTAGAACAAAGATGTCAGTGAGGGCAACCAGAGTGTGTCCAGGCTGCACTATGGGAGTAATGTCACTGCCACATTTTTGTTTTTTAAAACTAGGAAGCATCCCTTTCTCTCTGACTTCTTCAGACATTTTAATGCTAGCTGCAATTTTATTAAACACCAAATTACAAAAATCTAAATAAAAGAAACAAAAAGCTGGTAAAAACATAACTATAAACAAGGAACACAGGGAAAAGGGCACCAGCAAATGTAATATTTAGGGACATGATGCCCAACCGTTTGTGTTTATTTGTCCTATTGTATTTACCCTGTTCTGTATTAATCTAAGAGTGGACATGCATGTGGATTGAACTTCATGTGACCAAGTGAAAGTAATGTAATACAGCATAAGACAATTAAGCCAACACTACCGATGCTAACATTCACCACACAATTCATGGCATTCATGGCTTTTTTCATTTGCCTTACTTTAAAACTCAGCCTCAGCTACATAGCACCCAATGTAAAGAATCTGCCAGTACCACTGTTTCATGTCATAGCTGCATCAACATTTATATCAAAACTTACTTCTGCATAACATGGTGAAATAATGTAGACCTCTAACCACTGTATGGTGGCTGGATTCCCTGTTGTAACCATGTTTAACCAAAACATTTAAGAAAGGAATGAACTTGAGTTTAGTAGTAATGCACTTTTTCTCTATTGTGAGAATTCATGGAAAGCGCACACAAATGAATGAACAGACTTCGATGGCTCTTATGACATTTGAATGGGAACAAAGACACTCACACTCATGCTTCACATCCTCTTCAGCAAAGCTACAACAGATAGGTACTGGAAAAATACTCGACTATCTGAAAATTCTGTAACAACATGTTTTTGTTCATGTCAATAAAACTTACACACAAAGGTCAAGGTATTAGCGGTGAATCAATTTCATTGTTTGTGTGTGTGTTTCTCAGGTGAAGAACCTTGCTAAGTAAAAGAAGCAGTGGAGCAGTGCAAAAAGAGTGTGTGTGAGTGTGTGTGAGTCTCACCAGGTGAGTGGTTGAATGAGTCAGAGGAGGCATCTGACAGAGAGTGAAGGGAGGCGGCTCGGCTGGCACTGCGTGTTACTGGGCCTTCCCGCACTGGAGGCTGCAAACACACACACAATGTTATAGTACTATAGAATGTATCGAATGTTATAGTACTCCAAAAAAGCTGTCGCTGGTACACAATCTGGTCCTCAGCTTAAATCGGAGGCTATTACCATTGTAATGTTTTTACCATTGTAATGCTTTAGCATGTTAGAAAGTGAGTGATCAGTTTGATAAAAAAGGTCATTTTCGCATTTACTGTAAATATGAGCTGAGAAAAAACGTTCACATCAGACTCGTAGTTATAATTAGAAGTAGCTCCGATATCTCCCACCCCGCATCACAACTTAAGGATGTGCATCAACACAGGGGGTAAACATGGCAGCAAATCCACTGATGTCGGCAGTCCAAGGTACAAAAATTATATAATTATATTAGATAAATATAATTATATATTATATATATATTTACACTAATAGGATAAACTGTGCTATTGAAAAGCCAGGTCTGCTGCAGTTCAAGGACTGTTGACAATGAAGTAAAAGTTGCATGAGATAAGTGCGGTGGGGAAACCTTGTATCACTAAAATGTCATCTTTACTGCAGTGAAGGGAAGAAAAACATGGCAAAAAATATCCATTATAAGTCCAAGGCAAATCAACTTGTTTTAAGAATTTCCTTGACTCAAGAGACATTACCGAAACATTGAAACGGGTGAAACTTAATTGGAAACAAGTCGACCCTGACAAATCTCACCCAACTGGCAATGGTTTTTCAAGAAAACAAGATTCTTGTTCACGACAGAAACACTGACAGAATTTGAAGTGTAAAATGCTGTATCTGACTGCATTCAAAACTTTTTAAGGCCTTGACTTTAGATACTATGGTTTAAGACTTTTTAAGTTTTTCAGGACCTGCAGACAAACTTCTCTGTCCTCTTTAGGTGCATTCCTGCCAAGCATGTTGTTTGTAGCGGTCTATTTGAACTTTCCTACTTTAGTTCGGTGCGTTTGGCCAGGTGAGAACAGCGCCATTCAAACTCGGGTGGCACCAAAAAAACGATTGGGTCTCAAAAAAACAAACTGTTGGTGTGATCGCACCCTGAATCAAGGGAAAACTGACCCTAAAGCGGTTGAAGTCGGAGTAGGAGTCGTCGTAGGTCTTGTGGTGCGCCTCCACCAGGCAGGAGATGATCTGGGCCTGCTCCTCGTTCAGCCGTGGCCTCAGCGCCTCCTTGGCCGCTTCCTCCTCCTTCCGCTTCAGGATCATGTCCTTCTTCCTCTGCACCTCCTCGTCTGTCAGGATGACTGGAAGGGAGGATGGAGAGGGAGAACAGGAGCCAGAAAGAGTGAGTCAGACAGAAAGAATGACTTTGGATTTTTATGTTCTTTACTGAAATATCTAACAACAAAACGTAGCATGTTTTGTGGACATAAATAAAATCAACTAAAACTCACCAACACCAAGACACGCCCACAAATAGAAGCAACAATAACAATAGTCAAAAGTCTGACTGTATTTAAATACACTCTTATCCCACCATTAAAATTACATTCTGCAGCCCGCAAACTTTCAGATTATCATTTCAAAATGGAAAGAAAGAAAAAAGGAAAGAATTATTACAGCTTATCATATGTGCTTACAATCACACAACAATTGAGTGACAGCATGCTTAAAACTATTCCCACTATCACTTGTGTTCATTTGCAAAACACTATCAGTTAATAAAAATCATTATGTTAAGATCATTTTAATATTGGAGCTATTAAATGATGAACTTGTCTGTAAAAGTGTTATTTGTCAACTGAGGAGGTACGTTGCCTGCCAACCTTTTAAAAGTACCACACATTTCACTTTCATGCCACCAAATCAGAGCAGACCCCTGTTGGTATCCATCACACAAGAAGCAAAAGAAAGACACGAAAGTGCAAATGAGACTTCGATGTAATCAACAGGTTACTCCATTATCACCCCAAGTATGACTGGGTGACAACTGATCTGGACTGGAATTTAGTGAAAGTAAACACACACAGAACTAATGTTGTGAAACCACTCGCTCTCTCACCTATCTGCATGACAATGTTGTTATACGCAGGGGAAACTGATAGGGGGGGATAATCCACCTACTCATGGCAAGACTGAAACAAAAAACTCAGTGTACTCAAATAAATCAAGTGTGCGATTGTAGTTACACGCTTGACAACATCAAGCCGATGCCAGTAGAATAATCAGGCTCTCAGATCAAAGCTGTTCCAAGCAGCAGACCAAGACGGCCAGAGGCTTGAGATGGAGCTTTAACTGTGTCAACGTGTTGCTTGGGTGTATTTGAAAGAGAAAATCCACACTAAAACAAAATCTACACACCTGGCTCTCACTCCAAAAAGTCACACGCCATTTCACTTTCATGTGGTTTATTGGCATCAAAGTAAAGCATAATATTGGCACGGCATCAAGATAAAAGATATGATTTTTTACATGCAATCCCGCCCTCAGTTTCCAATGACAGAACTTGTATCTGTATGATGTATGAAGACACAATGGGGTTAACGTCCACACTGAAAGCAGATCGCAGTATGTCAGGAGAGATGTTGGTGTCCAAAAATATTGCCTGAGCTGTCAAAGATCACAGCAGTAGTGAATGAAAAGTGTGAAGAGACATGAGAAGAAGTCAGCAGTAAAACTAAGTTAGTGCTAAACTGGGTAGGGGAACTTTAAACACAAGCTCCACATATTTCCGTCCTGGGGTCCTCAGGTTGACACGAGGAAAAGGCCTGTCATATGTGCTGCCTTTTTAGAAAGCCGATGCCCTGGGTGTTCAATGTTAAAGTGGCTTCTGCCTTATTCATGCTGTGACAGAGAGGAGTGAGAGTGGTGAGGAGTGACAGAGTGGGGATAGACATACCGGGCAGTGTATAGCACTCCTAGCACTCCTACTGTTTATAGTAACTCTTTTTTTTGTTTTACTAGACTAGAGTGGAGCAGTGGTTGTCTATATGGATATTGTGTATTAAAGTATTTTTTTGCTTTTATGGAGGGAGGGAGGGGAGGAGGAAGAGACAAAGACATGTTGCTATTTTTTAAACTGATAATATTCAGTAATATATTTAAACTTTCACCTGTTTCAACTACCTTTTAAGAACACAATCATATTAATGTAAAGATGTGACTTTTTCTGTATTTATTGTGAGAGAGACAGAGATTACTTTTCCTGTTTTGTCGCCTATGTCAGTATCAGTGGTTACGCAACTGTAAATCAAATGTCACAGAGCTATGGTGTGTGTGTGTTTGTGTGTCTCTACATAAATGTGTGTGAGAACATGGTGTTCTGCTGTGAGCTGCTGCTGGGAATACAGAGCTAATAACACAGAGGACAGGAGAGGGGAGAGGAGGGCAGGGGGGGAGAGGAGGGCAGGGGAGGAGAGGGGGGGAGAGGAGGGGAGAGGAGGGGAGAGGAGAGTGTAAACCACCTCATGCTACAGGACGTACCACTTTTAGCATGAGACAGATGGAGGGCTCTTCAGCTATTACACAGTGGGGTCAGACCCCTGGCTCTGTGCTTCACTACAGTAGCTGCTACAGTACCGCACTGACCCCTGCATGCCTTGGCCCATATTACCCCTCTCATCCTCTGCCACAGTTATCCATCAGGCATTCTGCTGGACAGACATCATGACGGCCAAACAAACAGACTGACAGCCAAAGAGAGAGAGCGGCCGAGAGCCAAGAGGTCAAAACCCATGCAGATGAGAGGTTGAACCTGCCAGACCAACAGATAGACAGACAGCCAATCAGCTGAAGGCAGATGCAGACAGTGATCGGCAAATGAAGCTGTCCTGATATCGATACTTTACTGACATGAGTTTTGGTGCAATATAACACTTTTCCAGCAGGAGGAAAATGTCTCCTGACATGTGAAAATGTTAAACTGCTGCTATTTGTGAAGGTCATAGGCAGAGCACCTCTTGTTTAGGAGCCTTGGCTATGCAGGCTAAATGCTATTCTGTTTTATTATTTTATTAGGTTTAACTCAATAGGTAACCTCAATAGGTCTAATGCCAATAAGGTGCATTGACAAGTTAAATGACAAGTTATATTCTCTAGCTCAGTGGTTCCCAATCCAGTCCTCAGGTACCCCCTTGTCCTGCAGGTTTTAGCTCTGGCTCTACTCAGGCACACCTGAACCAATAAAGGCATCATGGAAACATGAAGCCTGTAATGGAGCTAAAACCTGCAGGACAGGGGGTACTTGAGGACTGGATTGGGGACCACTGCTCTAGCTTATACAGTGGTCAGTGCCTAATTTGCTCAAATTAATATATAAATGCAACTGATGCATTTGTTCTTTTACTTGTTTGACAATAGACCAATAAGGGGTGGCATGTAATGGCCTGTAAATTGAGCAGCATTCAGATCGGTGCTCTGACGGTTCTGAAAAACTGGCATCGGTGCACTTCTAGTTTATACTGACTGTATTCATGGTAACTATACTATAATTAAAGTTGATTTTTCATGATTGCACCCTGGATTGCAACCACAGAAGCGGCATTACATAACAGTATGATGTGGTGATGCAGACAACAACAACAACGACAGTTAAGCTCCACGGGCTAAAAAAGGTACTTAAATGAATCGGACTGCTTAGCTAACCAAAGGCTTTGCTTGGCTTTCATCTCTTTCAACCCACCGTCATTAATTAGGCTTCGGCTATGTTCCAAAGTCCATCCAGACCCATGCCAGGAGCCGACCGCCTAGAACCACTCCTTGTGGTAAGGACATCCTAGTGTGTGGCACTAACACTAACCGTGAATAGGCAGAGTTTGGTCAAAGCTTGGCAAAGGCAGTCAAAGCAACTATTCTAAGGCTGGGACATGATTGAACTGGTCAGCCTCCAGCCAAGTTTGAGCCCTGGATGGCATCATTAAGGCGGGAGTTGGAGAAAAAAAACAACAGACCATCAAAGCAACATCTTGGCCACCCCACAGCACGGACGGTCAAAACAAGCCAACCCAAACCACAGCACTTGGCAGACGTGGGCCAGTTTACCAAGAGAACGTCTGCTGTTTGGAAAAGGGCTTATTGGATGTGGTGATGTGTTGCCATGCAATGCCATGACAGAAGAAAGAAAGAAAGAAAGAAAGAAAGAAAGAAAGAAAGAAAGAAAGAAAGAAAGAAAGAAAGAAAGAAAGAAAGAAAGAAATAAGTAAACAGGTAGAAACAGAATGAGTTAAAGGACAGCCTGGTGATTTATGCTGCACTGCCAATCTCCACACCAAGACAGAAAAAAAGACAGAAAGAGAGAGAGAGAGGAATTGATAACAAATGAGGGTGCGGTGAACAGTAGTAATGACAGACAGACAGCGATAGAGAGAGAGAGTGTGTAATGACAGAGAGATAGACATAGATCAAGAGAAAGACAGAGAAAGACAGAGAGAGAGAGAGAAAGAGAGAGAGAGAGAGAGAGAGAGAGAGAGAGAGAGAGAGAGAGAGAGACAGAGAGAAAGAGAGAGAGAGAGGGGTTGGTTGAGGGCAGCTGAGGACAGCAGAGCCTCTCTGTTTGTGGAGGCCAGAGCTTCACAGCAGGCTTACTCATTAACCAGAAGACTGACCAATTCAGCGTGATACACGTCAAGCCGGATTCGGTGTGTGAACTTGTCTCTTCACACCAGTATTTTAAACGATTAGCAATTTTAATAATGTTCAAATAATTTGCACTTTAAGCAGTGACTCAAAATGTTGCGTCAAAGACAATGCTGCCATACGCTGATGAATGCTGATTTTATATTGCTAAATCTTTCTTTCTTTTGTAAGACAACATATACTCATTTTAGAATACATCAGAGCAATGTTTGCTAACTGATCCGTTACTAATGTTAGCTAGGAAAGTAGCCTAACATTACTGTATTCTCCATAGAACAGATGAAGGCAGCTGTTCATCCAGGAATCCAGAGAGCTGAGATCACGTTAACAAATAAACTGATAATTAGGTCTGTGCATGCGCTGTAAGGGTGTGCAGAATTTGGACTTGTTCACTCGTTGAGTATTGACTTTAGTTTTAAACCTTGCCCCTGACATATATCTCTATTTGGGCTGTGCATGTACCATTTTCAACCTGACCTTTTGCCTGTTGACCTGAACTCTGTCAAGGGAGATGGCGAGAAAGGCAAAGAGTGCAGGGTGGGGCTGGTTGACGAGAAGTGAAGGAGATGGAGAGACAGAGGCACCCTTTCCATCTGGCACTGACACACATTTCGTGTCTGGATTGTGTCTAGATACGATTTAGCTGGAGTACATTTACACCTACACATTTACATTGGATGTCTTTTCTTTGCCAATTCCAGCGCATATCACATCCTGTCCTAATATTTATATCCTTTACAACTGAAAGTAAACACCTCGCCGCTTGTTCCTCATCCACAAGTATCCTGACAATCCACTTTGTGACATTCCGAGCTGCCAGTTTGATTTGGTTTTCTTCCATTATCATAGTTAGCTGTAGATATACTGAAGATGCGTTGCATTCATACTTAGCTATTGTGTACATGTGTCTCTAACCACCTCCAGAGGTGTTTTGGGTGATCAGATCTTCGATGTGCCTTGACTGAATATTTTTGCTCTGTCCAACTAAAATCAGAACACCCAGGATGCATGTTGATGTAGGTGGAAAAAGGGTCAAAGAGACAGTAAGAGAGAGAGAGAGAGAGAGAGAGAGAGAGAGAGAGAGAGAGGCGAAATGGAGGGCAGCACCACAGGCAAAGCTTTGCTGTAGAAAAACACCAAGGGAGGGAAGAGACTCATTTGAAAGGCTGAGATGTTTGAGATCAGAAACTGTTCTGCGGTTCATAATCCTGTTACCAACACCAATTCACACATTAAAAAACATACACAATCATGGCACCCATGAAAATCCACACATGTGCACACACACACACACACACAGTGGTCTTTTCCTGGCATCTCTCTGGGTATCCTCTGTCAAACAAGGACAGCGTAGGGAGTGTTTACTCCACACAGTGCTGGCAAAGCTCAGAGAGGGCAGGACCAAGCCTGGGTTGGCGCACACGCGCGCGCACACACACACACACACACACACACACACACACACACACACACACACACACACACACACTCCTAATCTGAATGCTGGCAGAGCTTAGACAAAGTACGAGAGGGTGGCATGAAGGCAGACAAACGTGCAAGCACAGATACACACACACACACACACACACACACACAGAATGACTGAATGGTAATTAATCCTCAGGGATGTGTTCAGGAACATAAAATAAAGCAGGAAAAAAATCTGGAAACCAGTAAGCTCCCGTTAGAAATGAATGGGAGTTGTAATGGTAAAAAAAAACAATCATGAATCCTAATCTGAACGGTGGCTTTAAGGAGGCACTAAACACATCGGATTAACAGGGTGGCATTAATGCACAGAAGCCATTTTATTTCACAAAAGCTAAACCAGTGCATTGTCCTTGCACTGCAAAAAATCACAAGCTTGGCAAGGGATTTTATTTTGGATCCATATTCATCAACCTTACTTCAGGATATTTTAGTCAAAATCACCTTTCTGCACTGCCAGAACATTTTGCAAATTTCATGAATTCCACTTGATTCATGACAATGTGACAAATTAAAAATGACATCATGAAACAAAGAATTAAATCCACATTCAAGACAAATGTCCTTGTTTGAAGCAAATGTTACTGACAAGGTTACCCTGAAAAAGGTTATATTTATTGAAACCAGCACAATTATCTTCCAGTGCTAAAAGATCCTTTGATTAAGAAAAATATCCAGAAATGAGGTCTGGAAAAAAACAACAACAAAAACAACACGTCCCTTAGCAACCATAGCAAGTCATTTTTTGCAGTGTGGTCACAAGATTTAGAGTGAGACTGATTACACACTAGGAAGGAGGCATGGTTAGGAACATACATGTAAAAACAACCACATAAAATGACATGCACATGCACTTGTACGTGTGTGTCCATGCACACTTCTGTGTAAACTTTCCTTGTCAGTGATCAGTCATATGATCCAAGGCAAATTCCAAAAGGGAAACCTCAAACACACACACACACACACACACACACACACACACACACACACACACACTAGGGCTCATAAACACACATCAGTATTTATCTTCTTTTAAAACCCTGTCAGCGTGTGTGTGTGTGTGTGTGTGTGTGTGTGTGTGTGTGCGCGTGTGTGTTCAGTATCAACTCTGAACACACACTCAGTATCAGCTTATTATTACCACATGAGCACACACACACAGCCGAGCCAACCAGGGCAGCTGTAGCACCGAGTGGTTTGTACAGTGGCCTTGCTTCACCCACGACCCTGTGGCCTACAGGCATCGCACCAGCTGGGAGAAACAAAGAGACCATTTTTTTACTGTTCTCTCTCCCCTTCTCTCTCCCCCCCCTCTCTCCCCCTCTCTCCCCCTCTCTCTCAGTGTCATAGAGAATGTACAGTACACTGGGGTTCATAAAGGCTTGTGACTGTTTGTGGTCAACAGGTTGGCTAACAACAGTCTGACCCCTGGCCTGCATCGCACTCACACAGACACACAGACACGCACGCACACACATACACACACACACACATACACAGTCTGTTTTTGAATGAAATATTGGCTAGACCACTTTGGAGAAAGGGAGCCATTGTTGAATGGTACTTTGACCTTTCTTCTTTCCTTCCTTCCTTCCCTCTCTTTCCTTCTCTTCTTGTCATCTTCCAGCACCCTGTTTAGCACTGCACTATGGTGGCTAATCCACACTGTATAGTAGTAGTCTACTATCTGAACCTAGCCAAGAACTACTACCTCTCATGGTTATGCTGATGTAATTAAACAAAGGCCCTCCACTTACATTTTTACATTGACGAGTGAATATTACTTCATAAGCGGTGTAACATGTTTAATTGATGATGTAATAATAATAATAATAACAGTTATTACATTATTAGTCATTACTTTGTCAGTTAAAAATACACAAGAAGTAAGTTAACATAATAATGAGATGTTTTTTCATTATCCATCTATCTTGTTCTAGACTGCAGCCACTGGAGGCAGGTCTCTCAGAAATACTCAATACCAATCACTAAGCCCCCTGTGTTTTGACAATTGTAATTTCAAGCCATGTCATACGTAGCGTCATTGAAATAAATAAATAAATAAATGATTGAATAATTACATAAATAAATAAATAAATAAATACATCCATACATTTAATGTCACATGTAATTATTTATGCTCACATTTCATTTTATTATTATTTATTTATTGTCACCTTACACAATATATTTAATAATTTATAGATGTATTTATTTATTAATTAATTTAGTCCAAAATATTCCTCCATAGTTGTGAGGTGACGTCTCCTTTATCCCTCCTCAAAGCACTGCCTACTAATCTTCCACCCTGGTATCCTTAACTAACGTGATCAGAAGATCAGACCTGTATTTCATATATGCGAGGCAATACATTGAGTTCCAGTACGTTTAGACACTCACAAGAAAGTATTTGAAAGTCAAACTAGTACACATTGATTGAGAAATTACCTGAAACTATCTGAATTGCTCTGATGCGGTAAACCCCACCCATCTGGTATTCCAAACAGGATAATACTGCCATATGGTACAGCCTGCTTTCATGCATATGTGCCATTCTCTGTCCCCACGTTGCAAATCAGATCAATTTACACTCTGCTGCAGATTCTATTGGCTGCTGTTGCTGCTGGATGTCTATAAATATTAGATTAAATGATATTCAAGCAGGAAACCCGTTTGCTGCTAGCGCCAGCCAACCTGACTAATCTCTCCTGACACTTGTCCTCACCAACACACAAGAGATAGAGCAAACACATGCATGGACATCTAACACACAGTAATAAATCATGTGGGTTTTTGCTCTATGGTTGTTCCTCCGTATAATCTTAAGATAAAAGTCAGTGGGCCATTCGTAGCACGTACAATATACAAGTACATGCAGTGGCTCTCATTTATCAAGCCTTGTATGAACTGATCTGCAGGGTGTTTAACAAATGCAAATAAAATCATTTCAGTTTCAAATTAGACAGAACCGGCTTCAAAACATTTCGCAGTTGTGATTCGTGTATCAAGTCCTCACTGGACAAAATGATGACACCTTTACCGACTAGCTCCTACTATAATTTAGAGAGACTGAATGATGGACTTCAGGTATTGATTGTTTTTCACCCTATAGCTCATGTGTGTGCTTGTTCAGGATTTCTTTGACTCCAGCCACATCAATGAATATTACATCAAAAGAACATCAAGAGAAGGCAGGGATAATGTTACATGCTGCCTTAATCCCTCAGTAAGAACCCTCAGTAATCCTTTAGATTTATTTTTTCATCCATTTAATAGTGTAATTCTTGAGTGCCTTGGGTACTTTGAAAGGCACTCTTAAATTAAAGTTATCATAATTCATATTTATGTGCATCAAATATCTATTTTCCACCACAGACACATCTTAATGCTTTTGTCTGGTTGTAATATGTTAGTAATCGGATGAAGCAAGTCACACATTCCTTATGAAATTTAGAAACCAGCCAAAAGAAGACTGTATATCAAACATGTCTTACAGTAATCTAAATGAATGGTTACAGAAGTCACTTATAGCCATTTATTCTGGTATTGAGTAAAATCTTCAAGACATCAATCATTTTCTTCAATCAGGTCATATTATCTTGATAGAAGCGGAGTGATCTAACAAGGGCAAAGATAATCAAGATAATGTCACTTGTTTTAAGTAAATTGCCAAAACAGGTGAATTTGCATTGGAAACAAGTGAAATTATCTCAGCCCACTGGCATTCAACATTTCAAGACTCAATAATCCACTAAACGAGCTGTTAAAATTGACTTTTTTCTACAGTGCACTGTAGAGGCCAGACTGGCTGCTGGGTAAACCTGTGTGTGAGAGCGAAGTGCTCTCCTAGACTTCATCACTTACTGTCAAATTCCCCCCGAGGGCTGAATCTTTATCTTTTTGAGTGCCCAGCCTACAACCACGCGAGACTGTATCAACTTGTCTGCTTGAACAAGGATTTAAATAAATACTTTGCCTGGCTGGAACCCATCTATGATGTTGAATCACATAGATTAGATACATTATCAGCCATTATCAGGCTAATCAGCAGCCGAGCCAGCTCACACATGGCTGTCAGCAGAATGCCAGGAAAATGTAGTCTGCTATGAGCTGCTGACTAAAGATTATGAGACAATTAGCAAGCGATGAACAGCTGATTCCAGTTGTTTCAGAGCTAAATGTTTCTTAAAAAAAACATCAGCTATTACATTATAATCTTAGAT
The DNA here is from genome assembly GCA_034670385.1 of Hoplostethus mediterraneus. Lineage (NCBI taxonomy): Eukaryota > Metazoa > Chordata > Actinopteri > Trachichthyiformes > Trachichthyidae > Hoplostethus > Hoplostethus mediterraneus. The sequence goes on along the minus strand of JAXDDW010000001.1, from coordinate 4,345,883 downwards.
CAAAATAATAGTACAGACAATTTGCACTCCATCATGCAAAGATCATGCATGATCCTTTCCCACTAATCATGACTCTGTTCTCGCATCCATGTTGATCTCTGGACACTACTGGCATTAACTGTGACTGCAACTGTAACTGCTGCATACAACAGCCTTGTCCTCTGCTGTCTTCTGCTGTCTTCTGTTGTACATTAACTGCCGAAGATGGTTTCTCTAATGGGTTTTAATCAAATTAAACAATGCATACAAAATTGTGCGCACTAAGCAAAGCAGGCTGGCAAGCGCGGAGGTGGCATTGACAACAAAAACAAACATGGTGGGTGTAGAGTCTTTAAACATGATACTGTACAACCTTTCGTAGGAGGCAACAGAAACAATAATCACTTTTGCTTTTGCTGCTTTGAACGCTACTACAGTGACTCCTTCACTACGGATGAGGGAGGTGGTCTGGCAGACCCCATCACAGTCCAATTGTGAGATCTTGCGTTAACATGCGTTTTTCCTTATCCAGATAAGATATCCAGATACAGACAAAACGTATGAAATCCAAAATAGTTTTCTACCAGAAAAGTAATGTCAAATGTTTATTAAATATTTGTTGTTGCCATGTATAAGTCTCCATCGTTGTTGTATTGCCATGATTTGGTATATTAGAATATTAACAAGTGCATTTCTTTGCTTTTATTTTTATGAAGCATGAAATAAAGCTAACATTAGCTGATTCCAAAGAATAATAACATCTTAATTCTAACTGTTGAAAGATCGTGTGGATGTGTTTTTCAATATTACAGCTGATGGAAATTAACACAATATTCATTTTTATTTCAAATGTGATGGGAGCATAGCTAGCGTGTGAGAGATCAGAGAGGTCAACTCACACTCTTTCATCATGCCGATGTCGACGCAGCGTTTGAGGCGGCAGGCCTGGCAGTGGCGTCGGTTGTCCTTGGTGATGGTGCAGCTTCCGTTGAAGGGGCAGGTGAATGTTGCTTTACGCTTCATGCTGCGTCTGGAGGGGTTACAAATACTTCAGTTACTAAGATGTAATCATTTACCCTTGATGATAGTGTAGCTTCCACATAAGGACCAGGAGAAAGTGGGTTCATGCTTCATACTGCGTCTGTAGGGGCTAGGGGTGGCGATAATCGTGTTTATAATCGTAATTGCGATTTAATTATGTAATCGTGGCAAATTTTCAAAATCGTTCATTTCGATTGTTATTTAGGCTACAAGAACGAGGAACGTCTACTAGCGCCAGTTAGCAAAGCAACCAGTGTGAGAGTGTGTGTGTGCGCGCGCATCAGACGTAACATCACTTTCCTGTGAATGAATGGGCCAAATACTTTCCCCAATGCTGCGTTCATGAACTGTCCCCTTAAAAAATACTACGTGGTATTCAGTCACGTCCCTCCGCCCCGTCCAGTAACGCCGTGTTCAGACAGGTTTGGACTGTTCGAACTGTTGTTGTTGCGAGCCACGAGCGAATGTGTCAAGCCGGGCAGGAAGTCAGACACAGGAATGGCATAGAGCATCTGATCAATTTCAAAATAAAACAAATTTCAAAATAAAACAAAACAAATAAAATAATCGTTCATTAATCGTAATCGAGGTAAAAGTTTGAAATATAACGATATTGATTTTTAGTCATATCACCCACCCCTAGTAGGGCCTACAAATAATGACAGGTGATGGTGCAGCTTCCATTGAAGAGACATTTAGGAAACAGCACCACAGCCTGGCTGATGCACTGGGTCCTTTACAAACACTTCAAATTCAACTTCATTGAACAGGTTGTCTAGATTCATATTAAAAATCACTCTTATGTTGAAGGGCGTCGTACTGCACCTGGGGGGCTTGAAAATAATTAAGACTTCATTAGCAAATCTAATGAATAATCTGTGGTACTTGGTGTAGATTCACATAATGAAGGTGAAGGAGGCCTTTATGCATCATAATAAATCTGGGAAAACAACAAAATGCCATTTATAACTGGTGGTCATTGAAGAATGTGGGTTTTAGTTTATTCTTCAGACTTCACATTGGCACTGGGGAATCATTTATGGTGTGTGATGTATACCTGCTGTCTAGTCATAGTGATAGATGACGACAAAAACAAGTAGGAAATAATGCTGCAAAAAGGTTAGTTAGACAGAAAGTAGAAGAAAGACAAAAACAGTAAAACAGAGAGGACAGCGTAAGACAGGGTAAAAGAGAGTTGAGGGAGTTGAGGAGTGAGAGAGATGTTGATCTGAGTTTGTGACCCAATATAAGCAGTTATTTTGTGGTAGAAATAAGTTGCAATTCAACTGAACTGTAACAACCAATGTCAAAAGAACTCCTTTGCCAACACAAAAGAAAGAAGCACAGCGCCAACGATACGTGCTCTCTTAAAATGATGGACGAAATCAGGAAACCAGGAAGTTATTATATGATAACCTGCTGACCTGCGATCAGCCAAAGGAAAGGCGAAGTATGAAATGAAAATAGCTGAAGAAAAGGACGATATCTCACCGGATCTATGCACAACACACCCCAACATGGCACATTGCTCTGTGCCACACTTTTACCACAATGGCAGTGCAACGGTCCAGAGCTCTGAGAATAGTCTGGAGAACTTTATGCAAGGCTTACATGCACTAAGAGAGCTGGCCAACAAGCTGAAGACAGAGCCAGATATTAAACCTGAGGACAGGTCTACTCACACGCACACACAAAAGGGACATAAAAATGCAATTAAAAGTTTTGCTGCTCCGTTTGCAGTCACAGTGTGTGTATACACACACACACACACACACACACACTGACGACCAAGCCGTTAAACCCACCTGAAGAATCCCTTGCAGCCCTCGCAGGTCATGGCGTTGAAGTGGAAGCCGGTGGCCTTGTCGCCGCAAACTCCGCAGATCCGCGGGGCATTGCGGTCAAACTCATCTGGTCCGACCACCGACGTCGTCACCGTCATGGGCTCCATCACTGGAGAGACAACAAGAGGGGGCGAGGGTTAGAGGTGGTTTTTCCTCACAGTGAGAGAAGTGGGTGACTGTGATTGCAAGCATGCGTTCGGCGTCTCACTAACTTCAGACAGAAAACATATCGAGGTCCGGGACACGGGTAGATACATTGAGTGACCGTGTACGCGTGTCCATGAAGTTTGCCGTTTTCCTACCTCAACAAGTCTTGAAAAGCTGTTTGTTTCCCCTCGCCGGTGTGTGTGTGTGTGTGTGTGTGTGAGAGTGGGAGTGTCTGAGTATGTCTGTGATGCTTGTTGGGGAGGTGTGTGCTCTCCTCTCTTTATACAGACAGGTGTTGGGCTATTAGAATATTTAGCAAAAGGCATTGACAGGAACACTCGTTTCGCATCTTGTTGCCATTGGCTAAATGACTCAGCAGACACAGGTACGCACACACACACACACACACACACACACACACACACACACACACACACACACAGTCCTAACTAGTGCTAATCAGAATGGTGGCATTGCTTTGCAAAATCAGCGAACACAACATTAATGGGAAAGAGAATTAATGACTGAAAGAGGGCCATTTGCCAAGGGCTGAGAAATGACCGATACATTTAATACCGCCAAGATGAAATATTGTCCCCAGCAATAATTCATCCACCCACACTCACACACACACCATCTGGCTGTCCCCTATGAAATAAACAGCAGTAGAGTAACACACACCGAAAGGCCGACTGTAAGCGAACTAATCCATTTCAATGTGTACTGAAACTACCTCTGTCTTAACTCCAGCTGAACTGATTAGGCTGTTTTAAGAAAGTCAAATAAGCAGAGAGGGGAGAGGGAGAGATGATGGAGGAGGCAAAAACTTATAGTAGGTAGGATCAGTGGGTGACAGTGTTGGTTCTCCTGAATAAACAGCCCTTGGCCCGTACAGTATGTGTACAATATCTTCAGATACGCCTGACAAACGGACTCTGGATTGGTTCTTAAATCACGTTAGTTCATATGCTGGTGTGACCTGTTCAGCTGAACTGACCAGGCCCATGTACGAAGTTGTTTTAGCCTTTTTAATAATAATTGATATACTGTACTGCTTTTGCGAAATAGGTTTCTATCCTGGTATGGCAATTTGAATTTTATTACAGTAATTTATCAGACGCTTTTATCCAAAGCCACTTACAATAAGTGCATTCAACGTAGGTAGGCAAGAGAACTACTAGTCACCAGAAATCGTGCATTTCCTTCTGAAACAAGCATCTAAGAGCAGAATCGGTGGAAGTAAAAGTGCAAGTTAATTGGATTGAAATTAACTGAATTGAGAGAAAGAGAGAGAGAAGGGGAGGAAGATACAGGAGAAAAGGTCAGAAGATGACAGAGAGATAGAAAAAGACAGACAGACTGAGAGGAATAGGAAATGGGCAAATGTAGGATTGGTCGGCCCTCACATCTGTTATACTTGAATAAAGAGATCCGGGCCTGTACGTAAAACAACCCCATGGAGAAATTTGATGTGTGACAAGGAAGAGAAAAGGAAGACATGAGAGGAGAAAGAGGAGAAGAAAGCCAAATAAGGTCAAACAGAGGAGGGGGGTAAATGCGGAGGGGGGGGGGACAGTCACATGGCTGCAGAATATAGCCGACGGGGAGTTGATGTGCATAGAAGTAGGACACAGATTGGGTCAAACGAGGACGATGGGATAGCGGGAATTAACGGAGAGAGAAAACAAGGAAGAGGGAGGGATGGGGAGAGATAAAAATAATGAAGGCGGTGGGGAGAAGCAGGAGTAGGTGAGGGAGAGGGAGAGAGATGGAGACAAACACAGTCAGACTCCATTAGCTCTCATTACCTCTCGGCTAGTTGAAGCTTCTGCGTCGGTTCCCGGGAAAACGCACACATGTGGGGGCACACACACGCACGCGCACGCACGCGCACGCACGCACACACACACACACACACACACACACACACACACACACACACACACACACACACACACACACACACACACACACACACACACACACACACACACACACACACACACACACACACACACACACACACGAGCCAGGAGGTACTGGCCATGAAGCGTCAGTCCCATTACTCAGAACGCACCACACCAGGAAACCAGGACACACACACATGAACACACACTCTCAAAACACTGCAACCCTGCTAAACATTTTTCTAACAGAGGACACCTATCTACAGGCTATAGCACAGATAAGTCTCCAAAACCTCCCATGTGAGTGGGAAAAGCTTGTAGGTAACTATTTCTTTCAAGTAAGCACAGCAAACAGAAACTGAAAATAAGTTTGAGTTAGTAAACTCACATATATCCTCCTTCTACTTACTCTAATATGCTTGTCTTATACCTTTACTCCATGTTTATTTCTTTTTACAGCAAGTACAGAAAGCTTCCTGTTGAAATCCCTGAAATAGATGCAATCTCCTGTTGTTTGTGACTAAAGCACAGCCAAAAACTAGTCATGACTAATTCTTGTAGCCATTCTAATATATAGTATGTTGCTGCCACATCAGTAGCATTAGTATAAGAGGCAACAGCCTGTAGTCAGCTCCACCAATCAGAAGTAATGGAATTCTACCCTGGAGTCAGCTCCACCAATCAGAAGTAATGGAACGCTAGTCTGTAGCCGGCTCCACCAATCGGAGGTAATGTACTGCAACGCCAGAGCCAATCCCAGCTCAGTTGGCTTGGTCCCAGATGGCAGTGGAACCAGTAGATTTCTGAACTGAGACACTGAAACATAAACTCAGATACTATCTACACATTATAACCAAGTTTTGAAAATTACAACTGAGGTGAGTAACTCCCTAATTTGTCTTTATCCAGGGCCCCAAGCTGAAGGAGGACCCCTAAAGTGTCTCGACAAAAAGCCTTTTGTGGCTATTTATGAATATATACTTTTATTTCACACTGCTCTGGTTTCAAAATATGCAGGTCTGCAGGTTTTCACTCCAGCCGAACACTACAGCAGGTGATTTCACTGATTAGACTCCTCTCTGGCTGCAGGTGTGCTAATCAGTGCTAATCAGCTAATCCGTGAAATCACCTGGTGTAGTCTTTGGGTGGAGTGAGAACCTGAAAACCTGACTCTCAGCCATCCATGTCACATGGTATGTGACATAGGACCCATAATTCCTAGCTACATCCCTGTATGGGAGCCCAGTACAACAACAGTCTTCTACTGCTGGACACTGAGCAGCTCCACCAGAGCAGCTAGGGATTAAATGTCTTGCTCAAGGGCACCTCGATGATAATTGTTGAGTGATTGGAGGGAGTCGCTCAATCATTCTTTCAATCCGCATCTTCCCACCTGGTCCGGGGGGGGGTTTTGAAACCTTCCAGCTACACTCTAACCTCTAGGCTACCACTTTATTTGCCTTTCTGTGTGTTGGGACCAGCCACTACTGCATCATTCCCTCACTCGATCAGGACTTGGCTGGGTGAAAATGTTCAGTAACCTGAATAGTTAGGTGACAAATACAATTCAAGCCACTTAGAGGAGTTTTGGCTTACACTGATAAGCAACAATATTTAGTTTCAGGAGAAAACTGAAAAACCTCCAGACCTGTGAATGTCACACAAGCAGAAACCGTTTTGACCAAGTAGCCAAAGCTTAATCCTACTGCCAATTGAACATCTACCGTGTGTGTGTGTGTGTGTGTGTGTGTGTGTGTGTGTGTGTGTGTGTGTGTGTGTGTTCACATGTAACCACACTGGCTTGTCTAATTCACAAACATACTGCTATTAAATTAGATCCATGAAGAATCCATTAGCCATTGCTGATACATACAGTGTGTGTTGGAGCTAGTGGGGAGGGTGATATTGTTGACAGGAAATGATGTGCGCGCACACAAACACACCATTATTCATAGTGTCAGAAAAAAAATAAATGAGTGTTTGTTTCTGGTCCAGCAGGAGGTGAATAATTAAACAGTTGGAGAGAAGGTGAGGAGTAGTCACGGCATCAAGAGGATCAATAGAGCCACAACAACAACAACAAAACAACCTGCTTTTTCATTAATTGCAATGATTAACAGCAGTATGATTAGGCTCCAGGTTTGTTACCAAGAGACGTATTGCTATTTCTCCTATGTCACTCCTCTGTCTCTTTTTTGCTTTATCCGTTTTCACTTGTTTCTTTTTCTTTCCATCACTCTTTTGAAACAACCATCGCACCAGCAACCCCACCCACCCCTTGTACACAGTTTATGTCTTCATCGTTTTTCTCAACACCTATTTTCTGAGAACAGGCCAATTGCATGATTGTGTGTCTAAGAGACCGGGGGCAGGGATAAAGAGATAGAAATGACAAGAGATGGATGCAGAAAGAGAGTGTGTTTATCACAGAGGAGAGAGAGAGAGAGAAGGGATGGTATATTAGTTAGGGTTCAACCAATACAGGTTTTTGAAGGCCGATGCTAATATATTTGTGTTGAAACCAGTATGCCAGCATTCTGAAATTTGGAGCAGATATATTCATATTTGACCATTTTCATGCCAAAAACATTCCAAAAATTAAAAAGGTATTCAGTGTTTCCCCCCAGAATCTTATTTTTGTCAGGGTGGATAAGACTCTGAAACAGCATTTAGACCATCCTGGGACACTACAACTCTCCACTGAAAGAGATGAGAGATAAGAGACGTTGGACAAAACAGCGATTAGCTATGGATAATGGATTCTTCATGGATCTAATTTAATCCAATCATTTGAAGATATCTACACTGGGGAGAATGATTTCATTAAATATGTGTTAAACGGCTATGATTCCCTAGCCAGAAAATCACTGAGAGAGAAAAACAAAGATGTAAACACACACACACACATACACACAGACACACAGACACACAGACACACACACGCACACACGCACACACACACACACACACACACACACACAGGCAGCCTTTATAAATATGAACCTTACTCTGATCTGTAAAGAACTATATACTGTATTTATAAAGAACTATAAGCCACTATTGTGCCATGGGGCCGTAGAGAATCTGTACTTGTTTAGAGGATATTTTAAAGCCATCTATGCTTATTTAGACAGTACAGTGGAGAGTGAAAGGAAATATGTGGGAGGATGACGTGTTCACGGAACTAGCCGAGCCACTAAGTATATGTTGTATTCTAGCATTGTATAAACTAGGGGTCAGGATCTAAAATGTCCATTTTGTTTGGTCCCTAAATGACAAGAAGTACTAGGTAGTAGTAGGTCCCAGGGTACTCAGGTTCTAGGGACAAACTGTTGACTAAACTCAGTTTGGGACTGAGCCTCAAAAGGACAAAGAACTAGATCTAGAAACGTACAGTGGTAGTCAATGTATAATTCCTCTTTCATGTATTGATCCTGTATTTATCCTGCATTAATACTGAAGGCAACCCAAAATTGTATACTAAAACACATACCTGTGTCTCTCAACTGACTACTTACCAGACCGTTCTTTTAACTTCTGACGGCTGAAAAGAAACAGTTCTTCTTAGCAGATGGAGCAAAAGTTCAGCAGTAGTTCAGCAAGTATGCAGTACAAAATACTTCTAGAGTGGCTCCATACAGTAGTATGCAGTAAAAAATACTTCTAGCCACTCAAAAGAAACACGGTGAAGATCAGGGCTAGCCATGCTGACTGTCCCTGGATGGTCTGTTTACACTGCTTAGTCGAGCTAGGCCACTGCCATTCACCTCACAACCCCTGATACAGCCTTGCACTGCTCCTGGACCTTGCTAGTGTTGACATGATAACTGAAAGTTCACTATTACTTCAAAACAGCTGTGAAATTGAATTCAATATTTAATTTTATAAACATTCAATACTTTGACAAAGTTTGTTTTACAAACTGAAATTCCACTGGTTAATAATACAACTTTTACTCCCTTGATTCTTACAAAATATAGTATAATAGTATAGAGAAGTGAAGAGTCTCACCCTGAGTGATCTGAATTTGCCTCGATAGTGCTGTAGTGAAAATACTCTAAAGAGAGAGAGCCAAGAGTAAACCTCCTTGAGTCAAATTTACAACATTCTGCACAGGAAACACTTGACATGAGAACAGCTGTGTTCTCGTATGACTACCCCTATATTGCTTACAAAGAACCCCTAGAAAATAGAAACACAATAAGACAGTCAAAGCTTCGTAAATTCAGATTGATTCAGATTGATAATCAGCAAGGCTGTGTCATCCATCACAGCTACATAAAAAACTGCCTGCAAAATCTCCAATGAATGTTATGTAAATTAGTTATTCACTTAAAATCCTCACGTATCCCAGATTTTTCCCTGCCATTGAATAGGTGGTGTGGGTAATACTGCCTTAATGCTGTTTTTAGAGGGTACAGTACTCCATAGTGTATTGACATGACAAATGTAGACCAAAAAAAGATTAGTTGCATATAGAAACCTTTGTACTTTACTGGAAAGCTACATGCATGTGTCTTTCTGTCTGGTTTTCCTCTTTCCCTGTCCCTGCAACCCCTTCTGTGCCCCTTGGAGGCAAATCAAACTACTGCACTGGGTTTGTCTTCGTGCTTTCTTGCCATCGTAAATCTAATGTTCCCGTGTGCAGGGCCTATACAGGCCTATATGTTGCTAACACAAGACCACCTGCCAGGCGAGGAGGGAAGAGCAACATGCCACATGCGGTGTAATAGAGTTACCATGCATTGTATGCACTGATATGCACTATACTGTAAGTAGGGTAAGGCTACAGGCTCGTTTGTTTTTTTTGTAAGCATGTGTTTTCATTAAATGGAACACAAGGTGGCGTTGTCAATTTATTGATCAGCTAGCGCCAGTGCCATCAAACATCATCACCACGATCGAGTATTTTGTCACTACAATACTGAGACCAAGCCCTGTGATTAATGAAGATCTGGTGAGTTTCACCCATATGTGCTGTTTTCACACAGTCTGAGAAATGCATCAGGAAACCACAGGTCGACCTAAATGATGTCCCCGGACCCCACAGGGCTCTTCTTGCAGCAAAGCAGGTATAGAATTGAGGAAAAAATGAATCTTTTTAGGAATCTAAAGGAATCACAGAAGCAGTAAAAGATGCTTCTGACTACTACTCTGCATTAAACCCCTTGAAATGTATTTTTGTGAGGCCTAAACACCAATCCTTCCTTAATAGAAACAAATGCTATGTTTACAGACTTCAAATGAAACAGGCTGTGTGGTTTAACATTGCCATAACATTTTCATTTTCTCAGAGCATCTATATTCCCTTTTCAGTGGACAAAAAGTTGTGAAACTCAAATAGGACCTCTCTCCCACTCTCTCTAGTTTCAGTAAAGGAGGGCGGTTTCTCTCTATAGGCAAAACAACAGGGAGCATGGCCTACTTTTACCACCAGCTGCCTCACAGTGTGCCTCACTAACAGCTAACCGCCATAACTCAGGTCCTGTACGGCACAACAAAGCTGCGGCCAGGCCGAGTTTAACACACACACACACACACACACACACACACACACACACACACACACACACACACACACACACACACACACACACACACAAAAAGACACCACCCTGAAATCAAACAGTCACTCCTTGTGATTCTTTAGGTTCCTGTCTTTGATCTTCAATTGTTCAATCAACATTTGATGTCACCTGCAGGGAGTCTTGGCTCTATCCATCTAAACAGCCCAAAGTCAAAAGTAATCCTATTTTAGGGTGGATTTTCACTTTGACACGTCATAACTCAAGCCCTATACAGTCGATTTCTGTACAGCCCGGTAAATCACTGGACATCAAAGGTAAGGTACGAAATCAGAGAGCAGTAGAATGTGAACAAGAACAGGCTACTCTGGGTTCAAACCCCGACTTGGGAAACACATATCAAAGCCAGAGTGTATTTCTGAAGGTCTGGTTCGGTAGCCAACGGTGGAGTCAGGGAGAGATTAAAATGGGTCCACAGGTATTATGTTGCCAAAGCCTTCGCAAGTCCCTGCAAGGTCAGGTAGGCTGAACAAAATACTGTAGGGTAGATTGTGTTGGATTTAGACTAAACAATAGCCTGCAAAATCAGCTTTGGGGTGTGAGAAAAATGATTTCATAAAATGGAACCGTAATGATCCGTGACGGGAAATTGGGACACTGCAGTAGCAAAACAGTAATAGGATACAGCAAAGAAAAGATTGAGTATGAATAAGAATAGCGTAAATGGGGGACATTTTACCAGAACGCATCTGGCAATCTCAAGTAGAAGTGTATGAATGAAAAGCATGGGGGAAAAGAGAACCGCAGCATGATGAGGGCAAACCAAAATTGAACACACTGAGATGAAGAAAAAATTAATGGAAAATATGTACTAAAAGGAAATATACCAAAAATATGAAGTATGTGAAGCATGAAATACGTGAAAAATGAAAAATACAATATATATGCAAGCTATAACAAATTTGTAATGATGCGAGAATCTGAAAAACAAGAAATGTGAATTTAAAGTGTATATCAAAGATGTGAAAAATAAAATGTGTTCGTTATGTTAGGAGGAAAAACCCCACTAATAACCCCACTAGAGTAACAATATCTAAGCTACACGATGGTGCTACTGTAACTGCCAAGGACGTCAGTACAATACCGTGAGATACAGTAGATCACAGGCATCAAACAACGGGACGGGAGGAAGGAGAGCTCTGATTTTATCTGACCGGACACTCCCACGTCGAACAAACGAACCAGAAGCCATTAAGAAGAAGGGGGGGGCTCTGAATGTGTTAGTGGGCTAGGCTTTGTATGAATGTGTGTGTGTGTGTTTGAGCCAAGAATGTTTCAAAGATACTGACGGAGTGTCCCTATTGGCGCAAGAAGCATGCTAAAGAGGAGCATGGATCCGATTGGCTGGTGTTAGCGCACCCCTTGACATACACACACACACACGCACAATTAATTGGCCCTCGCATTGACCGCCTTTTGGCTAAACACAGGCTCCTGATACTCACAAACATACCATGCCCTTCTCAAACAAAAGCACAAACAAGCGTGTTCACACAACTATGCACATAACAACATAAATACTACACACACGCCCATAAACCAGCTAGTGAATGCCCATAGCCAAGGTTACATTTTTGGATAAACATAGGCTTTCCTACTGAAATGTGCACCCTTGACGAAGCTATATACACAAACACATACAGTGCCTGAATGTGTTTCAATGTATTCATCCCAAGGGGGTTGAAAACTTTCTCGAGAGAGTACTGCACTAAGAATACTAATAATAGTATATAGTATAATAGTATAATAATAACTAGACAATAAGGTAGGATACCTAAGCTAAGCTATATCACAGATGGGTACTAGTTGTTTAAGTTTTGGTTCCCTGAGGGGAGAGCCTTGAAGATGTGGTGAGAGGGGTCTGCCATGATTTGCCCGCACACTGAAGCCTGTCCCTGTCCCATGCGGTCACCGACCCAAACCAGACGGTAATGGAGGAGGCGGGGGGTGTTTATCGTTGTTAAATCTAACCCGGGTCTTTGTGGGAATGAAGCTGTCCTCACAGAAACTGATGTATGATGTTACAGTGTCAGTGTATTCATCTAGTTCATCAGCGGCTCCACTGGTCCATCTTTTCACCGTGGTGACTTTTTACTTTTTGCCTGCACGTGGGGATAAGGTCGACCATATTATGAATCGGACAGACCTGTAAGCATCCTTGATTGTGGTGTAGCAGCGCTCAAGAGTTCTCCCTTCTTTGGTAGCACATGTAATGTGCTGCCTGTACTTGATTTAAGTACGCTTTGTTAAAGTCCCCCAAGATAACAAGTAAAGGAGTCTCAGTTCTCCCATTCTACTCCTTTTATCTGTTCGGCAAGCTGCCTTTATGCTGCAGGGGAGAATACAAGGGTTTACAGTTTATGAAAAGAGATTCCAGATCAGGAGAGCATGATTTTAGCAGCACTGTAACGTAATTACGCCAACCTTTGTTGTTATAGGAGTAGATTGCCCCTCCTTTTTGTCTAGGATCGACTCACATAGCCAGGTCTCCGTGAAGCAGAGGGAGGCTCACAGGTGTCACAGGTGTCTTGGTTGTAGCTTGTCCAGTTTGTTGTCCCCATAACAGCACCCCTGACCAGGATGTTCAAAAATTTGGAACCAAATCAGATGGTATGCTGGTCCTAATGTCGAGGAGCTCCTCAATCCAAATTATGCAATTTATGGATTGCCAGAGACCATGGGGGAAAAAACACAAAACAATCAAACATGGGAGCAACTCGGCGTGGCTGCCATACTGGCACCATCTCGGATGTTGGATCTTGGATGTTATCTACGTTGCACACACCCACTCACCAGCAGGAAAATGCTTACAGACACCCACTCACCAGCAGGAAAATGCTTACACACACCCACACACCAGCAGGGAAATGCTGAAGATGCTGCTAACTGTCTGTAGGGTGTGCCTGTGTGTGTTATACAAGCACTATAATGAAAGGGGCAGAAGAGAGTTGAGCTGGGATAAATACAGGAGGGCAGCCTGGCTCACTCACTCACTCTCTGTGACTGATGCAAGCGGACGCACTGCATGTGTGTACAGACACACACTTTACAGACATACACACACATTCTAACATGAGAACAGCCCAGAACAACTCAGCTGTGCAAGCAGATAACATGTTATTGAAATGAAAATCGACTGAGGACACCCATATATGTGGCCTGCACTACATACAACACACACATGCACAGGCCTGCACTATATTTTGTCCTGGCATGTATTGCACACCCATCCGTCCTGGTGGGGGGAGGCCTGCTGGTGTCGGCCAGGTTAGGCAGATTATGTAGGCTTGTCCACTTAAATTTAATCAGTCCCCTACAACCTCTTACTCTGCTTTTGAGTGCTTTTGTTGTATATCAATATAAGTGTATCCTGTAACATCTTATTTGTCATAATTGATTTTCAACCTAGTTAGGCCTGAAAAGACACCCGAGGCGTTCCAATTAAGCCGCTACAGCCTTCTAGTTCAGCATTATGTGTTCTGTTGTCTGCATCCTGCATCAACTGTGTGTCATAATTTGATTGTCTACCAGCCTGACTTAGTTAGGCCTGTAAAGTAGTTTGAGGCTTGCTTGTGATAAAGGGCTATATGAATAAACTTGACTTGACACACACACACACACACACACACACACACACACACACACACACACACACACACACACAAGCCTTGTAAGCCCTGTGGTTGTATAGTAAACACTGGCAGGACATGGGAACATAAAAATGACTGGTCCAATGAAAATGTATTCACAGGTTAAAAAGGAGCAAGAAAAACCAGCAACATCCCTGGAAAAAAATACCCCTTCCTTTAGCATTGTCTCTTCCTCCTCCTCCTCCTCCTCTCCCAACCATTATTCCTCTGAGCCTGAGCAAAATAAGTTTAATACCTTATGAATTCATAAAAAAAAGACAGCATTCACTTTTGAGGCTGTAGGCCAAGAAACGTGTCTCGCACAAGAGAGGGTACATATGCATTTCAGAGTAAGGCTGATATTGGACTTTTAATAAGAATTGGATGTTGGCAAGTCAGTGTTGTTCACTGCTGATGATGGCGGTGAGGATATGACTTTACACAACAGCTTCAGGGCTGGCAGTCTGTAAAACCTGAAATGAAACCTGCCTCACTCTGCCTTAAGGAGCTGTATCCACCTAAAAGAATTTCATTAGTCTGGGTTTCAGGGTTTTATTGTCCCATGATAGTCTAAATGCTGTTTCCACCCTGAAAGAATACATTTCTTGGGAAACCACCGAATACTTGCATTTTTTTTTTTATAATGTAGCACAAAACGGTCAAATTTAAGGATATTAAATTAAACCAAATATCAGCTATGGGCAGCTCCAATCCAAAAAAAACATATCAGGTTTGGACTTTGCCAATCTCAGAAGTGACCATGTCCACTGTTGAAATGTGGTGTCTGGTGAGGTAAAAATTCCAACTATTTGAGAGGATATTGTAATGTATTTTGGCCTGCCCTCCTCCTGCTCTCCCTCTATTGCCGCAGATCCACAACAGAACAGCAGCTTTGAACTTTAGACCTTGTTTTCTAGGCAAAGGATGAAAACAAACAGACCGCCAGACTGCTGGCAGACAAGGGTGGGGGGGGGGCTTGGGAAGGAAAGAAGAAATGAAGGGAGGAAAAGGGGAAGATGAGAAAAAGGGAAGAAATCAAGAGAGGAAGGGAAGAAGGAGGAGAGCAGGAAGGAAGGGACAAAGGACAAAGGGAGGCTGAAAGGTGAAGAATGGTGGTAGCAAGGGATGAAGGGATAAGGGGGAAAAGGGGGGAGGTAGGAAGGTGAAAATGTAGAGAAAGAAGCAACGACGGTAGGAGGGAAGGGAGTAGGGGGAGGAAAGAAAGCATGAAAGAAAGAATTAATAAATGAAGGAAGGAGGGGGAAGAGAGAGAGCAAGAAACACAGGGAAGGACAGAGATAATATCCTATTAAGAGTATACAGTAAAGCTGGAAGCAAATAAGGAGAGTTGTATAAAGAAAGAAGCAAGCAAGATGGAGTATCTCCGTCTGGAGAATCTGTTCTTACCCTAAAAAAATATGGAACTGAGCAGCCAAAGCTACGTTTCATGTCAAATCAATTTCAAGCAAAGTTTGAAATGTTGCCAAAAAAAAACAAAAAACGATGATGTAGGTGCTTTTTCATTCGCTGAGTTGAAGTGAACAAACAGGCTTTCTGAACATCAGTAGAAAAAAAAACACATCCACAAGAAAAATGGAGACACTTTCAAGAATTGATTGGTATTTGGCAAGTTCTTACAGTTATATGGTGTCAGCTAATGTTGGCCATGTTTCATGCTGTCTGAAGATGAAACAGATGTACTTGCCGAGATTTCTAATACACCAACTAATGGCCTTACAACCACAACACGCCCCCATACCTGGGTGTGTATGACGTTTCAACAGACAGCTTATAAGAACATCCAAAACTTTTGACCTGTTGTACAATGAGACTGAACTTGTCTGGACGACCATGCCACACCTATTTATTCAACAAATGTGTTTCCATTACGCAAAACAACAGTTCTGCTTCAAAAAGTGCAATGGCCTAATATGATTGCAGTATTGAAGTACACAATATACACACTGGAAGACAGACAACACAAAGTCCGTTCATCTTCTAGCCTATGTGTATTTTACCCTCTTTAACTTTCTTTAAACAGCAGCAAAAGCAGAAGCAGTAAGTTAAAGTAGAGGGACATATGGTGTATACAGTGAAGTGCTCTGGGCAGGGATCCAAGCACAGGAGAGTTTATATAGTACAGTACAGTAGGATTGAAAGCTGACCGCCCTACTGTTTACATTACGTCACCGTGAACTAAGCTACTGACACCAAGTCTGTAGGCAGGTTTTATGCAAGCAAAGGCCTGCAGTGTTTTTCTACCACTGTGCCTCAAGTGAGTTTAAGTATACCGGGAGGCTTTTTTAATGTAGAGAATAATGGCTTAACAGAAATATAACAACCTTCAAAATATATTACGGCTCAAGATAAGAATATTGTTCTTCGTGGTGCTTTGCAAATGAATGTAGTTTAGTTAAAAGTTGAATGAATTTGAATGAATTTGAAGACTAAGTCCTCACAGGCAGAACAGCCACAATACTGGACCCTGATTGGCCAACAACACCAGGACAAGTCCAGTTGTGATGTGTTTATTGGAGTTATTGATTGATTTGGAACATTTCACACTTTCTAAAAGGGTTCGTTATAGCACCACAAAGGGATCTGCTATGGTACTAGCCCAGGGAGATGAGAAATGTAATCCAGGCTGAATAAACCACATTGAGACTCTCACCTAATGCGGACCCACTTGCACAAGCCATTTTGGGTCCCAATCCAAGGATCCCAATCCAAGATTCACAGTGACGCTCACTTATTGCTCAATGAAAGTAGGGATGCACCGAAGTGAAAATTCTTGGCCGAAGCCGAAGCCGAAGCATAATGGAACACTTCGGCCGAAGGCCGAATAATACCGAATACCGAATACCGAATATTTTTTGCAATTTTCATTTATTTTTCAATTTTTTCCAACATTGCATAACACAGCACAATAGCCTATAACTTAAAATAATAAATTAGTAAAATAAAATATTTTATCTGGCTATCTTTGACAACCCCGCCCCGTATTGTGTAACGGGGCTCAATATGCTCCATAAGCCTGCGAAATCCAACGTCCTCTACTACGGAGAATGGTTGATCATCCAACGCGATGAATTCCATTACCTTTGTAGTAATGCCTTTTGCTTTGGCACTGTCAAACTTTTTTGCCTTTTCTAAAACAGCAGCCACAGATGGAGTGGATGTGCTCGCGCTGAGCTCGGGACTGTGAGACTCAAGTTTCCTCTTCCCTGCGGTCTCTTTCTCATACTCGGCGTGCTTTTCGATGTGTTTTGATTTCAAATGATTGATCAGACTTATAGTGCTATCGATCTTAGCCGAAGTACCCCCTCTAGAAAGCTGAGCTGAACAATACATGCATGTCGCTAATTTCGGGTCTTTCGGGAGATTGTGAAATGCCTCCATACCGCTGACATGTTTGCTGCGTTTTACGCTACGCACGCCTGGCTCCTGCATGGGTGCTATTTGATCACGCCATCAAAACCGTCATTATTCGGTAAAAGAAATCCAGCCTTTTCATTTATTCGGCCGAATACCGAATATGTGTTTTTTGGCGATATTCGGCCGAATAACTTCGGTTGCCAAACATTCGGTGCATCCCTAAATGAAAGCAACATCAGGTCTCAACCACAAATTATTCCCTGTGTTTTACCCCCCCAAACAAGATCTAACACTCTTCACTGTCACTCTCGCTCTAACTCACACACACACACACACACACACACACACACTGAGACGTGGAGTCCAGTGAATAGTGGCTCCCACATGGGCGATCAATGCAATTTTGTCAATTGGAATGTAGCACCAAACATCAATGGGACTGATGGGACACCAGCTGGTCGACCATCAGGCTGTCAGGCTAGGGTCCAGCCACAGCCGGTACAACTGAGCCACAGACACACAGACCGACAATGCAGGCCATGTCATCAATATGAGGCTTAAATATGTTGCTGTGATGTTCCTGAACTATTCCAAATTTGCAAAACAAAATGACACAACTTGCTTTTTTAACGTTTTTAAAACTTGCAAAATTTAATAAATTAAAATCAAGCCGTTTCTTATTGAACAACCACTCGGTAAGACATGAAGTATGACCTTGTCCTCCTTAAGGAAGAAAAAAAAAAAAAAAATCAAGCCCACCCACTACCTCCGCTGAGAAATGTTTCCATGTCATAAAATATGACCTGACCACACACTCACATTAAGTTAATTCTCAGTTATTTTCTCTGAGGATTTGTACGAGCGTGTGGCCCCAGGCCTTCACCTCCCTCCCACCCCCCGCGTCCCGTGTTTCTTTCTTCGGCGCCCTAAATTAAAACGACCAAATTGAAGCGGGAGAGGCAAGGTTTGTGGCAGCCTCACATTCAGGCAATAGAAGAAGTTGTCCGAGCATTCATCCAGTGAGGCTGTCAGGCAGACAGAGGGGCTGTGTGTGGTCTGTCTGTGTGTGTGTGTGTGTGTGTGTGTGTGTGTGTGTGTGTGTGTGTGTGTGTGTGTGTGTGTGTGTGCGCGCGTGTGTGTGTGTGTGTGTGTGTGTGTGTTCGTTCATCTTTTCATCTTTCACTTTCTGTACCACTCACAGATAATGGTTATATGGCTTTAAGTACACCCCAATCAAGAACAAGATAAGAAAAAAAGAAAAGCTTGTCTTCTACAATCTTACAGACAGGTAGTAAGATTGTATCGTGTTGGATACACAATATTATCTTTGGACCTGGGCCTAAAGTGATGAAAGAAAGCCTTATGCAACGTAACACCACATAACAGTGTAATACGACGTCATATAAGGTAACAACAGGGCATAAGGTGAATTAACCAATTTCCCTTGCTTACATGCTTAGGATGTTTTGGATGTTTTGGATCGCTTCACTACATTTATATATTATGTTATCTCTATTAGTCATTTTTCTATGCTGTATCTTTTTATTATGCTGCTGATGTTATCTCAATGTCCTTCCAGTGATGAGTATCTATTTATATATGTATCTATCTATCTATGGCACTAACCCAACATAACGAGGCAATACAATATGCACAACAACACAACAACACCTCAACAGAGATGTGGCGTTCATGTCAGAAATAAAGAACATAAACAAATAATGGATAAAAGAAAACAATGCAACACATATCACAGAACCCAACCAAGCAGCACCAGCAGCCACTACCGACCTTTACTACTATAAGAGAGCTCCCTCCATTTTCCTCCCGACAGCCAAACACAGGAGCTTATAGCCTACACTCCTGTCCAGACAAAATACCCCCGGGTCCAAAGGTATAAATCCCACTTCTCGCTCTTCCTCTCCCTTTCTTCCTCCAGTTTAACCCTGTAGCTGCCTCCCCCTTGCTCCTTCAGTGTTTCGGATATTCCTTGATATTCCCGACACTCTCTCGCTTTCGCTTTTTAAACCTGACTCTTCCCAACCACCTCCCACTACTTCAAGACCTGGTGCTTTTTTTTTGGAATCCCCATCTGCTTTTTTCTCTTCCCCTCTCTTTCAGCTGAGGCCTGTGTTGCTGACTGCAGGAAATAATGAAGCAAGTAGAATAGAAAATAATGTAGCCTGTCAGTGTTGGGGGATAGGGGGTGGGTGAGAGGTAAAGGGCCAACAAGGTGAAGCCTGAAGGTTAATGGTTAACCTGATTATTGGGGTCAGCAGGGCAAACTCCACAAATAAAGCACAAGCCATCACTGACCTAGGAGGGAAGGGGAAGGATTTTAAGGAAGGGAATGAGAGGAGGAGGGAAAAAGAGGGCGGGAAGGCAGAGCGAGTGAGGGACAAATAATGTAGAAGGTAAGGGGTGAGGGAGGGAGTAAAGAAGCAAATGCAATGAAAGAAAGAAACATATGAGGGTAAAAGGGAGGGAAGGAAAAGAGACCGAGAAGGAAGGACATAAGAAGGAAGGGAGGGTTGGATGTAATGAGAGGGTAGAGACTAAATCAGATGAACAAATTAAAAAAAGGTAAGAAAGGACAGAAGGAAGCAAGAAAGGAAGGACGCAAGGATGTTTTATCTCCAAATGACAGACAATGATCCACTTTTAGGAAGGAAGGAAGGAAGGAAGGAAACAAAAAGTTAGAAAGGAGAGAAAGAAGCAATGAAAATACCCTGGAAGAAGGAAGGACAGAAGGAAGTAAGCAGCAGCAAGGACGAAACAGGAGGAAGGACGGAAGTAAGGATAGAAGGACGTAAATGAGGAAGAGCAGAATTAATTAATCAATGAAGATGCAAGGATGGAAAGGAGAAAGGAATAAGGAGAGGAAGGAAAAAAAGCAGGAAGCAGAAGCATGAAGAAGGATTGAAAGAAGGATTCCCTGAACTCAGAAGGAATCTAATAAAATAACCTTTGGGAAAACACTGTTACACATAAAATTGCACAAAAACCATACTCAGCAAATGTACTGCAGCACCGTATGCTGGCATTAAATCAAAGGAATGTGATGTAACACTGTATTGTACAACCCATGATTCACGTGTTACACATCAACACAATGGGTTGACTCCAACACCTAGGTCTAGGTCTTTTATGCAGCATTTAGTAGAGTAGAACCATTTCTGAAATAAATAAGCTCAACACTGTTGTAATCCCAGATGCCTTTTATTGAGGCCAAGAGCAAAGGCCAGTTTACAGTGAGATGGGTAATAAAACAACAGGCTTATCTTTTGTTTTTATATGCACTTGACTTCAGAACAACCCGATATGAGTAATAGCCAAATCCCAACCACTGTATTATGTAATGTTAATACAAATCCAAAATCAAAACAGTGATTAAGAGTACGTCACCCTGGCTCAATCAAAACAAACAACTTTTATCATGGGGGGACCCATGAGAAACAAGTCCATGACCTAACTTGTGTTGAGATGAGATGTTAGCAAACATCTAATCATTGCCAGAAAGCGATCTTTAAAGCCATGTGACCTGAGTAATAAGGTGAGTCTGGTGACTTTCAACAAAGTTAAATTGGCCTTATAAGCTGTGGGTGCAGGCCACGTGACATTGGAATGCTGTAGAGCAATGATCTTTCGGTGTTGGGGAATTTCCTAAGCCTTGGTACATATCCCAAAACCTGAGGAGGCCGGTCAATGACACAATGTGCTGCTATAAATGAGGATATAGAGGAAAGGGCAAAGAGACGGTGAGTCATGCCTCTGGATGTACCTCTGCTGGCCACAAACAAATCCCTCCAGGACACTCTCTCCTGCATCTTCCTTGCTATTTATATAAATATCTAAATTAAATATGTTGGTGACGTGCGGGCTCCAAACATCCCATCCGACAAAGCAATGTACAGCATGCAAGCCTCCACCAGTATATTAGCAGTGTTTTCCACGTAATGTTAATATTTGGACGGCCTGCCAAGGTAAATTACCAGCTGTAAAGTACATTTTTGTGCTGTGATGAACGAGGGTGGGGTTCAAACCTGGCATTTTTCATCAATGTAGTTTGGGGCTCCTTCAAGTTGTGCTGCACTGTTGTCACAATAACTGAAATTTCAAAACGTTTGATTGTTTTATTATTTTTTATTAAACTTTATGGTACTGAAGTCAAGTCTGGCATCTTGACATCAGTATTGCATTGTGTCTGTATTGACTAAATAGAGAGAAATAGCCTTGAGATGTAGTCTAATGATGGGCTTAATGTTGGATGTTGGATGTAATTAGCCGTATGTTGTACATGCTTCACTGCAGTACCTTTAATCAAATGGGAGTATAATGTTCTGCAAATGTTGCAGCAGCAAGTAGGTCGTTGCTAGCCTGCTGTTTCATTGGTTCTGTGTAGCTCAACAGGGTAGAGAGTTCATGTCCCACTGCAGCCACCCATGTTGAAAATGT
Organism: Hoplostethus mediterraneus; assembly: GCA_034670385.1. Taxonomy (NCBI): domain Eukaryota; kingdom Metazoa; phylum Chordata; class Actinopteri; order Trachichthyiformes; family Trachichthyidae; genus Hoplostethus; species Hoplostethus mediterraneus. The sequence goes on along the minus strand of JAXDDW010000001.1, from coordinate 4,323,921 downwards.
ATGCACCGGTACTGTAAGGAGATTTGGGTTTAAAGCGGCCAACAAATGGTATATGTCATGTTATTCAGTTTCATTCAGTCAGCAGATTTCAATGAAGTTGAGGTAAATATTGTGATGCTTAGTCTCACAACTTTCCAGACAAAGCAATGTTTAGTCTGTACATTGCGACCCCACCATGATACTGTTACACTGATGAACCAATTGGGAACACGGGATCACTGGGTTGTTATTACACCAGCTGGCCAATGGGAACACAGGATCAGTAATTCACTAGAGAAAGTTACGGGTAAAATTACTGCAAGGGTCGACATAATGACAACTGACATGACGGAAAGTATGAGAGAACTTAAGTACAAGCTAAACAGCTGCAGTGTATTGCTTTTTTAGAAATCCAATGTACTATACATTATGCATTAAAGTGGCTTTTGACAGATGGAGAGAGAAATCTGACAGCAAGACAGATTTAAAGTTTCATGAAAAAAGCTGACACCTACAATGAATGGCTATTAAGTTATTAGCCATCATAATACCCTTGCTTACAAAATGGTCATGTTTTAGGGGATGAAATAATCTGTACTTTTGAAATATTGAGCCATGAACTTGAAGTAACTATTTTCCTAACATGGATACGCCAACATGGTGTTTTGGAATGAAACCCATACGCTGTCTTTTCAGATGCTGGCCAAAATCACAGCAAAGTGCCAACAGCAGAGTCCTTGTGATTTCATCACCCCACTGCAGTCAAGAGGGAGTAAAAAACTCTAAAATCTGAGGCCTTTTCTACCCCCTGCCAAAAACTCCATGTTCAAGTAAAGAAAAAGGCATCAGGCCAAAACTAACATATTAGTGTGTTGAAATATAAGGTGATTAATGTGGCAGACACCACTCAGAGGGAAAAGCTGTGTCCGTTTACCGACAGAAGAACATCCATTTAAGCATCCAAAACAAAGTCATCGGAAAATAGTTTCCTTTCATTAACGTCAAATGATTATTGGACAATTGCTCCATTAGCTGAGGTTTATGAGGCGTAACTAAAATACTTCAGAATGTAGCCTGTTGCTCCACTGTAGATGAAGGGCTTCAGTGCACATTACATCAGCAACATGAGCCCTGAACTTTACCCTTAGTTCTTTAAGCTAAGAGTGTCAGTTGCCATTGGTTCCTCTGATAGCAGGGCCAAGGCAGTGGTGCAAAGCAAGCACCAGTTTAATCATTTTTATGAACTGTAATAAGAACAGCTTTCTGTCTAAAGCACACAGATCCTACCCCCACTGGGGTTCCAGGAAGTGTTTTCACTTTGTATTTGAAGCAAAAAAAACATGTTATGCAGGCTTGTTCTCACTGGGTCTAATCACTGAATGGCACTACAGATCGACAACACACCAAGGATGGCATTACATGGATAACTGCTGTGAAATACAGAAAAATTTTACAAATATAATGCAAAATTGTATGTTACAGTAACGTTTAACATTCTGGGTGTTGTGGTATATTTTTATGCAAGCATCCTTTAATAGGTGGTTAGAATCAAATCACCTCTTCTTACCACGGCGAGGGTGCAGCCGCCCTGCTCTAATGAAATGGTGGCAGATAGAGGAACTATAACCCTCCTCTTGGACTCATAACAAAAAGATCTCTATTGAAGATGATTCTTAAATCTTGGATTAGGCTTGGTAATCAGAGTTTCTGGAAGCGAGGATTTTTGAGCTTTTTGAGTTTTTGAGCTGGACATGCTGGCAGGGAAACCTAACCCTGTTCTTTCCTAGGTTGAAAGCTTAGTGTGGTGTGTGCGCAGGGGCCAATGAGTGAGGGCCAAAAGTACAGGATAAGCCTTGCCGGTATGCAACTCTAGTCCATAACCTTCTTCATCCTATCTGAAGGCGGAAAGGTAAATTCCTTTGTGCATTATCTCATGTCCTAATGGGGGAAGGAGGTGGATTGAGGAGAAAGAGGGATGCAGATGGTGAACACACCCACACATTACCAACAATTATACTTTGTACCAACCAGTCCCAGTGAATCACTCAGCATTATCACACACCCACATATAAGCATACTATTATCCCGCAGACATGCCAACGCACATCCATAAACATAACGGACACACACAGACAAAACACGCCTCCCTTGTCTGCCTCTTCCCATTCTAGTTAGCTGTCATTCAGTCACCTACTTGACACACTGGGCACGGTGGCAGGTCTTTGAACAACTGCCAGCACCATTGTTGAGCAGGTAATAATAGTTATAATGACAACATAAGGCCAAGTATCAGTTTATCCTCTGGAGGGAGTATTGTGTGCAGGACTCCGCCCATCTCGTCTAGACCGCCAAGTATGCAGGTGTAAATCAATATGGGGGGCCCCAGACACACACACACACACACACACACACACACACACACACACACACACACACACACACACACACACACACACACACACACACACACACACACACACACACACACACACACACACACACACACACACACACACACACACACACACACACATACACCTGAAGTTCAAGTTTCAACTTCATTGGAATTTAACGGGCATTTAACAGCATGCTCTCAACACACTAAACAACGATTTAAACAAAATAAGTTAATAGAAAACACAGGTGGTTGTACATAGTATGACAACAGAACGGTCTCCCTCTCGCATAGTCTGACGAGACTGATATCAAGATTTGTACTGGGGTAAAAGCAAAAGACAATCAAAAAGTTTTAGATTACTGATTGAGGAGTTAGTGCATTCAGACAGAGGTGCACTGCAATAATCTAAAGTGGATGTAACTAAGGCAGAGGTCTTGAGGTCCTTGAGGTCTTGAGGTCCAGAGTCTTGAGGTGTAACTGCACGGCCCTCCATTTTAATGCTTCCAATCCAACCCAAACAAAGACGTCACAGCTGAGCACACGCATACCCGATCACTCACACCAAGCACGCACAACCACATGTGACGGCCCTATGGGGAGTGAGGCTCAGTCATCTGTCTCTGGTCCCAAAGTAGGTTGATGCAGGAAGAAAAGAGAAAGAGAGATAGGGAAGTATCCAGTATCCAGGTATCTACAGGCATCAATCTCTCTCTCTCTCGCTGTCTCTCTCGTTATATAAGAACCTGTAGGTTAAATGTTTCCAAGAACAATGAACATGATCCTCTAAGAGCCTAAGTGGACTGATACAACAAATTATCTTTACAGTAATCTATCAACAATACACCTGAGAGTGAAAATATTTTGAGGTAGGCTAAATCTTACACCTGTGCTGATAAGCTAGGCTATACACGTAGAGATTCTATCCTGCTCTTACCACCATATTTTCCAGGACAGAAATATTTTGAAGCAATAAAGATGGATAATCACTTGCCATCACCAAGCATGTGTTTTTATTTAAGGATGTGATACACCGGATTGAATTATTCATTATTGGTCCCTAGGAAGGGAAAACAAAATAAATCAGACAATCACCCAGGCATACACATATATCTAACCAAGAAAAACAATGTATGAAATCTTTCCATCTGTCTCAACACAAATGACTTAGTCCATTATTTTCCCCCCGATACATTATATTGCCTTAACCTCTGCAGCCTTCATGCATTTGATTTTCATTCCAAAACAAGACATCTTATTAGAAGTGTAACACATACTCAACTACAACACCTACAAAATAATTACTCAACCTACAAAATGACTGTAAAACTCACTATTGAATATTATTGAATCTTGTGTAGAATGTCATCATCTCTATGTACACTAGTGACTCCACAGTTGAGGAGGCGACTTATTATGGCCACAGTATTCATAACTAAACTATTTTGAGGAAAACAAATTGTGAAGAATCGTCCTCTGTGGACGAGCTTCCCATGAATCATCTGGAAATATTGAGCAAAGGACATTAGGTAACACAGTGTTTGGCTGATTATAGAGCAGTTTGTAATGAAACCGTTTTTTTCATTACTGCCCCAGTCTATACAGTCACTACGGTCAAGACAACAACAAAACAATCAAGTTTCCATTTCAAGTGTGTGGAGGTGGAGGTGGGACCAACAATGCGACTACTCATTTGGATGGGACCAGAACCAGAAGTTTTTTTTGGTTCAAACATCAGTGCAGTGGAGAGAGAAAGAGTTAGGACATGTGATATGAGCTGGCCATGTAATGCGCTGGTCCCAGATCAGCCCACCGACTTGTTTACATCTGTAAAAACCTGACTCGATCTTTTTATCCACCTCTAGATCCTGAGCTAATAAGTAAGAGCAGAAATATTAAACACTGAGTCGTATAATATAAGCTTTGTGTGATGTGTGTTTATGTTCCTCCGTAGAGATTCTATCAGATAGAGGACCACAAGCTCTGCACGGCCTGTGTGTGTGCGCGTGTGTGTGTGTGTGCCATGTGATGGTAGAGCAATTCAGGCCTCGGACACTTGGCAAATTTTGCTATAACTCCATTTGTGTTCATGTGTATGTGTTCCTGCAATGAAAAATAATCATGTGATACATACATACAGGATAGGCATCCATACTATATATACTATTCCTCACTCATGACAGTCATGTGCACCTTCGTGTATGTCTGTGTGTGTTTGCTTGGAAAATCTTGTAGGACTGATGTGGGATAGATATAGGGTGAATGCAGTTTCCTACAATGACTGCCACTGTGAAAGGCCCGCACATAATCTTAGCCGAGTCATGGCGAGAGAGAAGTGGTTACAGTGCGGCGGCCAGGCCAAAGATTAGCCATTGAGATAAAAGGGGAAACTCTCACAGGCGGCTTAGCAGAGTGCGAAGGGCCTCTTGAAAGAGCTCCTTCAGACCCAAACACAGACATAAGCTTCCATTCAAACCCTCATTATCCAATACAATTCCATTGCTTCTGCCTTTTGATTCAGTTCAATACATTCCACCTCGAATCTAATACAACTTGATTCTTTTCTATTCAGTCTCCTGGAGAACTATTCAATTTGAGGCTATAAGAGAGTCAATCACATCTAGGCCTGGCAGCTTAATGTACCTTATATAGCTGCTGCTTTCAAGGGAAAATCAAAAAGTCAGCATTTTAGGTTTTAGTATACTTTCAGATTGACGAGCATGCCTTATTGAAATATGCATTGAATGGGTTTTGAATGGGTTTCATGGGCCCTAGGGTCATGACACCTGCTCTAACTCTAAACCAGGTAAACCTTCAGCTCAAGTAAAACTATGGAAATTGTTCATACTGCAATTGCATCGTTTTCCCCAGAGAATTTTATTTTCTGTAATTGAGAACAGTGAGGGAAATCCTGTACATCCTGTACACCTTTGCAACACAATTTATTGATTCCACCAACATGAGATTTTCTTTGATGTCTTCCTCCTAAGCACCTGAAATAACAATGTAATTGAGAGCTAACATTGTTCTCTACCTCTCTACCTTGAAGCACAGCCAAACCATTCATAATTTACAGCTAAATGTCAAACATACATTGGTGTGCATGCTGGCCTGGCCCTGTTGACTAATTATACAGTTAAGATAGGTTGATAAGGGCTCATGTTAAAATGAGCTATTTACAATATGTATGGCTAATATTTACACAAGCTGTTTATTTAAAGACAATATTTACAGTGTTTACAGAAAATGCATTGTTGCATTTTTGATATGCATTTATAGGCTCTTATTTTGACTCTTGGAAGGTAGCCTACCCAGAATCCTTTGTACTATCTTGTTTCAGTAGTTGCAGGAGATTCATGTGTGAACATGTGAACAGTGGCAAAGACACGTTTCCTTTCCTTTAGTTTATTTAAATTGCAATAGTCAGTAAAGACATCAATTTCTTTGGGTCATTATACAGAACTTCTGCTATTGGCCATTATCGAGTTGAACTCTGACAGTTGAAAATGCTTGGCTCTATCATACCAGCAGCTACTACTAGAAGCTATCTTCATCATCATCATCATCATCATCATCATCTCATCATCATCAAATGGACCACTTCACCTTGAAGTCTGAAATATCCATAAACAAATTGTGTGCGTGTGAGGAGACTGGATGTATTTTAAGGAAGATGAAAAAGGGCCGCGATGATTGCGAGAGCAAGGACAAGAGGAAGGGAGGAGAATTTCAACCCAAGATGGCAAGAGGTAAGATTTCCGACTTCACAGCACGAGGTAGGTCTGTATAATATTAGTCTATAATGAGCCTGCTCCATCTGTTCTCAGTATTCGCATACATATTCGTGACTGAGGGTTGGCCTAGGGGTCAACATGGGCTGCGTTGAGTTTTCCTGTTAGTTCAGTCATCAGACAATAACATGCTGATCATAAAATGCATTAAGCAAACTGGAAAAATGATGAATCTTGACAAACAGAACGAACGAACCGTGGCTCACAGTTCCCGTTGATCTCTTTTCTATATATTCTAATTTGTTCGTGTCCCTGTAGGGGACATGATGCCCATTGCTGGTCGATGACTAGCCACTTTACACCTACCCATCAGATCTTTGCAAGCCTCTCCATTCAGCAGTGTGAAAGAGGGGTTTTCCTGTCTGTGAACTATGTCAATTACATTTTATACTTTCGGCATTTAGCTGACGTTCTCATCCAGAGTGACTATGAGAGTAACACTAAAATAAGCTTTACAATTCCTACATCTCTAACATTACAAGCAACCAAAACTCAGGAAATTCAAGGTGTGCCCTTACAATAATCCTGTGACCACAGAGAGACCACGTTAGAGCAAAGTGCTAGGGAAAGAAATCAGAGCTAAGGGCTAAGGAACGAGAGGGGATTTTCTTTTCTCCCGGTGAGTGTACCAACCTGTAGGAGCTCATTTCACACAGCATGAAAACAAGTATTAACATTTGAAGGGACCAAACCATGTTTTTTTGCCCTTTGACAGTACATCTAGTCTAGATGAACAGGGGAGGAGAGGGTTACATGAGGACAAGTTCATGCAAATGATTCAACTTTAACCACAGTCTGCCCCCATTATAAAATTACCCCAAATGTGAAGACGAAACAAAAAAAAAAGACTTTTCCACCCACTACCTGGCATCCATTTATGTGAGAGAAAATAACAGGGCTTAGTGGAAAACAACAGAGACTGACAGAGAAAATGACTCATCTTGTGCTCCCTCCATCTCTCGCTCTCTTTTCCTCTCTTCTCATTACTAGCTACAGCACATCCTGTACTAAAAACACCACTGAACTTGAATGAGAACACACACACCAATACACCAACAATGCCAACAAACCTACTGCCTGTTCTAGGAATTGACGGGGGAGATAGAAAAAGAGCAAGAGAGAGACGTAATGTGACGTAATATTGTAACCCAATGTAAATATGTTTGTTAAAGAAAGAAAGAAAGAAAGAAGCCACTTCGTTGGATCGTTTGTTGCACTGGAGTGAGCATGAGGTAAATATGCATTTGTGAGTGTGTGTGTGTAGGGGTGTGTCTGTGTGTAAAAGACACTTACGAGATGATTGTCTGCCTTAATACGCCACTTTGATTAGAGGAGCTCCTGCAGCTAGAAAGCAACAGGATGGAGTGTGTGTGTGTGTGTGTGTGTGTGTGTGTGTGTGTGTGTGTGTGTGTGTGTGTGTGTGTGTGTGTGTGTGTAAAAGACACTTACGAGATGATTGTCTGCCTTAATACGCCACTTTGATTAGAGGAGCTCCTGCAGCTAGAAAGCAACAGGATGGAGTGTGTGTGTGTGTGTGTGTGTGTGTGTGTGTGTGTGAGAGAGAGACTAAAAGTGTATGTATGTGCAGAGAAAGCGGCTCAGCAGCACAACTCCAGCCTTGGCCGGTTTGATAACTCTTCCTTTGTCTTTGTCAGCATCCATGCCTCCACAACAGACATGAAGCTTTTTTTCTGGGAGGTTTTTCATTCCTTTTTTTTTTTTTAAAAAGAGAGATTAAGGATTTTATTTATTTTATTGACACAGAGGAAAGTAAGCTGTAAGGTACAAGAACACAGGTTTTGCTCCGAGACCTGCAGGGTGACTTGAATTTCTAGAGGTAGGTTTTCTAATCACTAGACCATCTCAGGCATATTTTCTGTGACCAGGACAACGCCAAAAGGCAGCACATGACAGCAGAAAGGCAGGAAAACAGGAAATCATCAATGGAAATTAATGTGTGCCATATAGTTGTGTGCCAAAAGAGTAGTTCTGGAGATTGTCAGCATCCTGCAAAAGCCTCGTGACAGCTTTTGACAATAATTGACTTAACATAACTAAAAAATTGACATAACAATACATTTGACTTGGTCCAAGGAGAATTTGTTACGCATGCAGGATAATGCCAGCTGTCAATAACCCCCTTGAAAAACAAATCCAATTTTGTCCAACAAATCCAACAAATCCCACAGCACAATCATGGCAATGATGTTTAGTTATTTCTGAAGACAAGAAAGGGATTGTGGCAGTTGGGTGAAAAATTGCAGTTAACATGTGAAGATTCATAGTTACATTTATACAATAATACAACGTTTACTTACTATCATTAGATACTACTCAGTAAGCACCATACATGATTTAAAAAAATTTAAAAAAAATCTCAAGTGCTGTAAACTGATTAATAGATTGATAGCATCTAGGTATCAAGCAATGAAGTGTCTCACTCCTGATTGGCTGATCTGAATTTGCCTCTTGATGCCCATGTTGCCATGGATAAAAACAATTGGAAAATATTATATTTTATTATATATTATACTATAATAATATAAAGCTACAATACTGAGGCAACTCTGAAAGCTGTACCAGGCATTTTCGGTGACACGGTGACAGCCGAAATGGAAGCAACTTTCAGAATCGTGAGGACTTCAATACCCAGGAAATCATGTGACATGAAGTCAGTAAACTGTACACAACGCGCTCACTTTTACCAACCCTGATCACCAAAGGCAACCAAAGGAACCTGAGAGGCAATATAATGTTTTCCAGAAATAATGGAAATGTCTTCCTTTGAGGTAACATTATACCTTATCATATTTTTATTTTAAAGGTGCTCATAAAACATGCATTTTCCAGGAGGATTTCCTTCCAGTGTACACATATGGGCAAAACCAGGAGGTACAATGGATCTATGTCTATCACTGCCTTTGGGAAATATTATATATATATATATATATTATAATATAATAAAGCATTTATGCTATACTGGAAGGCAGAGACTGGTGAGAAAAACAAAATAAAGAAAAGGGAAATCGTGTGACATTACAAATGAAGAGCTGCCTTAAACTCACAAAATACCCTCACAAACCAGAATTTTCTAATTTTAGCTATTTGAAGACAAACCCATAATCACAAAGTACAAACGACTGTCAAAACAGGATTTGTGAATCAAGTTATTGGCAGAGTCGTAACCAGAAAGCACAAATGCCTGTCAAACATTACAGATTTTTTTTTGTTTAAAACAGGAGGTCTGAATCACTATATATGAAAGGAGAATCTGATTATAAGTGACAGTTTCAACTCTGTGGTGACCAACACAACTGTAAACAAGTGGTTTTAAAGAGGCACAGGACAGAGCGTGTGTGTGTGAGTGTGTGTGTGTGTGTGTGTGTTAGACGTGCTTAGATGTGTTTTCATCTGCATGTGTCCGCATTCATGAATGTGTCTACATTTATATGTGTGTCTGCGTTTATATGTGTGTGTGTGTGTGTGTGTGTGTGTGTGTGTGTGTGTGTGTGTGTGTGTGTGTGTGTGTGCGCGCGCGCACGCGCGCACAGTTTGCACCAAAGGAGCTGAATGTTCTGTATTTCTCAGCCAGGCACGAGTATTCACCACATAACTACACACGCGCGCACACACACACTGTACTGCGAGAGCACAAACACCAAAATCATCACCATATGCAGAGCAGAGAGAGAGTGTGTGTGTGAGAGAGAGTGTGTCAGAGTGTCGGAGGGAAACGGAGGGAGTGCCACTGCAAATCATTAGCTCTGTTTTAATCTTGTTGTGGCTGTTGTTGTTTTTTTTTCTTTTTCCCTTCTGGGTAAACCAGCGTACATCCTCGGAAAACAAAATCGCTCTATCCTGGTTTCAGTGGTTGTCTACATCTACACTGTTTGTTGGATCAAGGCTTTATTTATGTTTCATGCAGACAAACAAATCTTCCCTCCTGACTCCTGTTCTCCTATACAGCCAAATTTAGCCAGCTTTTATTTTGAAAGTCTTGTGAATTTAACTTGAGAGAGAGAGCTATTGTTTTTTTAGCCCATTATAGCTGTATGGACCCCAAGTATTGGGAAAATAACCCGGAGTTGACTTGCCGTGTTATCAAATGTGTCAAATGTCAAATGTGTATTTGTATGTGAGACAAAGTGATGACTTGTTTCTGGCAATGTTTGGCCTGTGTATTGAAAAAATGTGAGTATCGGGACAGATAGACTTAGATTAGTCAGATTACGATATTGTCACAAATACCTTTATACAATCACTGCTTCATGTTAGTGACCCACAACCATCACCACAGTTTTGATATCTTCCTTCAAGATCCTCTGCCAAACCCAAAACACATCTTCTTGACTCCAAGTTTGTTTTTGAACAAAATGCACAAACATTATTTAACGTCCCATTGCAGTGTCAATCCATTTCATTGCTCGTAGCGTCTTGATATTTCTTCAAAGCATCTAGGTCTATGTAGCTCTTCAATTTAAGGATAAAATATATTTTTTTAAATCCCCAAAAAACATCCTAGTTACAAGGTATTCATGGAACGGTAGTGTTATGTAACTGATGCTGAATCCAGTCAAAGCTGCCAGCAGGGAGGCAGCATAGAAGAGAGCTGTGAGAGAGCGCGAGCTGGAGTCGGGTCCTTTCAAGGTTTTCATTTCCTGGCTAAGGGGAATTAAAATACCTCACCTCCCTGCTGCCACTGGCTTCCAGCCAGCTGAGGGGCCTCCCAGCTTGGGTGCAGGGTGGGGCCGGACAGGGGGCCTCCATCCCACCCTGCCTGCCTATAGCTTGGTTTCTATCTAAGTATTGTTTTGTAATTCATGATGTATCGAATTAGACAAGGGTGAATGGAAACGGCAATTTTCAATAAATATCCTGAAAAAGTTTTTGCATTGGTTTGAGGTGGAATGTTTTTGCTGGTGAATAAATTCTGCAATAAATAGAGTTTTCAATGTAGTGCTACATACAGAAAACCTATTTATTTGTTTCTGGATGGCTGATAATTTGTTTGACAGTCAGATGAAATCGTATGTTGCCTGGTTTTGATGCTGTTTTAGATTGACTCAACAGGATATTCCACGTGGTAACAGGGATGTCTACTTGCACTACGGAGCTAATGAACAGTCAAGTTGTATTTTCCACAAGTACAACAGCAATCAACCACATTTGTGAATGATTGAAGAAACCCAAACACTTTGGCCTTTATTTCTTTTCTTTTTTTCTTCGCCTGAGAGGCGCAGTAGGGACTGTGTCAGCGACGATCAAGCAGCACAGTGCAATTTTGGTGTCAAGGATTACAGGGATTTGTGCTTGTGTCGCCAGTCTGTTTAGGCCACATCAAAGCCCACGGCACAAGGCACAGGATTGTTCTATGCTATTTTTGTGGCTTTACCAAGCGATAATGATAAACAGATCCTATTCAAAAGCTTACTAGACCATTTTGTGGATGATATCTTGGCCAGTTTGACTTTATATAAATCCCTCAAGCAGGAAAAAATAAGATACACGTAGCTGTGGTGTGATTGTCATCCAACACAAAACTTTCACTATGCGCCATGATGCACCGAGAACAACACTGAAGGGAATCTCAATATCTCCATATCTTCTTCATAAAGGACTTGCTGACTGGTTAACTAGGGTAACTAGCAGGTGATGTCTGTTTGTCTCACACAAGCGGGTGAAGAAAAAAAGGTTTGTGGTGTTTACAGGTAACAGTGAGTGAGATCAGACTGGTGTGACAAAGAACATGATGTGTTTGTGATCTATTTAGATCAATTTCTACACATTGGCCAACTTATTATTTTGTGGTTGCCGTGCTGACATTATGGCGCTCACCACAGATGAGCCTGTGTATGGGAAACACCCTATAACTGTTCCAGACCCTCCTGCACCCACCACAACCTTGTACTAAATTGTTCTGTAAGAAAGTGATCAGCTAAATGTGAGTCAATAAGCAACAAGTTAGGTTGGCATATCAGTCACATTTTCTTTGAGTGTAATGCGATATATCGAGAATACGCAGATAGTGTGTCCTCCTCCCTTACTTTCATAGTCAAACCCCATTTTTCAAGTGTTATTTTGTGGTTCTGTAGCAACAATCAGCTCACTGATAAAGGATACAATACTGATGTTTCCAAATAGGACCGTTATCCATGGAAGTTATCTAACCTTACCATACAATGCAACACGGCTAGTAGTTTAGCAAAGCTCAGCAAGTATGAAATCAGCAGGCAGCAGTTGCGAAACTTAACATCTGTAGCTCTATCTTCTAAGCAAATGCAAGCAAAATGACAGTTAGACAAAACAGTCACAGTCAAAAAGAGATCGCTAAGGTAAGGCAGTATGGTAATGTTGGCATTTTAATCTGCTGATGTTGTATTGTAGTTGCTATGAGCTTGCAATGCTAACGTAAGAGTTGTAAAACTTGCTAAATGTACCAAATCTTCGTACAGTTAAAAGTAAAACAATTATACCAAGGCAGTAAGTCTCACGGACGTAATGGAATGCACTTTATACTGTCTTTGAAAAAATGATGACCTCCAACTGCAACCTCAAGTCAAATGACTCCTTGCTTCTCCGTACCCCCAGGACCAAACTCCGCGCTATGGGGGATCGGGCCTTATGCTTTGGAAAGGCCTTCCAGATAACCTGAGGGTACCACAGACCCTGAACTCTTTGAAGACAGGTCTCAAAACCTTTTATTCAGGAAGGCCTTTTCCACCTTTTGGGACTGATACTATCCATTTCACTGGGCATTCATGTCTTACATACATGACTTCACCATTTCATTCCAAGGCTATGATGCATGACTTATGTCCACCCACTACAATACAATACCCAATACAAGTACTGCATTTCTAGTAAAACGGTTCCACATGAGCTTACATTGATGATTGATGGCTCCAAGTATGCAAAAAATCCCAAAACCCAATTACCACATGCGGCGTGGGTGGCCCCAATTCAAAGTACAAACTGACTTTGCTTTGTATTCGCCATTGTTCAAGTATCACATCTCCATATCATTGATTTTCCTACAGCTTACAAAGAGCGTATGTACACAATTTTACCTTGAAAATTAAGACTAATATTGCTAAATTCTGTCGAAATAATATGTTCAACTAGGTGACCGTTTGAAGTGAGACTATAAATCAGACTATAAATATTCCTATTCCAATGTATAGCCTAAAGCACATTCATGGACTTTCATATATTGTGTATACTCTGCTTGCCCAAACACAGCATCTATTGCACGCCCAACTGTCCTGGTAGGGGGATCCCTCTCTGAGTAGCCCCTCCCAAGGTTTCTCCCAATTTTCCAATAAGGTTTTTGTGGGAGTTTTTCCTTGTCCTCTGTGAGGGTCTAAGGCTGGGGGATGTCGTGTACTAATCATTTATTATTTTCACATGTTGGGCACTGTGAAGCCCTTAGGGACTGTAACGGTGATTAAGGGCTATACAAATAAATGTGATTTGATTTGATTTGATGGGAAAACAATTTTACCTTGAAAAAGACTAAATAATATATTCTGTCAGATATATTCTGTGCAGTGTTTTTTTATTGGAAATACTCTTATTCCAGTGTCCATTGAACATAGGTAAAAACAAACCCATCATTCCAGTGCTGCAAATAGACATAATAGGCTAATCAAAGAGAGACAACAATGGCCATGCACAAACACACACTAACACACTGCCAACATACTCACACAGTGAGGCTGCCAAGAGAGAGAGAGAATGAAAATCAGAAGCACAGATAGAAAATCAAAATCAGAGACAGAAAAAGAAAAAGAAAGCAATAGAAGGAATGGAACAGGAGTTGATGGGAGGAAAGCCAGAGAGTGAAACTGTAGATAGTGTGGAGAAACAGAGAGGTCTCTATGGTACAGCTGTGTCAGCTTTCAGCACACATCCTGACACCTCTGTCACACACACGCACACACACGCACACACGCGCACACACGCGCGCGCACACACACACACACACACACACACACACACACACACACACACACACACACACACACACACACACACACACACACACACACACACACACACACACACAGCATGAACATAGTCAAACACACACATATGCAGTCCATGCATCACACATGTATGCAAGCCAAAATAGTTTCACACACACACACACACACACACACACGCACGCACGCAGCCACCAACATGGATACGTAAGAGTCATATTCATACACTAACAGCTGGTCACTGCAGGATTGCTGTCAGCTTTCAGCTCCAAAAACATCCCAGAAAGACACACACTCACTCACACACACACTCCTAGTTTAAAGTCCCCGCACTGGCTGCCAATTAGTTTTAGAATCGATTTTAAGATCCTTTTACAAATCTATCAATCTTTCGATGGCCTTGCCCCTGCTTATATTGACAATATGCTGCCAAAATATGTCCTTGCCAGAGCCCTCACATCCACAGACTCTCTGCTCCTCACTACTCCAAGAACACAAAGACAAAGACTGATGGCAAAGCTGCTTTTAGGACCTATGGACTAAAACTGTGAAATAGTCTCCCGTTGGATCTGAGGACATCAGTTGAACCCTTTAAATGCTTTCTCAAATCTCTTCAGCCGTGCTTTTACCTAAGGACAGTTACTATTCGTTTTAGTCTTTTACCTTCCTCCACTTTGAATCTGTGCACTATATGTGAAGCGCATTGCATTGCATCTTAATGTAGGAAATGTGCTATATAAATAAAGTTTATACAATGCAGAACTACAAGTCAGACTATAAATACCTAACGCAGCAATACATACAAAGAATGATGGTGGTCAAGAGTGTATGCTGTGAGAGTCAGTGATCTGCCTCTTACTTGGGCAGACTGATCTCCTCAGGTTTCATTTTGGAATGGCAGGAATGTATTAAAACTGCAAAATAAAACACCTTGGTTGCATAAGTGTGCACGCCCTTCAATTAATACTTTAGATATCCACTATATGTTGAGTTGAAAAATACGCAAATGTGTGTTGTCCCAAACTAGATGGGCCTGTTGAAGATGACAGACACACACACACACACACACACACACACACCCCAACTGGACCCACTGAATCTCATTTATAGCCTTCACATCACGTCATTTTCCCAAATCTGATTCAGACAGAAGGGCGGGGTGGCATGCAGCGTGTGTTTGTGTGTGTTGGAAAGGAGAGAGAGGGAGAATGTATAAGTGTGTGTGTGTGTGTGTGTGTGTGTGTGTGTGTGTGTGTGTGTGTGTGTGTGTGTGTGTGTGTGTGTGTGTGTGTGCATGGCATTTTTTTCCCCTGCACACTCTGGCAGCATGCACTATGAGCCACGAGCAGTGCAGTGCTGAAACAAATCTGACCCCTGAAGACTCAAACTATTGCCAAGAGTGTAACAAGTCTTAAACACTACATAATACAGTTCGCAGCAGGAGGAAAAAGAGAGCGAGAGCAAGATACAGAGAGAGAAAGAGATAAACCACAGTAGCGCAGTATAAAAGAGGAAAGGAGAGAGAGAGAGAGGGCGATCGAGAAAGAGAGAGAGAATAACTATTGTGAAATGCTCGAGGAGCATTCAGAACACAAAAAGGAAAAGAAGAAGAGATAGACTGAAAGAGCGGAGAGACACCATCAGCTTAGCTCTTCAGATGCGCTATGATCTTACACGTGTCGGTGTTTCCTGAAAAAAACTGATTCCATTACTTTTATTTATTTGATGACTTCTCTGTTCATCACAAGGACAATAAGGATGGATAATAAGGATTATATGTTTTAGTTACACAGATGAGGAATTTGTTTATTTATTGTATGTTCGATTTAGCCAGCTGAAGAATTTGTTTGTCATTTACTGTACAATTAGACAGTATTATGTATTCATTGTTTCCCAAATTAGGCAAAAGAAAAATATTTTGTACACGCCTGATTTGCATGACATCTGTTTCAATCTAAAAAAAAAAATTATTGATCATAATAACAATGTCATCCTGTCATAATATAAGAACTTGGAATTGTGAAGGCAATGGCATTCCTCTTTTATGGAATCAAAGTAAGAGATCTCAGCCACAAAGATCCCTGCGGGGAACAAAGGGATGAATTAATACTGACAAACCTATGTGCCTGTTCTGGTCCTCTTAGCCGTGGAAAATTGAGTACAATTGGATTTAAAAAGCTAAGGAATGCCTCAATTAGTACAGCGTTATGTTAGTCAATGCGTCTATAAAAGCATTAAATTGGAATAAAAGGGGTTTGGGTGTTGAGTTTGCCACGATGACAAAGCCAGACCATCCACGCTTAGGCACCACCTAAGCCCCTTTTGAGCCGTGAAAAACCCTGAACATGAGAAAATAAACCTGACACCACTGCCGGTCCCATTCACATCTTACTTTCCAACATATCACAGAATGTAAAGAATCTGTCAAGACAATTATTTCTATATTTGCACAGAAATTAAACATATTTGAAAATAAATATGCATAACATGTTAAAAAAAAAAGATAGATCTAATTGCTGATATTTTTATACTTTTTATGGTCTTACATTTAGATAATTTAGGACTTTTCCAGACTGCAGTTATCCCAAAGAGAAAGAGATTATGTTGTTGCTGTTGACTTTTATTGATCGTTTACTTGTGACTTGTTAATACGACAATTAATATTATTGTAATAATATATATTGATAGTTGACTTAAAGCTAAAAATTTATGTGGAGGAGTGGGGGATAAATTAACTCAAACACTATAAAACTCTACATATACAGCATGCACAGATATAGAAACAAACTCAAAATGGATCAAAGCAGCAAAAATTAAAGCAACAGGGACATGATATCAGCAAAGGCAGATTTTTCCTGCATTTTTGTGTTTGCTGATCATGCAAGGAAAAGGAGGAGGGGGAGGACGTTAGACTGTGTTTTAATAATCAAGATTTTTCATATGGTGCACACATACATACTGTACATACCTTGGGTTTTGGGACCAGCCTAATGGAAAGTACATGGTCAAACCACTGGCACAGGCTGGTTTTGCCTGACATGGGTAATGAAAGTTCTGAGACTACACATGGGCAAAAAAAAGGACATGAAAAAGGACATGCAGTCCAAGTGGGTTTCTTAAAACAGATGCTGACCCTGTTCTGTATTAATCTGAGGAGTCGACAGGCTGCCATTGTACGGTGAAAAAAAATCATTAAATAACTTTATTTATTTATTTGTAATACATTGCAAATAAATAATACATTTAAGTATTACAATGTCCTAAATAAAGTTGTTGTTGTTGTTGTTGTTGTTGTTGTTATTATTATTATTATTATTATTATTATTATTATTCCATTAAAAACAAGTAACGACAGAAACATAAATTAAACATTATTTTAAGCAATACCACCCCTGGGAAAAATAGATTATAGCTCAGAAAGGGAGGGAAAGAATGAGAGAAACAGAGAGAAACAGAGAGAGAGAGAGAGAGAGAGAGAGAGAGAGAGAGAGAGAGAGAGAGAGAGAGAGAGAGAGAGAGGAGGTGTAATAGCTCTAAGCCAAACATGCTTAGTCCTGTCCTGCTGGCTTGCTGTTCTGAATTTACACTGGATCCACCAGCGTCAGCAGCTCCAACGTGCAGCTGTGTGCGTATGTACGTGTATGTGTGTGTGTGTGTGTGTGTGTGTGTGTGTGTGTGTGTGTGTGTGTGTGTGTGTGTGTGTGTGTGTGTGTGTGTGTGTGTGTGTAAACGATGTGAATTGAACAGACGTAAACTGAACTGAGAAAGAGAGAGAGCAGGTGTGTGTGTGTGTGTGTGTGTGTGTGTGTGTGTGTGTGTGTGTGTGTGTGTGTGTGTGTGTGTGTGTGTGTGTGTGTGTGTGTGTGTGTGTGCATGCAGAGGGGTGCTCGGTCGACCACGACACTTTTGCATGACTGAGCAATTGTCCCACAAACAGGAAGAGGTGGGCGGAGCCTACTGCGGGGGGCTTGTTGAATTTCAACCAATCTCTCTCAGTGGGCTCGTCTCTCTCTCTCTCTTTCTGCTGCAGTGGCATCAAGAGAAAGAAACAAGGGAGGGAGGGAGGAAAATAGGAGGAGGAGAAGGAGTGTAAGCAGCAAACCAACACCCCCTTACACTGGGCCTCAACAGATAGAGAGAGAGAGAGAGAGAGGACAGTCAGACTCTCTCTGTCTTCTTCTTGCAGATCACCCACAGACCAGAAGCAAGACACGTGAATACCTGCAGGACACCACTCCCCCCCTCTCACCCCCTAACACACACACACACACACACACACACACACAGTCCCAGGTTTAATGAGTGGCCGCACTAATGAGCCAGTCATGCTTTTAGTGTGGCAGTAAAACACGTCCGAGTTAACTCTCATCAGTCTAATTAAAAAGCCTCAGTTTAAATCAATGGAAACTGGGCCCATTCATCTGCACACAAGGCAGCGCTGGCTAGAACGCCGTTTAGGCTGAAAACGTCTTAAGCGTGGAGTTCATCTGGTAGTCTGATTCCAATTTAGCCAAATCCAAGCCGATGAGTGGGTTGTGCATTTAAGGAAACTAGACTAGACTTTCATTGCTCCTCGTTAAAAGGTCTGAATTTGTGCGAGACATGAAAAGATGTTGTTTTCATGAAAAACACCAGGGTTCCTATATATTTTTCACCAATAAAATTTCATGACTTTTCCATGACTATTCCACCACAGAATATAGCAAGATTTCGCACGACCAATATTTATCATGTATGTTACAAAAGATGGATGTCTTACAACATGCATGTCTATGTTACAAATGTTACTGAATATCTCATTTGAAAGTCTCAGGTCTTCTTTTCAGCTAATTACAAGTTCTTATGTAGTCAAGAAAAAATTAAAGATAATTCTTTTAGATTCCATGACTTGTCTCGTGGTTGTGGCTTTGCATGACCAGAAACCCTGAAACATGTTTTCTTCTGGTCAAGAGCAATTGAAAACTCACCAAATCAAATCCAGAACTTCTATCAGGGGCAATGAGAAGTCTTTTCTGTGCCGTTTAACCTTTTGAGACTTGGTCACTGTCGATAAACTCTGTGACTCTTGACTGTATTTTGCCACCAACAGAATGGCAACCCAGATTTGCCCTCTGAGTTACCTCTCTAAAGACAGAGTCATAGAGAGTGTCTTGTAAGCATTTTAAGCTGTCCCCTGGCCTCTGTTAGCCCCGCTTGACCCTGCTGAAAGAAAGTAGACCTGTGGATGATCCATAGTCACCCCGACAGGTAAAATGGACAGTCAAACTATAGGAACGGTCAGCTGGTCTCAGATCTGTGTCTGGAGGGATTGTTTGGTCAGCATGGTAAATGTCCAACAGGGTGGCAAGTGACAAGTAATTTCCATACATTAGGCTGTATTGATAACAGGTAGGAGTAGGAGAATAAGGAAACTCCACATATTATAACGGTACACTTTCCCTGAGGATATTGCATTGATAAGTGGAAACCAAGTATGAATATTTTCATGTGCCTTTCAAAACTATACATGAAATACTACATAAAAATACCACATAAACCCAAAAGAAATGGTTGTTGTAGGAGCGCTTGATAATCAGAAAGAATGTCAGAATTTTATTGAGAAATTAATTCAAGACTTTTTAGTCAGAAGCAAATTTCTAAATGAATTGCGAGATCAAAGAAATTTAACAAAATTTGCCCAATAAGGGCAACTTTGTTTCGAACTCTATACAAAACCGGGAGGCGATACACTGATCTCCTGCCATCGGGTGGACGTTTTAATCCAAAGGGCGTCACAGTCCCGTGGTTGCATCCGATTTGGCCCTGGTGGGAACTGAACCTCGGCAGTGTTCGTGCAGTGCCCTACTCATTGAGCTACACAGAACCACAGCTTACTGCACGAACCCTGTGGTCATGTGGTCTGAGCCTTTGTCTCACACCAAAGTAATTCAGAAAATCAACCCCAAGTAGTCACAAGTCTCTAAACCTTCTTCTATGTTAGCCTATGACCTTACGCTGTGAGCTGAACCGCTATCTTGCCAAGCCCCTTAGTGGCCTTGTACAAGACGCAGGTTTTTTCCGCAGCGTATTATAGGCAAGGTGGGCAGCCTTAGCAAGAAATGTCAGCTGCTTTGGCTGCTTTGGCTGAGAAATTCACCCAAAAAAAATTCTCATTGTATTAATTTCATAGGTACTAAACTGAGATCCAGAGTGAATACAGCGGTTATCAGCGACACTTGCAGGCCACTTTCACAGCATCACTTTTCGTGCATTTACGTTAGCCAACCTTGGCTTATAGAAAGTGGACGCAGGAAACATTTTTCTAAATGTAGGTTTATCTTCCATTTTATGCAGAAATGGCTGATAAAAAACAGACGTTGCTGTTACATGGCATAAATACTGCAGACGTGCCTTTGAGCAAAGTCTTTAATTCCCAATTGCTCCAGTGGAGCTGTTCAGTGGCCAGTTAACAGTAGACTGTGGTTGTATTGGGCAGCTTAGTAATAGTAATAATACAAATGGGTATTGGGTATTCCTTAAATGTTTATGTGCTGTTAGTTGATTATTGGCCTTAATTTACTGCAGCTGTAGTTTAACTTTTTTAGCACTGAACCGAAAATACACATTTAGTCTCTTACCTGAAACTAGGCTTATTAAAACATTCCACTACTCTCACTGCTGAGGGGATCCACCAAAAATAGGCTCACAACCCTTATTGCTGTCCCATCCCATAATTTAAGAAATCAGGTTTTGATAACCACAGTTTACAAAACAGTCTATCCATATCAAATCATATAAAAAAAAAAAAAAACACAAAACACTTTGAAAGCAAATAAATAAGAAATAGGGTTGACTTGAAACTCCATGAATGAACAAAGACATTGGGGAAATTAAACTCAGAGCAACAAACCTCTGCTACAGAGAGCGCTCAGACCCCTGGGCATTTCTGTGTGTGTGTGTGTGCGTGTGTGTGTGTGCGTGCGTTCTGTATTGCTGGGAACTGGCTTACTTTTCAAAACAGTGTGCTACACTTTGAGGGCCCCGTGCATCTGTTATCATTTTACAACCTGCCTATAACTCAGCAGAACACAGACCTCTTGAGCACAATGTGCTCCAGTAAGCACCTCATTACAGAAAATAACACTTTGTATTGCACTGAGGTAATGGATGGGTTGGGCGAACCTTGAGATTAAGGAATCAACACAGCTAAGTGACAAAGAGCGACAGACCTCACAACTCCCAGCATGTGTTTTTTCCATTAAATGTATGATGAGTATGTTTCACAACCTCTTGAACCCACAAAACCCACTATTAAAAATCTACTAGGTGATTTCAAAGAGTGGTTGACATTCAGAAAGATTAGACCTAGTCCTTATTTCTGAAGAGTCATGAAGTTACAAGGTTTTCAACTGATGGCCATGGGAGGTGAATGGCTAGAGAATCATGGCTTGCAGCATGTTATTGTAGGCTGTAGCCTGTTGTGTTTATTGACCACCTAGGAAAGCAGCAACCTAGTAAAATCAGGAGGTGCCAAAACAAGGCGAAAACAAACAAAACAAACACACAAAATATCTCCACCTAACCACAACTGGGCAAAACAACACAGCGAATGTGCTGCAAAGACTAAACATTAACCACCCCTCCTGGTTCTCATTGCATCAGATCTACCAAATGTATTTTTTCTTTCGTCATATTTTCTTCGGCACACACAACAAAAATAGGGAATAAAATAGTTGACTAATTCAGTACTGCCTACAGGTCTTCATCTTTACAGAGCAGCACAGTGTTTTTGCATATTTCAGTGCAAAAATTGTCCATCTTTACAAATAATTTAGTTTCATAATCACTTAAAATCTTATAGTTCTCACCTTGACACCTTAACTCTCACCTTTTTTAAGCTATGCTTTTAAGACTCTAGATAGGATACTAGATTAAACAATTAGGCTGCTCTTTGCAAAAGATAGATACTTTCAATGCTTATTCAGAAGCAGGATCAATAATCGTATTTGCTCTTCAGCCTCACAGTGAAGGACTGATCAAACAGTGCACAAGTGGCACAGCAGCACCACATAATGACTGATAATGACGTCTGTGTTGAACCACGATCTAAGATCATGCATGAATGACGTGGCTGCCCAAATCTCACAGACAGAACACATTGGTTAGCAAAGTTACTATCAAAATTACGTATTAATAAAGTAATTAATGGAACAGAATGCTGTTTGTCACCATAGACATGGTTTTCTGTCAAATTGATAATCACCATTATCCTATAATATATGTACAATATAGAATAGAATGATAATTGTCCAACATGTCAGACATGTTATTCTGACAACTTGACATATATATATATATATATAGAATAGAATAGAATAGAACAGAACAAAACAGAACAGAATAGAATAGAATAGAATACTATTTTTCAACAAAGAATCCTATTCTGCTGGTGTCAACCTAACAGCCATCATCAATTCTAACATCTATTCTAGCTGTATTAACTCCATCATCATCTCCTCTCCTCTACTCTGTCCCTTTGTCTTTCCAAGCCTGCAGAGAGGGAGTAGCCTTCAGTGAGACTCTGAACCTCAAGGAAGGCAAGCAACGCCTCTGAAACCACATCACTCCGTCTGCGCCCCTGTCAACATACACTTGGAGCCATAAATAGTTGTTAATGTAATGCAATGTAACGACCTCCATTTCAGTTTGGATCCCCATCGGCGTTTTGGATTTGCAGGGATTTGTGCATTGGCTCTGCTGCAGGCAGACAGGCACACACACATGTGGAATGTGGAGGAAAGCACCCGCCTGCAATAATAATACCACCCACCAAACATCACCAGGATAAAGCGAGTGTAGAAGTTGTACTGAAATGCGAAATGTATCTGCGGTCAGAAATGCCATGTGTTTGCTTAGCACTTGAATAACGTACGTAACAGCATGAAAACAAAAGGGAAGGCTGCATGCACAATGTTGGTTTTGTTGGCTGATGCGGTGGCTAGCTTTGACAGGCTAACTCATAACGTTACAAGCTAATGGATTGTGTGGTATTTTATGTCTCTGTCACTCAACTAGTGAATACTCTCTTACCTGATGTGGCATATCAGCCTTCACTTTGTACAGTAGCAGAGGGGGGACCCCAAGGTTGGAGCCAGGTCGGCAAATTTTCCGAGCGAGTGAAGGTGAAGGCAGCTTTTAACTACAATTTCCCCTCGTTGAAAAACTTTTTCTTCGGTAAAAACTGTCAACAAAGAAGAAAAGTGGGGTGAATTAGGCAGAGCTAGCTAACGGTCGCTCGAACGGGGGAACGTTCCGTTCGCTCTTGCATGGACGCACGTTTACGCCAAAGTTCATTCAATAAATCTTGCAACTGAAAGTGCCTTGCTGATAGGCAAATGTACACACCTCTTAGGACATGGCTTAAGACATTTTAGGAATCAGTAGGGACTTCTGGTAAATTCGGCAAACAAGTGATGTATGAAGCAACACTTTATTTCAATAAAGTCTTTACTTTTAGAATGGGCTCGCGCTGCTTGCTACCGCCCCCCGCAGTCTATTTTAATGGAAGAAGAGTGTGGGAATAACTGCCGAACCAGTTCTAAAAGTTGAAATGTTATTGAGATGAGCGTTGCATGGTGAATTGGATGCATGCCGAATTGAAGAGTGGATCTCAAGATCTGTGAATTGCCTGAAGTCGCGTTATAACAACTTTGTACGTTTGCCAATAAGCAAGGCCAAGTTAAATTCCTAGATTTCTGAATGGATTTTGGCGACAGCTATCGCCACAACGAGACAACGGAACGTTAACGGGGCTAGGGCACGGGACACCAGATGAGCCAGCAACATCAGTTATAAAGCGAGAAATACGCTTTTAAAATGTCGCAAACCATGCCTGTTATTGTGCTAGAGTAGCCGAGCGACTGTGAAATGGCCTTTCTACAATGACATTAAGCCTAGGCTGACTAGGTACATTGTTTGTGTTAGCGGCATGTCAAAATATTGCAGCCCGCTAGAGTAACAACAGCAGCAACGTAACGTTAACGGCAGCACAGTTGACTGGACTGACATGAGTGCGAGTCGGCCTGAAAGCACTTTTCAGCAAGCAAATCAAAACGAAACATAAATACCCAAAGACGAATTTTTGTGCTATGCTTACATTACCTTGCACTCTATGGAATATACTCCTGAATAGGAAAGCGTAAAATAACTTACAATAATCCATGCGAAGAGCAACGTAGGCAGACACTCTATTAGTCCAGTTTTTAGATCTGCATCTACATAGATGGCCAGCACTTCTTCATAGTCCCGCCCCCTCAGTTTAGCAGCAAGGCATATCTATACATATATCGTCTCCCCGGTGTCCAATCACAGCTCTGCATTCTGGAATAGTCTCTTTTCCCATTTGTCGAGAGGCTTGTCAGTCTCAGCCCATGTCTCCATCAAGCCCCTCTACCATATAGGGGTGTGTCGTGACGTGAGAGACACCCTGATAGGTTGTAAACAATTTGGCCAGAAAATAATAGAAAATAAACATTAAAATGAAACGGTAAAACAAATTTTAAAAGTAGTAAAAAAATAAAATAAAATCTGGCCCTTGAGGAGTTCAGGGCCTTTTGATGGCTACAAATATGGAGAACTGAAAAATGATGAAGGAGGAGCAGAGAACTGTCACTACGTTATCATTTCTGTTATGTGTGCAAAGTTGTGTTTTGAATTCTTTCTGAATCCCACAATATTCTCATCATGATTTATCTATACAAAGTTTATGAAAGTACCCCCCCTCCTCATCTCTCTCTCTTTCTCGCATTCGCCGCTGCCCTGAAAACGGATGAAAACTGATAGCATAGACATACCAAGGGGATCAAGGGGTTAGTGAAACTGGTTTTGTATGTTACCAAGTTAGAGAGCTAAATGTGGGACACACACACACATGTCTGGCGTGTGTGTGTGTGTGTGCCTGTGCCTTGTGTAGGCATGCACATGGGTTTGAGGGTATATGACGAGAGTATATGTGGACACATATGCCTGGCTTCAATAAGAATCAGGAATGCAAGCAGGGCCTCTTTGTCAGTCAGAGACCATGTGTGAACCTCTGGTGGAAGCTGAGCTAAGCTAAAGTGAGCTCAGGCGGTGTGATACCATAGGGGGCCATGGTGTTATACTGTGTCATACCTGGGACGTTTTATAACAGGATTTCCAAATTTTGCACACTGTAATCAGGAATTATTCTCCCCTCATATCCCTCTCTACTTATTTCCCTAGACAGGCTGGAGCACAGGGGCAGCCTGCAGCAGCTGGGGTTTGGTGGCTTGCTTGCTCAAGGACACGACAGCAGGGGTCAGGGCACGTTGCAATGTTGCCGGGATGCGACCTGTGACCTTCCTTCAGTATGGTCTGTCTAGACACCAGGGCAGCCAGTCATCCATAACTTCCCCCTGATACTAACCAACTAGTCTGACCTTACTCTATGAAGAGAAATAAATAGGTTTTAAGCCATCATCACAGATTTAAAGACATCAGCAGGGTGATTGTTCCAAATGAAAGGAGCGCGGTAAGAAAGGGGAGTACATACCAGTGTCTAGCGATTGGAGGGCACTGATAAATAGCGTGGTGCATCACAGTTTATGTTTCAGCAGAAGCACCTTGAAGTTACACCTAGCATGAATTGGCAGCCAGTGTAGGGAGGACAGGATAGGTGTTATGTTGTCAAATTTTCTTCCTTTGGTCAGTAGCAGCGGCAAGATTACACTCTTGGGTGGGCTAGAGGAATTTTTCAGTGGGCCTGATAATTATAGAAAGTAACTTTCGATAAAGGGCTCCTTTATCTTTAACCCTTTGTCCCTTGCTGTCATTGTCCCATTAATTACTATCGATTATCGATTACTGATTGTTAACAAGTGCCTCTGAGCTTTCACATGGCACATTCTTTCTTTCTTTCTTCAGCATTAATACCATGCGGGAAATGTTATGGTCTAGCATCAGAAGAAAAGCACGCCAAATTTAATCTTATTTATTTTCAGTAACGGCTATAGCCATTGCCTTGTGCTCTTACAAGTTACAACATCAATAAAAAGTCTCAAGAGCGTGTCTGTGAGCACCACTTACAGGCTACTTAACGTGACCCTACAGGATTGGCCGAGGGGTTTGCTATTGAAAACATAACTTCGTCATAGTCAAGGGTTTCAGTCACGTCTCCCTCAAACGTGAGTAGACAGAGCGAGTTCAGGCGAGTGGTGAGCATAGAGGACCTGCATGCAGCTTTTATCCTTTTAACACTAGAAAAGATGCGCTCAGCTGTGCACGCCTTCATTGGCAGAGTGACCACTGCCTTTAAGAAGGGATGCAAACGTGACGTCAATAAGAGTTTTGGAAGGCTCTCCTCTTGCCTTCCTCCTTGCGGCGTGCTGGAGGGACACTGGGAGCTCCAAAACAGAAAACATGGCCAGCATCAATTAGACCATTTGTCAAAGCTGATTTCATCAAACCGCAAGAGACATTGTGGAACCTGGTGTTTAATTCATTCATCTGCAATACCCCAAATCATTATCGCTGCCGATCCTTGAAGACTTTCCCAGCAAGGTAGTGACAATACTATCCCCGAATCTACTAGCGAGCTTTTGTGAGCCGGGCTGGCAAATCCCTATTGTCAGTATTATTATCCCTCATCAGTTTACTGCTTGCTGCGAACATCTTCAGATAACCACTGTCATTAGAGCGTCAGTAGGGTTAGTAATTGCTTACAATTTTCAATTAAATCTACTGTGTGTGTCACTGATACATCAAACCGTTCTGCAATGAGCACATAACATACATTTTTTTTGTTTGCATCTGCTTTTGCTTGACTCTGCCACCCTCCTTCTGCATACTCAGTACCTCAAGGGCAACACTGTATAGGGTGAGCACTTCACTTCACTGATGAGGACTCCAATTTGTGTCCCATCCTCATTCTTATTCCATGGGTCTGCGATCTGGGTACGTCTCTCTCTCTGTGCCTAGGGGAAACGAGCATGTCACTGACTGACATTTACCCATCAAGGCAGCAATGATGACAGTATTAAAAAAAAAAAAGTGGCTGCATCGGCTCATGCTCGCGCCGCAGCTGCCAGGACGAGGTTTAGCCGAGGAGAGTGGCAATGCATATATATTGCATTAGGAAAAGTGCCCTTAAAGGTGGCTTGAACAGCCCCCCTTAGGTCCAGCTGCAACAGACGCACCATCAAACCATCATCAGACCACCATCATGCCGACTATGACTTTGATATGCTTGCGGTTTCTCTCTATTATCCCAGCATGTGTTCCTTCTGTGTTGAGTCTGTCAGACTTAATGCATTGTTTATAGTTGTATTGATCCACGATGTGTGGACAAGTAACAAACTGATAATATATATTAACCATTGAGGGTCCTATCATTTTATTCTTTGTGATTTTAATGTTAAGCATCTTTGGCTACTCAGAAAAGCACTATATAAAATAAATATTATTATTATTAATATTATTATTACTGTTATTATTATTATTATTATTATTATTATTATTATTATTATTATTATTGTTATTAAAATTGGAAAAGCTTTTGCACAGAGACTGTAAAGGGTGCAAAGTCCAGTACTAACTTGGAAAGCGTGTCTAGGGGAACTATTTAAAACTATTTCAGAGTATTCAAACATAGATGTTTCAGAGTACACTGACCAATAACTATGTGGTTTGTGTGAGAGCTGTTAGCAGCAAGGAGAGGATGTAAAGTTTGTTTCGATCGAAGTCACACCTGCCCACCTCCGTAGGGTCCAGCGGTATTTTCTCTAGTGATCTCGTGATTTCACTGCTTTGCATTAACGTAGCACCATTTGGTAATTATAGATTCAACACACACACAAAACCCTCATAGCAGTGTGTGTGTGTGTGTGTGTGTGTGTGTGTGTGTGTGTGTGAGTGATGTTTTTCCGCGCTGCCTGTCTATGTGTACACATGCTGGAATCTAGGCCATCCATTTGTGGCTTTGTGTCTGAGAGGCAGATCGGCCTATAAGAGGGGCAGCCCGGCATATGGGCGTGTTTGTGTTTGGGCATGCGCACACAGGAATTCATCTTTCTATGCGTGTGTGTGTGTATGTGTGTGTGTGAGAGAGAGAGAGAGAGAGAGAGCGAGAGAGTGGGTATATATGTGGTGTCTGGGTTGTCTAGGGGTGTGTCCACTGTGTAAACACACTACAACGCAGTTGGAACAGGAGACACTCTCACTCAAATTGTGCGCACACACACACACACACACACACACACACACACACACACACACATTTTCTCTGTCGCTCTCTCTCTCACACACACAGCTTCCCAGCACTCAGCATCCCTCCCTCTCGCTTTTCCTCTTGTGCACCCCCAACACACACACACACACACACACACACACACACGCGCACACACAAATACACACACTCACACACCCACCGCTCTCTCTCTCGCTCATAGGGTGAGACTGGGAACAGCTGGAAAAGCAAATACAGGCAGGCAGGCCGAGCCGTGGCCCAGTGGCTCTCACACATGACTGGCCCTTTACTTGGATGAATGCAGTCCTCACACTCTGATTTTCAGCTGCAGCCGAAAGTACAAGAAGTGGACAAATTGCGCAAACCTAAAGGAATGCCACAGCTATTGGCAAATACACTCTTTGATCAGCTTCTCGGTGTGCGGGAAAGAACATTGGTGGCAGTTTCACATCTCTGTCCATTATGTAGTGAGTTTTGGTGGAACGGTGGAAGATAAATTGTAGCATGCGCACCAAACTAAAGCCGTGGAATGCACCACAGCAAACCAAATAAATACTGGACGCACAGAGGTGCAACTGTTACCGATCTTCTTGCTGCACAACATTTTGACATACTTTATTGATCCCCCGAGGGAGACATTTTCTGTTTGCTGTCTGGCTGGGGGTGGGGGGGGTGGGGGGGGGGGGTACAGTGTCAGCCAGCTAGTTCAGCATCCTTGGAGCAGGTAGGGGTTAAAAGTCTCGCTCAGGGAACCTGGAGCCTCCGGTTTGAGCGGGGCGGGTGAGGGGGTGAGGGGAGGGGGTTGGGGTGAGAGGGAGAGAGGGCAAACAACTGCCACGGGGCTGGCACAGTTAACTTATCAAACAGCTTTTTTGTGCAAAGCAAAAAGTCACTGTATTGCTTTCAAGAAGAGTGATGGGGAACCGGTTGAACACTTTGCTCTGACAGAAGCAGAATCAGAGCACTTTGTACTCGGGACAAAGGGACAATGCAAGACTTAAGACACCCCCGCCGCTTTTCTTTGCTCCTCTTCCTTCTCCTCCTCCTCCTCCTCCTCGACGATGTCATCATCAGCTTCCAACATCAATAAACTTGACCCATATTCACAACACGTTTGCCGCATTCTTTCCGAGCAGAAATGAAGGAATCTGATAGCCGAGCACAACTGGAACACAGGGTCAGTAAGTCAGCGAGTATGTAAGCCTCGTTTTCAGAGCAGCGGCTGCATATTCCCCTCTGACTGGAATACGAGGGTTTTTGATGTTGTGGCAGCAGAACCGTTTTATGCTCATGTAAAACACAATAAAAGAAAAATGAGCTTGTGGAAAAGTCAATGAAAAACAAATTTAGATTGACGATGAATGGATGTATGGACTCACAACATCATGAGGACAAAATGGTCTTTTGTTTGGGAGGAAACTGTCGCTTCACGTTCTCTTTAACTGAGGGGAAGCCACAAAGACTACGGCTAAGAGACAGCACCCTTCACATTGTATGCTCTTTATATGCTCTTTTGGCTGTTTGGTGTCATTTACTGTTGTTCCGTAATAAAATAAAAGTAAATATCAACACCATAAGTTGTGTTTTATCCACTCGGTGGAGGGGAAATATGTTTGATGGATTATTTCCAGTCTTTGCAGCTCCTCAGGAAGCATTTAATGTGCAGCGGCTGGGCTGGTGGAGGATACACACCCAGCACTTCCAGCCAGACTGAACACACTCACAATGCCACACATAAATCAGCTGCAGTGTCTACCAGGTTTCAACTTAAATTATAATTATAATTATAAATTATAATAATCATAATAATTATTATTATTGTTATTGTTATTGTTATTGTTATTGATATTGTTATTGTTATTGTTATTGTTATTGTTATTGTTATTGTTATTGTTATTGTTATTATTATAGTTTTCCACCCTGAAAGGAAGACAATTCTGGAGAAACTTTAAAATATTTTGGGCACAAAAATGGTCACATTCAAAGATTTTCAATTTTATCTCGAAATATCAGCTATTGGCTAAAGTGCATTAATACTGGACAGAGTAACGACATACGTATCCTCTCAATATACAACAGGAAGATCATCTTCTTTCATCTCCTTCACAAAGCTGCTACGATACCACAGTTCACCATCATACGTTACAGTAATGAAAGTACAGTAAAAAAAAGTACAGTACAGTACAAAAAAGTACAATGAAAGTACAGTAAAAAAAAACTCTGTAACTCAAACGTAGAACAGGAGGGCAGAAAACTCAAGGTAGGGAGGAGAGGGCATAGGATAGGATAGATCAGACAAAGAGAGAGAGAGAGAGGAGAGAGGTGGGGTAGAGAAGGCTGGCGAGAGGAAGAGAGAAATTAGAGGGAGAAAAGGAAAGAGGAAAAAATGAAAAGAGAGATAGAGAGAAAAGAGAGAGAGAGACTGCAGAGTCGGCAGACAGACGGGACAATAAGCTGCCGCGTCATCACTCAACAACTCTGATCAATGTCAGGCTGTTGCACAACAAAACACCGAGCCCCCTTTCTCCCTTCCTCCCTTTTTTTCTTGTATTGCTGTATTGTTGTATTGTTGTATTCTTTCTTTCTTTCTTTCTTTCTTTCTTTCTTTCTTTCTTTCTTTCTTTCTTTCTTTCTTTCTTTCTTTCTTTCTTTCTTTCTATCTTTCTTTCTTTCTTTCTTTCTTTCTTTCAACAACAACAACAACAACAGAATGATCCGATGGTATCACATCAATCAATCAATCAATCAATTCATCAATAGACAAATGTATCTGGGTGACATAAGCATGCACAACCTTAGGTTCATAGATATATTGTACATTAAATTCCTCCTTTTGGCTTCTTCATAGTTACGACAATGCAGGATCCCCCTCTCTCTCTCACTTCTCACTTTCTCTCTCCCGCCTCAGATTAACTCTCTCTCTCTCTGCAGTCCTTCGTGACCTCTGCCCTAGTGGGATTCGTCTAGATGAGGGGAAGAGGAGATGGAGGAGGGCGGGTGGGGAAGAGGAAGCCCAAATCACACCCTCAGATTAATTCAGGGGTGTTTTGAAACGCTGACGGTCCATTCCAACAACATATAACATACAAGATCTTTTATTTATGGCGGTTATGAAAAGAGTTGAAATTCCAATCTAATTGGTGTGTTCTCGTACACAAGGATGTGATCTTCCCCTTTTTTGCCCCCAGACATTATCCTTTATAAATGCCTCTGACCACAAGTTGTTTCCATGTTTCATATAATGACGTAATGTTCTGCTCTTCCTGCAGTGCGTCAGCATCCAAAACGGGTCCTCACATAACAAGGCTGCTCATGTAATAAGCCCGGGTCCAGAGACAACACACTTCCCAAGCCGCTGCTGTAATGTTAACTTTGTGTAAAAGACGTGGACCATCTCTCTATGACATAGAGCAACTTTTTCAGCTTTACTGATCTACGAAATAAAACATTTGTATTGCATGTTGACAAAACTTTGTATGGTAAGATTTGTTTTTATCCTGAATCCTATTATACCACACATAAGAGCCAATTTAAAACAAAAAACTTTTTTAGAAAAAACTTTCATTAACTTGTATTGGTTTGTTCTTACTTTTATTCTTGTTCTACTTTTATTTTCATTTTTTTAATTTGACTTTTATTATTTTAAATTATTTTTATCCTGTCTTTTGGCAAATACTATGTCTCCCGGCTTTTATTGCTTTTACTTTTTTATTTGTATTGAATTTTATTATTTTTATTATTTTTATCCTGTCTTGTCATTGCTTTTATTGCTTTTACTTTATTTGTATTTCAATTTTATTATTTTTATTATTTTGTATCCTGTCTTGTCATTGCTTTTATTGCTTTTACTTTATTTGTATTTCAATTTTATTATTTTTATTATTTTGTATCCTGTCTTGTCATTGCTTTTATTGCTTTTACTTTATTTGTATTGAATTTTATTATTTTTATTATTTTTATCCTGTCTTGTCATTGCTTTTATTGCTTTTACTTTATTTGTATTTCAATTTTATTATTTTTATTATTTTGTATCCTGTCTTGTCATTGCTTTTATTGCTTTTATTTGTATTTGCATTTTAATTTTATTATTTTTATTATTTTCATCCTGTCATTACTTTTATTGATTTTATTTAAAGTACATTGAGCTACATCTTATGTATGAAATGTGCTATATAAATAAAGTTTATTATTATTATTATTGTCCCAGACTTCTTTCCCACTTCTGGAAACTGTCAGTTTTCCCCCTCTGTCGCCAACCGGTCCGTCTTCCATCCCGCTACTGGTTTTTTTGTTTTGTTTTTCACCATATTGGTTGTTTCATTTTTTGTAAATGCAGTGGTTTGTTTGGGGTCGGCATGTTCTTCCACTGCTGGCTGCACGGTGCCAAAATTTTCTACTGCTTCAGGCTGTGTACTCGGTTGTGTTCTGATCAAAAACTGCTCAATTTTTCCAGTATTTGACAACTAAACAAAAAAGGATGCTTCTAATTAATGAATCTTTTTGGGACCCCAAATAGACAAACATACAAATACTAGGCCACATACCCCCATTGAATAAGATGTCGTCCCAGGGACCGCATATGGAAAAGGTTTTGTTTCTGTTAGATTTAGTATTGCAGGATAATGGTCGAATTACTCTATTCCCCATTTTAATGGAGACCCCCCTGGACCACCGTGGGGGGGGGGTACATACACTGTGCAGATGAATCCAGGTGAAAGCTACAATCCGTTTTTAATTTCACCTATTTAAACCACTTTACCGATGAAGGAGAGACGTAGATGATGTGTTTTTGTGCACAGCAGAAAAAAACTACCCACAATAACAGGGCACAGCTGCGGCTCTCGGCACACTTTGACCTTCACATGAAACTAATGCAATATCTATTTTCTATGCTACACGAAAGGATAGAAGGAGCACTCAGAGCATGTGACTATATGGTCATGCACATAGGAAGGTCGAATTGAATTGGATGTTTTTTTACTATATTATTGATGATAACGCTGATGTTTTGTTTCATTACTACTGGCTATCTGCTTGCACTGTTACACCAATTGAAACTATATTGCCTGGGCAGCTATTTTCTTTCCTGCAGGTTGCTTTCTTTCTGCAAAGAGCTGAATCGAATTGAATTGAATTGAATTGCATTGAATTGAATTGAGAGATGTGTAGTGGGAGCAAGCATATCAGTCCTATCGCACATTGCAACGTATGTATTTTGGACTATTACGATAGGTAGAGATTTCACCCCTGAAAGAGAGCCACTTGGATCACCACAGTCTGACTTTTCTGCTTATCAAATCAATACCGATATGCAGCGTTATTGCATTATGCGTTGCCATGCACTAAAAAAGACCGGTAGTATCTGGAATTCTCATTGTACCGTACTTGAGGACTTCATTTAGGTCCTCCAAAACACTCTTAACTTTCTGACCCTGTCTGCAGCGCTGATTGATGAGCGGGTGGAATGAAAGGGAAGACTCTAACGCGGTGTCCTGTCTTGTCTGTGGCGCGATGTGTGCGTGCAAGCCTATAGTAATTGCATGTCTATATGTGTGTATGGAAAGATTTAAATCTGTGTGTGTGTGTGTGCGTGTGTGTCTTGGCTTCTCCCCACAGGGTGTCCCTGCTGTGGGGAGGTATTTCCCCGCTGTCTGTTTGAATATGCTGCTCTGAAATATGAACCGTTTTAGTGTTTTGTTCTCCCTCCAAAACAACAGGTGCGAAATCGGTACGAGCTGAGCTGCTTTATAGGTTATCCTGCATAATTTCCCCAGAGAGAGAGAGAGAGAGTGAGAGAGAGAGAGAGAGGAGGGAGGGAAGGAGGACAGGAATGAGTGTAGTATTCCCGCAGCTGGAATGGAAACCTTTAAATCTGTGTGTGTGTGTGTGTGTGTGTGTGTGTGTGTGTGTGTGTGTGTGTGTGTCTGTGTGTGTGTCTGTGTGTGTGTGTGTGTGTCCTTGCATTTTTGCATGTGTGTGTGTGTGTGCACGTGTACATATAAACACATATGCACATCTGTACATTTGTGTGTTTGTTTGTTTGTGTGTGTGTGTGTGTGTGTGTGTGTGTGTGTGTGTGTGTGTGTGTGTGTGTGTGTGTGTGTGTGTGTGTTTGGATCCCATTTAAAAAAAGGAAGGCAAACATAAACTGGCAACCCTGTCGGCGTTGCCTCGTAGCCAGAGTTATACATAGAAAATTACACACTGGTGTGCCAACCCCTGTGACTCAGGCCTGCAACACCCCCCGAGAGAGAGTGAGAGAGAGAGAGAGAGAGAGAGAGAGAGAGAGAGAGAGACATACACACCTACCTACAAAGATACATAGAGATTCTGCACATAGATCCAATACTGCATGCAAACCAATGCAAAAAGAACCATTCATACACACTATTGCATGCAGACTGTCTCACTTCATGGGTTGGCCATGCCAGTGCGGCCGCCCTTTAGCCTTTACGTGCTCGTTTCACAGCGCTGATGGGTTCTGCTGTTCGTCCAACCAAACCTGTTATGTAACGCGGAACCGATGCGGCCGTTCAATTTTTAAATGGAAAGTTTTAAAAAGTGGTCCGAGAACAGAGAGGAGAAACAATATTGTTGAAGCCACACAATAAGCTCCCTAACACGCTGTAGTTTAAATGTTTGATGTGAGGGGAGCAGAGGGAGTGTGTGTGTGTGTGTGTGTGTGTGTGTGTGTGTGTGTGTGTGTGTGTGTGTATGTGTGTGTGTGTGAGAGAGAGATAGTGACTGGGAGGGGAAGCAGCAAAGCTTGGTGAATCTCTCCAAACAAAACTATAAGCCACTGTGAGAAAATGTTTACGGTGGACTTATCGGCCTGAAGTTTCTAAACGGTTGAGAAAATTAGGGTTGAAAAGGACAAATCGGAAAGAAGGCCAGCAAACTAAAAAAAAAAAAACACTATGAAACTCCTGTGTGTATAAATGTTTGATGCGGACCGATTTAGCCTACATTTTAGAAGGCTGGTCTGAAAAAGGGATGGAGAGGAGAGGGACTAAAAACGGGGTTGGTAGACCTCCCGAGACAGCGCTATATGTTCCCTGATCTGCCTTGAGTAAATGTTTGACTGTATTTGTGGCACGCTAGGAGGGCGGAAAGAAGGAGGGGACGTGGATGTCACCTTGAAGTCTATGCACTTACTGACATACTTACTTACTCAGTTATATAATTACTTACTCGTACGCACAGTATGTCCTCTCTTAACTACATGCTTATCTCCATCCATCATCGGATCCTCTTCTGCTGTTATGAATCATCAATTTGTTCAACACAACTCCAAGTGTGGTCGTTTACTTTCCCTAAACCTCGTGCCTCGTTCCGCTTCCACTTCAGTCAGTAATTTCCTCTTCTCCGGTGGGCATCGGTCTCTCGTTTACGTCTTGATGTCATCCCAACCTCCCAGGCGGGACATGGTGACCTCTGGTGTCATCGCTGACCAATCCCTCCTCCTGCAGGTTGAGTCACGTCGGCTTATCGCTTATATCGCTCCTGTCTAAGTCAACTCCTTGTCTTACATCAGTGGACCCATGTTGATGATGTCAGAGCGCCATAGAGGGTCCGCATAGAACCAGCACGGTGCTACAATGAACCTTCCTAAAGGCTTCTTTACAGCGCCACAAAGCGGTTCCGCTGACGTTTTCTGGTACTACACAGAACCCTTTGTGACAAGAGTGTACCGTCTCTCACGTATGACATCAGTGTCTCCTCCTGCTGTGTGTCTCTCACGCTGCCTGCTCACGGCCGTGCGTGACCTTGCCCTGAAATGATATTAGATGCAGGGTCTTTGCCATAACTCCTGGTTATTCTGTCATTCTGTCTCTCGTGCCCTTTTACTGACTGCAGTATATGCACAGTAAAAACAAACACACACACACACACACAGACACAGAATTGCCTCCACTTCTTTTTCCCTCAGGCCCCTTGAGTGATGACTGGCCTTTTCCCCCCTCTTTCTCTCTCTCTCTCTCTCTCTCTCTCTTTGTCCCAGCCATCATCTCACTCTCCTCCCCACGTCTCTTCCCTCGAAGGCTGTCGGGGAAACTTCCTTCCCCATGACTTCCCCTCGCCTGTCTGGCCTGCCGCGACTGAGAGTCTCAAGTCTCCCTGTCCAACGTCACACGCAGGAGACGGCAGGGATGGTGAAGCGTTATGCAGCAGGATACACTGGATACCGGATAAACACACACCTTTGACACAGTTGATGTAAGATTGTAACAGACACCTGCATCAGCGTAGTGGCTGGAAAGCACTGCTCACACCCTAGTTATTTGTTGATAAGGAGACTAAGACTGATAAGTTGTTTAGCTGCTGTTCAAGAAGGATATTGGAAAGATTTTAAACACACAGAACAATTGATTTAAATATTAAAGATATAATATATATATATATATGAATGTGAAACTAATTTTGATAAATGGAATTGAATTGTTCTGAACTGAGTTCAGTTCAGTTGAGTTCAGTTGACTGGAATGAAATGTTCTGAACTGAATCGAATTAGTCTGAACTGAACTGAACTGAACTGAACTGAACTAAACTGAACTGAACTGAACTGAACTAAACTGAACTGAACTGAACTGAACTGAACTAAACTAAACTAAACTAAACTAAACTAAACTAAACTGAACTGAACTGAACTGATCTGAACTGAACTGAACTGAACTGAACTAAACTGAACTGAACTGAACTGAACTGAACTAAACTAAACTAAACTGAACTGAACTGAACTGAACTGAACTAAACTGAACTGAAATTAATCAAATTAGTCTGAACTGAACTGAACTGAACTGAACTGAACTGAACTGAACTGAACTGAGACACCATGTGACAAAGAGACCTCAATTTGCATTCATCATGTACTGTACATGCACCTGCTGTCATTTTTATCCTCTGTGTTTGTATAACCTTAACATACAGTACGATGACACAGTACCATCGATGGTGAAGTCTGACCCCGACTCCAAAGGAAAGTATTTATGTCGTACTGTCAAAAACAGGTTTTCTGCGCTGGTAAAGCTCTGGTACTGAACACACAGCCATATCTACCTGAGTGTTGCGTATATCATAACCGTATGGGATATGTAACATTTTATCAGTTTAGTTTTATGTGCTTGTGAACATGTACCACCGCGCGCCATTGTAAAATGAAGCCATGTCTTCCAATTGTAACCATATGCCATGTCATTACAAAAGCTTTTAATAAGTATGAACATATTAGATTGTAACCACGTGTAGTATTACCAAATTATTAGGTGAGATTTCATAAGCATATAAATTAAATGTCAAGGAACAATATTGTCACCAAACTAGGTTTTATGAGCTACCTGCTTTAAATTTAACGAAACGGGGCCCCTGGTCTATTTTGGGCCACAAACCATATTTTAAGAATTTGATAACCCAGACAGCTGCTGAACACATGGCTGCTGCTTCATCCATGCAGAGGATACTATATATGTCTGGTCCCACTTTAACAACAACAAAAAAAGCAGCCCTTATAGCC
The DNA here is from genome assembly GCA_034670385.1 of Hoplostethus mediterraneus. Lineage (NCBI taxonomy): Eukaryota > Metazoa > Chordata > Actinopteri > Trachichthyiformes > Trachichthyidae > Hoplostethus > Hoplostethus mediterraneus. The sequence goes on along the minus strand of JAXDDW010000001.1, from coordinate 4,286,021 downwards.
ATAATTTATGGTGTTTTCATTTTGGTTGTTGAATTCCACATTTATTTGGCCCTCATGGAGTTAAAATTATGTGCTTAAAAAAAAACCAGGAAACAAAATTTATGAAAGAATTTCATGGCCCACTGCCTCGGAAAACGCGCTCACATCCAATTGTGTGTTTTCAAAAATGCAGAGGTGTCAATGGGGCATTCAGACGGTTTTCCCTACGCTTCTCGAAAAAGTTGGTGTTTTGGAGGAACAAGTTTGAAAAGTTGTTTATGGGACGGGGTGGATTTTATGACCCTGCGGGGCCCAACTGAAACCCCATTCAAAACCAATTGTACACCATCAAAAAAAATGCACAGGCTTCCGTGTCCATCCAGCCGGGTGTTTGTCCCTAACAGCTGACGTTTTGCAGATACGAGGCTTTTTTATCCAACGGCATCATTATGCGTCCTCACACTCCGGGAGCCCCTTTAGGAGCGGAGGGCTTACTCCGACAAGAGCACTATTCAAACACCGCACAACACAAATACTCCTCGTTCATTCCTGCGGAGCAGAAAGAGCTCTAAATCCGTCTGAAGTCGTGTGTTTGCTCCCAACCTCCCTCCAGGTGGGACGCCTCTGATAAAACCCACAGACTGCACACTGTACCGAGAAGAACTCACACAGACAGGCTTATATGTGTCTCCTATTGAAGACTGTGTGTGTGTGTGTGTGAGGGAAGAGAAAGAGAGACAGACTGTAAGACAAACATATAAACAGAGAGTCATAAGGGGAGAGCATCCTCTGCAAAAAAAACATGCACCTTAACAAATTATTCAGTCCGGTACATGTCTTAAAATCTTGTTAAAAGAAAAAAAAAATGTACTTCTTCCCAAAGCAAATCAACTTATTTCGGTTAGTGGTGGGGGGGGTGATGCCTCCGGGCTGCAAACAGCCCATCTGGTTAGTGATACATATCAGAGATGTGAGCTTGTGACCAGATGATAACTGGTTTAAGGAAGCATGGCTTTTGGTTTCCGGGAATGGGAAGCCAATGCATGTTCTGTCCCTCCCTTGCAACCGCACCATTGTCAGTGAATACAAGATATATATATATATATATCTATATGTATAAACCTCAATGGGCGGAGCCAAAGAACCACAGTTTTTTTCAGGTTTTTGATGGTAATGAGGAGGAGGAGGAGGAGGAGGAGGAGCATCAAGAAACATTCCTAACAACCTTTTGGTTTTGATTTGGATTAGTTTCAACAGAGATGATTTTGTCTGTCTGGATGAAACGCTGATGTAACAGCACTTCCCAGCATCTGATTGGTCTAGAAAGTCCCGGGCTATAATCCTTCCTGGGTCGGGGCAGGTTAAGTGGTTGGTTCATGGAAGGACAGCATTGCTGGACCTCATGGGGTCTCAGTATAGCACCAAACATTTGGATTGGTTCTCTCGAGGCCTGAGAATGGAGCGATGGCTTGGAGGAAACGTCTCCTACAGCCACTGTTCCCTGATCAGTCTCTTTGTCTTCCTGGAGGGATTTCCTCCCACTCCTCCTGACAGAACTCCACCAACTCAGTGAGGTTTGAGGTCTCACATGAACAGATGCTTTAGATTCTGACAGCATCTCAGTTGGGTTTAGGTCAGGACAAAACACTAAACCACCATGCTCGACTGTAGGGAGGAGGTTATTTTGCCGGTGGGCAGTTTTGATGGATGCACAATGACATCAGATGCAGCAATGGAGGCTTGCAGATCTCTGGATGTTATTCTTGGGTTGTTTTTAATAGTCCAAACTGTCTCCTGAACGGCAGTGAGGCTCCGTCCAGAGAACTCACCAACGTTACATCTTTTGCCTCTCTCGTCCCAACACCAGAAACTGCCTTGAGTTTTAAAATATTTTAAAGTAACTCAAAGTAATTCAGCTCATTAACAGAAATAACACCAGCGATCCAACGTTGCTCTCCGACTCCATGCAGCACGAGGGACACTGAGGCTTTCACGGAAAACGGAAACCGGCCGGGGGCTCGGCGAGTGGAAAACGGAAAAAGAGTTCAAGTGTGGAAATGCTAATAAGACTAGCTAACTTCCTTTTCCACTTGCTCCACACACACACACACACACACACACACACACACACACACACACACCTACTGCAGCAGTTTCCCAGCAGGCCTCACAATCCAGCTTATCCAAGTGAGGTCTGGCTCTCTGCGAGGGCAACGGATGCTCCAATTAGGCAAAAGTTCAGATTAACGCTAGAATAGGATTTAGCCCAAAATAGCTAGACTGGGATTACGGGGGACCCATCATACTGTGTGTGTGTGTGTGTGTGTGTGTGTGTGTGTGTGTGTGTGTGTGTGTTTGTGTGTGAATTATTTCTTGGTTGTGGTGATGATTGTAAGAAGAAAGCAGCAACAAACTTCGTCAAAGGATTATTATGACTATTTAATACAGTTCAGCGCTGAAAGGGAGAAATATCCGACAGCATCGCTGCCTACGAGGATAATCTGAAGGACTCCAAGCAGAAACAGTTCCTTTATACAAAATTGAGTTGAGTGGAAGTGATTCTGTCTCACCTTCCTCTGGACCAGTGAACACCATGTCTCTTGTGCTAATTTCCAATTGATTAAAGCCCCAGGAAACTTGGCTTGAAATAGTAAAAATGAATATATGATATCAAAGTTTAGTGTCTAATTCAGCATCCACAAAAATCTGAAAATAAACGTTCAGAAATATTAGAAAACCTTGTTCAAATGAGTGGGGGGTTCAGAACAGTGGGGTTGAATTGGGCGTGGTATTTTCTGAGATTTATGACGCAGAGAATTCTTTAATCCAATCATTAAAAAATGCACGTCAGTTGTCCCTCCCCCAACAGGTCCAACAGCTTGACAGTTTGACGTGGGCGGAGCTATCCAGCTTGTCAGGATGTCAATCAAATCCTGATCTGACACGCCGACACAGTCCTGAGAAATGGTCTGAACAGCTAAATGATGTTTTTGAACGAGGTTTTCTAATATTTCTGAACGTTTATTTTCACTCAGATTTTTGTGGATGCTTAATTAGACACTAAACTTTGATATAATATATTCATTTTTACGATTTCAAGCCAAGTTTCCTGGGGCTTTAAAGGCAACCAACAGCCTGTATTGTAACAGAGGCCTCCAGACAGCCTTAGTGTATTGTATTGTCACATATATTATTTCCAACAGTGTGAACACGACAGTTTCACACTCGTAATCACAGTTTTTGTTTTTAGTAATCACAGGTTTTTTTTGTGTGTGTGAACGTGACAGTTTCACACTTGTAATCACAGTTTTTTTCCTTCATAACAGACCAATCCCTTTACAGCCAGGCTGCCAGAGTCTTCCTTAGAGGCAGCCCATCTTCACATCTCCCCACCGATTCCAGTGAACTGCTCGGTGCTGGGTCCACTGAAGACCTTCCTCTCCAGCCAGGCCTTTGGAGCCAGCTGCTGAACTGTGGCCCTTTTTGTCCTTTGTCTGTCTTACTGTCTTCCTACCTTTTAGCCTAGCTGTTATTTTCTCACCTCATCTCGTTCTTCTCTTTTCCATTGTTAAGTGCCTTGGGTACCATGAAAGGAGCTCTTAAATGAAAGTTATTATTATTGTTATTAGATCCTTCCCGGCGTTCTTTTACTACTATTTACATATTAATTTGATTCGTTCGATTAATTTATTTATTCATTCCTGCTGGGTTGACCTACTCCCACTGCACTGGGTTGAACCAGGCCTGACCTACTGTTCTGAGGACAGCCTCCTATCCCACTGGATTGATTTCAGTCACGTTCCTGCATCCAAAGTCCAACACCACATTGATTTACCACCAATCCTTCTTAGTTGGTCAAACGTGTGTGTGTGTGTGTGTGTGTGTACTGGCCCATCTAATGAGGCTAGAGGACCACCGGGTCAAGTGGGAGTGGAGGGCTCACGTGTTGTGGGGATTGTGATCACAGGGGGCTGTGTGTGTGTGTGTGTGTGTGTGTGTGTGTGTGTGTGTGTGTGTGTGTCCGTTAAGCTGTTAGTATAGCCTAAGCCGCGGGACGTCAGGGTAACGTATCCTCACAACACCTCCCCGTTAAGCTATGGATGGATGGAGCTGTATGGTAGACGGAAAGAGGTCGAGCTACTGCAGTATTCACAAGCTCTATAAATACTCAGGTCTAGACAACAAGGACAGACGCAATCGCGCTTCCTCGCCGGCGATGCACGGAATTACTTTTAGATAACATCAGATTATATAAAATGTTAAACATCCCCGTGGGGTGAAGAGAAACGAGCCAGAGTAGAGCCAATGCGCCGTGTTAAATGTAATGCAGCCACAATTACAAACCTGGAAACATGTTAGGCAAGAAATGCAAGAATGAAACAATCTGAAAAATATTTAAAACAAAGTAATAACAGCAGAACAAACCGAACCAAGCAGACAGAGTGATGTACAAGCGGTGCAACAGTAGAAGAAGCTTAAATTCCTGGATTACCAACAATAGAAAGAAGAAAGAATAAGGAGCGCAGGGGTCGTCAGGGGTCGTCAGGGGTCGTCAGGGGTCAATGCATGACATTGTTACATACCAGAAATAACGACTAACACTTCCCCTAGATGGCAACACATGACATACGCATGACGCTGCATGTCGGCATCAGTTAGGACGCTGTCTGCATTAAGATAGATGCTGAATATCACCGCTACTACGTGACAACACACACACACACACACACACACACACACACACACACACATACACGAGTCTGACGGTCAACTCAACTCACAATGCCTCAAAATGTTTGTAGATCCTTTCAACATTTTTTTCTGACTACCAAACAGCATTTTATCTGGGAAATGTGGCAAACATTCCTGTAATGGATTCGTCTCAGTAAATACATAATTCCTAACAAATGAGTCATGTTCCAACCAAAATGACACCCAAAATAAACAGAAAATGACATCCTTTCATACTAACCACAATGACGTACATGAAAAAAGAGGGTCTAACCATATCAACCAAAAAAATGACATCCAATCATACTAACAAATGCTACTACGGTTGCAATAGCAATGACATCCAAAATAAAATTAGTTCCATCCGGACAGGTCATGAGACACAAGACACAACATATCCATCGCTGTGCAATATCCACAATAAAGTGTATGAATTCAATTTGATTGTGTCTAATTTGTAATTTAAGTGTTTTGAGATACAGGATACAAATTAGATAGATAGATAGATAGATAGATAGATAGATAGATAGATAGATAGATAGATAGATAGATAGATAGATAGATAGATTTCTTCCTTTGTACTCTGCTGACCCTGTGTGGCGGTTGTAAGTTACTACAACACAGTGACCACACTCAGTTTAGAGGCATTTTGGGAAGTTGGAGATATTTGGAATTGCGCTTTTTTTGCGAATTTCGGATAGTATATTTTTCTATTTTTCATATTTTGGACATTCAAATAAAAAACTGCATTTGTGGAATACTCTCCAACTCCAAGCCAAAGGAGAAAAAGCATTGTAGTCTGCCTAGCGGGACTGGACGACCGAAGTAGGCAGGAGTGAGACCTCTCGCTCCACTTGGATACTCTCTGGGTAAAGGCCATGGTTGGTTAATGCTTTGCTTATATCGACAAGCATGACACATTATGTTAGCGTTCCTATAATTTAAGACTTTTCCGAATAGCCCCCCGTTAAATTCGGCATCACAAATCGGACATAATAACGCACCAAGCGGTACCGGGGCTAGTAACCAGCTAGCTAATGTTAACGTCAGTAACGCTAACTGTTCTGCTACGTCACATGAGTTTAGCTTAGCAGCATAGGCCGGTTTACAACAGGACAATTTATTATGTGTTGTAATAGAAATATCACAGAAAACATATATAAATGAAATAACGATCCCTTAAATATTTCATTATAAGCCATCAGGTCGATACAATGGAACCATCCGGTCCTATGGTGTAATGGTTAGCACTCTGGACTTTGAATCCAGCGATCCGAGTTCAAATCTCGGTAGGACCTCGTCCTTTTAGCAAGGCTGGCATACTAAATCGCTCATCAATGTATGTTGGCATGTACACTGCTCAAAAAAATAAAGGGAACACATACTCATTACAATGTAACTCCAAGTCAATCACACTTCTGGGATATCAACCTGTCCAGTTAGGAAGCAACACTGATTGTGAATCAGCTTCACCTGCTGTTGTGCAAATGGAACAGACAACAGGTGGAAATGAGAGGCAATTTGCAAGACAACCCCTATAAAAGAATGGTTCTGCAGGTGGTGGCCACAGACCATTTCCCTGTCCTCATCCTTTCTGGCTGATTTTTGGTTACTTTTGCATTTTGCCAGTGCCCTCACCACTAGAGGTAGCATGAGGCGGTGTCTGCAACCCACAGAAGTTGCTCAGGTAGTGCAGCTCATCCAGGATGGCACATCAATGCGCGCTGTGGCAAGAAGGTTTGCTGTGTCTCCCAGCACAGTGTCAAGAGCATGGAGGAGATACCAGGAGACAGGCCAGTACACCAGGAGACGTGGAGGGGGCCGTAGGAGGACAACAACCCAGCAGCAGGACCGCTATCTGGTCCTTTGTGCAAGGAGGAACAGGAGGAGCACTGCCAGAGCCCTACAAAACGACCTCCAGCAGGCCACTAATGTGCATGTTTCTGCTCAAACTGTGAGAAACTGACTCCATGAGGGTGGTATGAGGGCCCGACGTCCACAAGTGGGGCCTGAGCTCACAGCGCAACACTGTGCAGCCCTATTGGCATTTGCCAGAGAACACCAGGATTGGCAGATTCGCCATTGGCACCCTGTGCTCTTCACGGATGAGAGCAGGTTCACACTGAGCACATGTGACAGACCTGACAGAGTCTGGAGACGCCGTGGAGAACGTTCTGCTGCCTGCAACATCCTCCAGCATGACTGGTTTGGCGGTGGGTCAGTGATGGTCTGGGGAGGCATATCCTTGGAGGGCCGCACAGACCTCCATGTGCTAGCCAGAGGTACCATGACTGCCATTAGGTACCGGGATGAGATCCTCAGACCCATTGTCAGACCATATGCTGGTGCAGTGGGCCCTGGGTTCCTTCTCATGCATGACAATGCTCGGCCTCATGTGGCTGGAGTGTGTCAGCAGTTCCTGCATGACGAAGGCATTGATGCTATGGACTGGCCTGCCCGTTCCCCAGACCTGAATCCAATCGAGCACCTCTGGGACATCATGTCTCGTTCCATCCACCGACGCCACGTCACACCACACACTGTCCAGGAGTTGACTGATGCCCTGATCCAGGTCTGGGAGGAGATCCCTCAGGAGAACATCCTTCGTCTCATCAGGAGCATGCCCAGACGTTGTAGGGAGTGCATACAGGCACGTGGGAGGCCACACACCCTACTGAGCCTCATTTTGAATTGTCTTGAGGAATTTCCACAGAAGTTGGATCAGCCTGTGATCTGATTTTTCCACTTTTATTTTGAGTATGATTCTGAATCCAGACCTCCATGGGTTAATGATTTCGATTTCCATTGTTCATTCTTATGTTATTTTGTTCTCAACGCATTCCACTATGTAATGAATAAAGATTTTCAACTGGAATATTTCATTCATGGAGATCTAGGATGTGTTGTTTAAGTGTTCCCTTTATTTTTTTGAGCAGTGTATATCAGTGATTTGCAACGTACGTTGAAATGTATACTGAGCAACCGTGCAAAATATGTGGTTGATCAGCAATCTTCATTGTAATCTTAACTCACTAGCCCACACATTTTCCCCAGCATATGTACCTTTTCTATGTTATTGTCATTTTATTTTACTTTTCTTTTTCTTGTTTTGTTTTCCTTTAAGTGTTACAATGCAATCTTGTTAAAAAAAAAAAAACAATACAAATGGAAAAGTATCATTGTTGTGAGATATGTTGGAAAAATGTATTACATTACAATAAATATTATTGTGACACAGAAATAAATAAACACAGAAATACAACTCGCACTTGAAAAGAGTTTAAATTATTTTTATTTCCACTCGTAACTGGCAATCAGTCATCATTAAAAATATATATATGTATATAAAGTAGGCTAATATTCTTCTTTTGACATTTTATTGGAATGTTTCTCATAAACCTCCTGACAAATATTTACTCTATGATAAGTGGTGGATCGGGGCCCTAAAGTGGATGTTTCTGACAGAGACAAAGAGCAACTTGGACAGAGGAATATTGTGTTGCCAAATGCATTGGTTTGAGACTTCATGGTAAAAGTGCGGTTTGGATCCCTATCCCAGAATCAGTCGAGAGCCAGTGCTCTCTGACAAAGCCGTCTCACACTCAATGCTTTTCCCACCGCAAATGTTTTTTCCCATGCATTGGTGTACTACGCTGTATTCACACTGGCACATTTTTAGTCCCAGTAGCTAGATGCATGCTGGTACAATATATTTGACGCTGGCCCGCTTTCAGAGACAAGATCCGCTCAGTATTTCCATTGGAAAATGAAAGGGTGTTGATAGCTGTACCACACCCATAGTAGCCCCCAGTGCACATGCAGCACAGTGCTCATGCAATGGAAAAAAAAACACTCAAAATGTGTCCATGAAATTACACTAAATTGTATTCTAGCATTTGAAAAAAGCATATTGCAACAACAATACAACGCATTATAAATAGCAAAATGGCCAATTTCAACAATGACAACAACAATACAAAACATTGCAAAACATTAGGAACACCATCGTTATGATGTGTTGTGCCCGATTTCACCTGCCCCCCTCCCCTCTGACAGGAGAAATTAATATGAGTTCATACCTTTCACTCAGATGAACCGGGTTCATGCTCCTAATATTTTATACACTGTAAATCGGTACATTTATACAGTCTTCTTCTGTCTTAACAGCCTCGCGTTAATGTGCAGGGTTGTGCTCTCAAAACCATGCATTGACCTTCAGTGCCGAGTTGGGAATTTACCCTGAATTTCACCTTTCTTTTCATCGTCCCCCCGTGTGTCAAAAACATTTCATGACCTCAAATATAAATGCATTTTACAAGTCAAAACTGCATGGCTGTCAAAAGTCCATTAATTGGGGGTGCAAGCTTTCTGCAGGCCAGTGACGATAAAATAATCTTCCCAAGACAAAGGATGCAAGAGTGTGTGTGTGCGTGTGTGTGTGTGTGTGTGTGTGTGTGTGTGTGTGTGATCACATCAGTGGGCTTTAACATTCAGTGGTCACAGTGGTGCGCAGGTGAAGCAGGCGGTTTCAGAGGCTGCAAAAGGCAATAGAGCACACGATTACATTTAAAACACAGCGTCTCTGCAACGCTGATATCGAATCGACAGGTTTGGACTCGCACCTTCCTCGGTACTCATGAGAAGATATACACTACGAAGACTTGGAAAACACTCAAGAACCCTTTAAAGTCATTGAAGTATATAAGTGAACACGCATACACAGAAAACAAAAACAATTCTAACACTACAACTTCCCATCAACTCATTGGGTCCATAGACAGGACCTGTTGCCATTAGCCTGTTAGTGTGTGAGTGTGTGTGTGTGTGTGTGTGTGTGTGTGTGTGTGTGTCTGAACATCTTCTGTACATACATACATTTGCGTGATGGGGGTGTTTTTGTCTTTTTGTTAACTGTCCTTTTCAGTCCTGCGTCCACCTTCCTGTGTGTGTTTTTGTGTGGACAGCGCCCACAACCATCAGATGTCGGTGCTCTCCAGGATCCTGGGCGTGTTCGCCCCCCCGTTGGAGCATCTCTTCCTGTAGCTCTGCTGCCCATTGGCTAGCTGCTGATCCTTGGACAGGAAGTAGTTGTTCTCGGGATTCTCGGGCAGCTCCTGGCTGGTGAAGCGGCTGGTTTCGGTGACGGAGTTGGTGTGGGAGTTGCAGTGGGAGTTGGTGGTGATGGGCGCTTCTCCCCAGCCGGTTTTCCCCCACGCAACCTTCCACTGAGCCCACTTCCTCCGCAGCGCTGTTTGGGCCTGGACATCGACAGCACACACGCGCACACACACATCAAAAGGTTACAGAACCAAATATTTATCAGTCACCTTCCATATTGGTTTCACCGATACTACAACAGTACTGACATTTGACACCCTGAATCAAAGAGGTGCCGCTCAGATTTTGAAACTGTACCCTGTCTACCTTTCTTTCTTCCCTTCTTTCTGTTTTTAAAATGTAGATCGTTGATGTTTCAACAAACAGGCTGCAGGTTTCCAAATTGAATCTGGCTGACAAAAGGTCTAGGAGGTTTAATACATTCATCTAGGATGGATTCCTGTTTAACTCTGTGACGTTTGCTTCTCCTACATGTTATTCCCCCCGTCTTGGTCTGAAAGCAAGATGGTAACCGGAGTGGACAGGTGTCACCATGAACCCCGTCCTTCCTCCTGGTATTGATCTGATCTGATGTGACAGTCTCAGACCGACAGTCAGACAAGCAGAACACTTTGTTAACCCTTGCTTAACCACCAAGTCGTCTTATTCAACAGCCTGTTATTTAAACTGGATACGCTCCAAACATCACCTCCAAAATGATGGACATGATGCAGTTTGTCTTATTACATATTTATTGTATTTGATCAGTACTACACTGGTTGTCTATGGGAAGACCTGAATCTGAATTGCAGCAGCAGTAGTAGTAGTAGTAGTAGTAGTAGTAGTAGTAGTAGTAGTAGTAGTAGTAGTCTGTATAATTTTGAAGTGGTTCAAAGCGTTCAGGGATCTCTTACGTACCTCAGCGTTACAGAAACAGAAGATGATTGCCACCAGGAGTCCCTGAAAGGAAAAACGTCATATGGCTTTTACTAAAGTTTTGCTTGAAGAGTACCTGGAAAAATCCCTAAAACACTTCGCACAGGGATGAAATTCATCATAGAAGAGGAAGAGACACTAATTTCTCCACCGATATTTCAACGGCCCATAATGCAATGCAGCCATAAGACATGCTGCATTTTTAGTAAGGGGCACAACTCTTGCTTTTTCTCGACGGAAACTCTTGCTGTTACTATGCTATCACTAAGTTGCTATCGTCTCTCTCCACCTAAAAGTTCAGACACGTTCTCTGGGAGGGGGGGGGGGGTTGTCGAGAGGAATTCTGGGAAATGTAGGAAATCACTAACTGAAGTAGAGGTAGACGAGGCAGGTTAGGGGAAAGTGGGTACACCAAAAAAAGTAAATCATGACACATAACTCCTTCATTGACCATCACAGATGATTTATATCTGAGGGTGAAATTTCCTTCTCGTATGTAGGCTAACACTTTGACACCGGGTTCATCGCAGCTGTACCTGAAAGTGCGTGAAGATGTTCATGATGAACTCGTAGATGGCCCGGGCCATGCGTCCCTCCGGCCTCCAGGGGACCAGGATGAACTGGGCGCCCAGCAGAGGGATGAGGATGAGGGTGGCTCTCACCACCTTCATGTAGGCGGTGGACTCGGCGTTGTGGGTCACCTTCAGCTTGGTGATCAGAACCCGAACAATGTTCAGCAGGAAGAATAAGTTCACCTGGACGGGATGAACGGCGGATGGGACCGTGAATGAAAGAGGGGAGGGGGAAGGAGAGAGACAGCTAGTGTCGATTATGTACTGTCATCTAGTTTTCTGGTGAACCAGTCAGTGGACTGGTAACTGACTCACTGACTGATGGACGAGCAAACTGTTCATTTATTTGACCATGCTGTGCGCTGGCGTCTGTGTGTATTTGCAAGTTAAACAGAATAAAAAGCTGTCCGTCAAGCCTGGGTCTTCACTATATTGTAGAAAATGTTTTGACTCCCAATTTTTAGAGGGAAAACAAAACATAACTTCAAGAATTTCCTTACAGGGAATCAAAAATAATCAAAAATAAAATATATATATATAGTTATCAATGACTCACAAGCAGGGCAGCTTGAATGGGTCCTTGAATGATATAGAGCAGGTGTGTGTCGGAGCTGATCCAACACCTGAAACACACACACACACACACACACACATAGAAAAACTAAGCTCCAAACCTACTGACATCCTGTGAACTTTCACGTAGCAGTGACATAAAAGTCTGCATTAATTCCTAGTTGGTGCTTTCACTAACACCACTTGATCTAGCCAATTAATATCTCTCAGTTCCACTCAGCCTAGAGGAGGTTGGAGTTGTTCTGGTCTTGTTGCCTTGGGTTCTACTAGACTGGATCACGCAACAATCCTCTAGGCATTGTACTCTGATATGCTTTCTTTTTGGGTGGAACCAATAGTGCAGCAGTAGTGCAGCGAACGTGTAAAAAAGTTGGCTACATCCGCAGGAAGCAATCCGCTCGGTCTTACCGGTCATTAAAGAAGAGCCCACGTCCCACTGCATACGTGATGGCAGGAATGACGGGGAAGCCTGGAGACAGAGAAAGAGAGAGTGGAAAGTGAGTGCAGGAGAGTGCGGCATCTATCAGTGACACATGCTGCCATCATGGGTCCAGTGGAGACATGGGTATGGTGTGGGTCTATTCAGACATGTTGTAAGTAGAAGTGAATAGTCTGTTAAGGTAGATTTGTCGTTAGCCCTCGTCTCTTTGGTCCTACAGTTTGCTAGCTAACTAGCCAGCATCCTAAATTAGCCAAGCAACTAATATGTTCAGCACCTATCAGGACTTGCATGTAAAAAAAATCATTTTGCGTATAATATAGAATATATGAAGAATTTCATTCAATAACTGGTAAAGAAGTCTCCATAACTAAACTCACTCAACAAAATGGCTGTAGAAACTTTCAATGCACGCGAGTTAAAAGGTTCAAAAGAAAAACTGCCTGAGAAATAATAGTGAAGGTCATGCAAGTGAGTGCATGTGCTGCACTTACTACTGGAAGGCTGCACCGTACAGAGACATAGAGCGGTGCTTTACTAACAAAAGAGCACTCGGGATGCGTATCGACGGGCGGACGAATCGAAAGCCCGGCTGAGAGTGAGAGATGAAAAGCCCACTTACTCTGAACACATCATACATGCAGGCTTCAAGGTTCAATCTTGAATCTCAGTGCATCAAAAGCATTCGAAACAAACATAAAATATGCAGAACACCAAGGTAAAAACGTGCTACTGCAAATCCAGGTCTATTCACCAGATGAAATGATGCGTACTGTAACAGGGGAAGGCTTTAAAACAATGTCTGTTGAGGAGTAATCGGGTCTACTTTACTTGAAGTGGTGCTCATAAGGCATTATAAGGCATCACAAGTGCATTATAAGTACATTGATAATTATTACAAAAAGAGTTTCACGTAATACACACGACGTAATACTTCATGGGGCGACTGTATAGTTCTGATGATGACGTTGTAAGAAAAGTTCATCTTTGCTGCCAATGGACAAGTAATCTGCTTGTAATCCAACTATCAGCAATGTATAGTAAACCCAGCTGAATACAACAAGTCCAGGCACGTTCTCTGGGGGGGGTTGTTGAAAGGCATTCTGGGAAATGTAGGAAATCACTACCTGAAGTAGAAGTAGACGAGGCAAAAATCACAACGCTTCATCACAAAATAACTCCTGGAACGTATTGATGAATCACAAATTGATGGTTTATAACAGTGTAAGAGAATCTGAAGGTGGACTTCTCAGCGGGGTTGTAACCCTCTATTCTTAGCAGTGCAGCTCCTTTATTTTGAAGCTTTTCGGCGCGAGATCCTTCCGACTCACCCCATCCCAGGACGTAGTACCAGAAGAGCTGCTGCTCCCCGACGAAGACGGCCACTATGATGAGGGTGTGGAGGTAGATGCCTTCGCACAGCATCCAGAAGTAGTTGGAAGCAGATGTGTACTGATTGACCACAGACAGGACCTTACAACTGACCTGAGGGAGACAACAGACACACATCAATAAAGGATTTCAATGCAGAAGAGGGAGTCTTTACTTGAAGTGCTATAATCCCACGTATAAACCCATAAGAAGCGTAGGTAAACTTTTCTTACAGTATAATCATATCGTATATGAACAGATTTAAGGTGCTCACGGGGTTTCTGGCCATCGTGGCCTGGTTATTGGCCACGGCCGAGAGCCAGATAACTGTAATGATGGAGTTCAAGATGAAGGAGAGGAACATGTTCTTGTGGAGGGAGATTCTCTGGCAGCTAAGACTCCTGTGGGGGAGGGAGGGAGAGAGAGAGAGAGAGAGGGGTATGGTTAGGGTTCAACTGGCCGAAGTATTCAGTGTTTTCCCCCAGAATTGAATTCTTGCCAGGGTGGAAAAGACTCACCGAGGACAAGAAGAAGAAGAAGAGTAATTATCAATTCTTCAATAAATATGTAATCAAACAAACTGCACAACATATCATATCAGAAGGGGGCGACACTGACTGGGGGATATCTGATTTTTAACAAAAGGCCGATATCAGCCCCGTATATCGGTCTCACCCTGACAATTCATGTCCATCTTCTACATACAGGGCAGCTTGTGTCTGTTTCTATACACAAACTGTATCGCTAGAAATTGTGATTAAAAAAGGGAAAGAAAACGAGAAGGAAGGAAAGGAAAAAGGAAAGGTTCGCAGCCAGGGAAGCCTGAACACAACTCACGACTCACTTGAAGTAGGAGAAGATGATCAGAGAGATGATGAGGGAGACAATGGACAGACCATGACCCACCATGGCCAGATAGTAGATGCTGTAGGTAAACTGCAGGGGGGAGGGAGGGGGGGGGAGAGAGAGAGAGCGAGAGAGAGAGAGAGAGAGAGAGATTTAATCCATTTCATCTGCCATCTGCTAAAGTTATACATCATCAACAGTTGATGTCGATGCCAATATTCATTTAAAAACTAAAAATTGATACCACGGTGAACAAGAAATCCATCAAGAACAGCCACTGTGCTTTTATTATGGAGGAAAACCCCGTGAATTCAACCTGAACATCAACAACTTAACGACCTCCTAAATCCAGAACTCCTCAGTGAGAACCAGTTTGTTTTCTCTGCTCCGAACCCTCGTGGAAAAGTTTACGTTGTTCGCATTTTTGTATTTGCTTTGTTTAGATTCACACTGCCAAATAAAAAAAAGAGCAAATCGGGGCTTGTAAACAGAAGTGACATGGACTCACAAGGAGCTGGTTTATTGAACAGAGTTCTGGTAACCTGTCATCCTGCCAGGTTGGAGACAAGTCTGATTCCAGTCCCTGTAACTGTATCTAGCATGACGGTCTGCTCATGGCTGTAATCTCCCTCTGGTGTTCACACCAGGTAAGGACACATGAAGAACCAGCCCAATATGAGCATCAGTCCAGACTGCTCTTCGTCCTCGGTTCATTTTGTCATGCCGTGCTTTCTTTGCGTTGCCGTTTACCTTGAGTTTCTCTTTGGTGTAGGCCTGGCACTGGGTGTAGTTAGACCAGACTCTGTTGCTCTCTGGGTGGTGGAACCACTGGCCGTCAGGATTACACACTTTGGTGACCTTCTCTGTGAGGAGACCGAGGTACAATTTGAAAATACTTTGCATGGTTTGTTTTAGATTACTGTAGCTGCCAGATGGGTGGGGTTTGCCACACGGGCCAATACAATAATCGCTGTAATCGGAAACTTTCTGGAGACCAACTGCATAGTCCTGATGTGGTGAATCCCACCCATCTGGTAACAAACAGTGACTGTGAAATACTTTGATATCAGGATTATACATATACAGAAAACAATGTGTGTGTGTGTGTGTGTGTGTGTGTGTGTGTGTGTGTTTGTGGCCCTCACCACCAGGGTCAAAGTCTTGAAAGTATTCGGGACACATCTGCAGTCGAGTCCCTGGAGGCGAATCCCCCCAACACAGCCAGCCGTCCCACGTACGGTTACAGAAAGTACCTACAGGAGGCAGTAGTACACGGACATTAGGCTTGTAGATACCAGGCACGAAGGACTTTGTGTGTGTGTGTGTGTGTGTGTGTGTGTGTGTGTGTGTGTGTGTCTGTCAGCCCAAAATACTGCAATAATAAACAAATGATCAACAAAAATGACGCCCCGTTTCAAGCTCAATTGACCCCTGGAGTACTGCAGGGGGCAGCAGCATGTCATATGGTACGGTGGTCCTCTTACATCACTTTGAGGTACTGGTATGTAGGCATGGAGGGCTGACGGCACAACAAATACAACAACTGAACAAAGTCCTCTTTGTCCAGGGGTGGAAATATTAAATAAATGTGGTTGAACAGGAAGTTCACTAATAACGATTCATGTTGCTCTTGAATTGTTGCTCTGTCTCTTTCTGGGGTTGTAAGATGAGGAGACGGTCGGATTACTTTCACATGTAATGCTCAGATTTCTTGTTTTTTCTCCCTGGGAAACTATATTTCCAAGCTAATTTCAATTGCAACCCTTTTACTCTCTTCTTGGGCCACTAACTAGAAATGCTTTAAATAACATTTTCATAGAGTGACTTAGGGATACATGTTAGCCTTTGCACAATGAAGATAATAAACTAAAGTTTAGTGTACTGCATAACCAGTCAATGCAGAGAATAGAGCATCAGCGTAGTGAGCTGTTGTCACGTGCCAACAGAGAAACACACCGTAGGAAAACCTTTTTTGCCTTTTTCAAGCGATTCCCCGTTCGGGTGAGTCGTATAAATGATCCATGGGAATGAAAACAAACGGCGGGTTAACTGTGCGCACCAACTGTTTCGCCGCAGCTGCCCCGCTTGACTTCAGGCACAAAGCCTGTCAACAATAGCCGGAAACCTGGCGGTGGCAGGTTGCACCGTGGCATGTTGGGAAGTGGAGCGCAAAATAACATTTCAAAGGCACTTATTTACCGAGCGGGAGAAACAGGCACCGGGACAAAGACAAAGAGAGAGTTTCCCTTCTTTCAGACCAGAGAAGGGCTCACTTCCTCCTCTCTCTCTCTCTCTCTCTCTCGCTCTCTCCTCTCGCTCTCTCTCACTGTGTATGGAAACTGGAGAGTGGAGGTTTTTTCTGACGTGCACATCCACATGCACATGCAAAAAGTTAACTACATGTGTAAATCGAATATATTTCATTCCGTGCATCGTTTTTTTTTTTACATGTCTAGACAATTTCTGTTCTATATCTTCATATTTTCACATTTTTTCACTTATTTCCCACAGCACATCTTCACTAATGTTGTTGGTATATTCATATCATATCATATTTTACATGTTTTTTTGTCTTGTCTATTGTCTCATAAAGCTGTAATTCAGACATTTTAACCCTTTTCATTCATGCATTTGATCATACTTGTCAGTTGCATCATCTTTAATGCCCACCATGTTCATATTCTTATTTATATCCTATTCATAATACATTTTTCCATGCTGTATCCTCGGTAACCCAGTTTCACCACAGGGAAGTTTCATCTATGTGAATGTGTGTTCTAGCTGTGCTGGTGTGTAATAACATGTGATAAATTCAAACCCACCTAAACTCATTGTATCCACCTTTGCAGAATAGAGTTAAATATTTCAACATTATTAGATATTTATTATGTAAGATTGGAAGAACTGATCACCTGGATCCCAACGTGACAACAGTACCAGCATGGCAGCTTGCACTACTATGCACCGGGTCCTGTCATGTCATTTGTGTAATTCCATTTGTGCAGGATGAAGCGTCTCTTTGATTTCATTCCAATTACTGCTTGAAGCTCGGCTGCAACATGTCACAAGCTTCGCTTCCGCTCATCTGCCAGCCACCAGAAAGGTAATGCATTACTCCATTAGGGAGACGAGAAGTGGGACGCTATTATCAGATGACCTCCGAGGTTACCGATGAACACTCGGTACACTGGGTTGCTTTCAGCGCATCAACACATCTAGTTTGGAGCAGCACACATTTGTGCTACTTTTCACATTTCACATATGACAACCTTTATGTGCCAAAATGCATTACTGTTATCTTAAATATCAATCAAATATCAATTACTGTGCATTTACTGTTTTACTGCTGTTATTCTGCAAACCCTCGTCATCCTCTAATTCATATTTTTTCATAATCTGCGTTCATACATTTCTACTAACACGTGCAACAGCTGTGCTTGTTTAACTCTATTTCACGTTGCTGTCATTTGCTCCAGATTTCTTACTTTCCAGGCTTGTAAAAACTAAAACATGGGAGATTTGTGCTGAATTAAAATGAGAAAATGCTGCTGATTATAATCCCAATTCAGTGTTGGTTACTCTTTTTAAGGAAAGTAGCATCTGCTGCTCAAAAACACTTCCCACTTTTAGTGGAGGGAGGGCGCTATGCTGTATCTGGGAAGTGCTGTGATCATCAGACATCTTTGGATCAGCGAATTTGCGTCATCAAGTTGGTCACCAAATTCTTTAACATTGTTCCCCGTGATCGGAAAAAGTCGCTCGATTTTTTGCTAGTTGCTTTTGAGAATTAAAATTGCACAGGGGGGTCTGAAAAGTTACTAAATCTAGACAAATTTGCCACGTTGGCAATCTTGTTCCAATTATCCAAGTCAAAAAGAGATTAAGAAACCTGGCTGTAGTTGCGAAAAAGACAAACTTTAGCCCTGTTCACACGGGACCTCATGTAGTTCATGATTTACCACCCCCTAGCCTCTGAGTTTCATTCACACTGGATAGTGACATTCTCTGAAATCCCTGGTGCCTCAGATACAGCTGTACAACATCAGGATTTTACAACTCCATCCCTTCCTGATTTTGTGAACCAAAACCTTCCTCCATATTTTCCATTACAGCCTCAATTGTTCATGACAGGCGGACGGTAGAAATTGTGCATCTAGAAGAAGAAACTGTGTGTGAATTTTGACTTGACAAGTTACAGGTACTATTAGTCCCGTGTGAACAGGGCTTATACGTCACTGTCTATGTTAGCTTCACGTGTGTCTTCACCTTCTTCTGTACGTGGCGGATCGTGGATTATCTTCAGGTAGCACTCAAACTGGGCAGCCAGGATCTGGCTTCGGGATTTTCTCAGGACGCTGGACATGTTGTCGCTGGACGCCTCCTTCTTCTGCTCCTCCGCCGCCTCCTCTACGGAGACCATGGACCCCACATCCTCACCCTGGGACACCTGGGTAGTGTAGTCATCCATGACATTCAGTTATATTTGAGTTGGTGAATTTAGTTTACCAAGGTCTATAATAAAGTCTGACGGCATGTCCACAATTTATCAGTCTCTTCTAAGATTCAAAGGTGGACCTGTATACATACACAGTGAGAGATTAGATTAGATTAGATTAGGCTTGAATGATCCCTGGGGGAGCATTGGGCCGTTGCAGCAGTAAGCAGCAATAGGATACAGTCTAAATAAGAATAGAGCAAACAAGGGAGTATAAACATACTTAACTGACAATTCAAACATATTCACAGATTTAATTAATTAATGGAAAATTATGAAACAAAATGAAAAACAAGTTTGAATTTCAGCATTAACTGGATGTGCAAAACAACAGCAGTAGATACAAACCCTCACCTTAGTGCCCAGAGCCAGCACGACCAGTAGGGAGACTGCTACGGTCCTCCACATGTTTCTAAAGGGAAATAAAAGACAGGCGGCTTCCGTCATCAAATCCTTATCAAAAAGGATGACAGGATGTCTGTACTGGCACAAAGACAGCAAATATATTACAAGTTACAATGAAAGTGCTACAGGTCGGCCCACATGAGGGAGAGCAAAGGTAATCCGGAGACACCCAGGGGTCCTTGACGGGGTCCCAACAAAACCAACAAACAACTTTATTTTACTATATTTTAAATAGTAATCATAGGTTTCACTTTCACCACTATGGAGGCTTTCAGGTAATGTGATGCACCCTCTGGCGGCCATATTGGAGGTCCTCAGCTCTCGGGCTGTGTTTCTAAATGTATTTCATCTCAATAGAACTCAGTAGACGTGGTTAGAATAGAGTAATATGAACAGTACAATTCAATACTAAACCAACAACAACAAAAAATCCCAATCGGGGGGTCCCTGGGACAAAATCTTATCAAATGGGTTTCCGTGGTAACGAAAATAATCGCAAAACCCTGCTCTAAGAGATTAGGACAATCCTTCATTTTGAGGACATTCCTTCAGATGTGTGTGTGCGTGCCTGCGTGCATCTTCTCAGCTATCAGGACAGGAAGTTCCTCTCCACTGTCCGCTCGGGGTCTGAGAAACAGATGTGTGTTTGTTATGATCTTAAGGGAGAGAGGGCAGACCATTCACCCCTGTGCCGTTGCTGTCTTCAATGGGACGGCGAGAAGGCCCGAGAGGGACGCAGAGCAGAGGGAGACAATTGCAGATTTAGCGATCTCTTAAAACAAAAAGACACCAAACAGCGTCTCCTTGGCAGGAAATTAAGACGCGCTTCATCGATCCCCGACGGAGGAAATTAATGACAGCTGAAGAACCGCTGAAGAGCGTAGGGGCCAACATGTGTTTCCCAGGGTGAGGGTCTTGGCCACCGCAACATCTCTGAACTTGTGCTCACATTATTGTTCGTTTCTTTGTAGAAAAACCACTGCCTCAAATGCATTTTTGCCGGTAATATGAAATGCCACAAGACACACACTTTTGTTTCCTCATGAATGTCAGCCGCTATTTCCAGCTGCTGCTGATGTGCCGCATTTTGTTTCGTAGACGTAGGTCACTTAAACCAACAATAGATACTTGCACGCATGTTGCATGTACCACGGGTTTGGGTTACTGGTCTAATTTGCTTGACAAAGAGGAGACTGTCTGCTGCGGTCGACGTAGAGTAAAACATCATGAGCATCGCGGACAGTCGCCTCGAGGCAGCAGAGCGAGTTCTCTCAAACATTTCTACTAGCGACTTCTCACAAAGTCAACATTAGTCAGATACTCTTCTTTTTTTTTTTTGGGATGCTTCAAGCACTGTTATTTGTTATCTGTGGTTTATTTAAGGCTTACTCTATCATCATCATTGTATTCACTGCATCGTACATCTTGTAGATTGGCAGCCGGTTTGGAACTTGAAAGCAGCTCTAGTTTAAATTCCTGCAGAGAGGCTCTTACTCGAGGCTGCGAAAAAAATGAATACTTCACGGGATAATGAAAACACTTTGACAGCAGAACATAGTCCAGGGGAAAGAGAGATG
>JAXDDW010000001.1:3552500-3582500 GCA_034670385.1 Hoplostethus mediterraneus | reverse complement strand
GCAGCGTGCAGGTCGGGGGGGGGGGGAGTACCGCCGGCTCGGCTCACACCTATATTCCCTTTCGCCTCGCACGCAGCTCCATAAAACAAACTCGATCCGGGCCTTTGGATGCATGCCTGGGATAGAAAAATTCCCACCGGAATTCCCCCCCGGGTCCCTTTTCATCCACGTTGGCTTCCAAGGGTTCCGTTCTGGCCCAGTCGGCGCTCAGGTTGATGCAGGACGGTCCTCTCTCCCAGACATCCAACTCCAGTAAATCAAGAGGAGGGGGGGAAAAAGGGAAAGGCGACAGGTCCGACCTCCAGCCGGCCCTTCACCTGAGGGGCCGGGGGGGGGAGGGTTGAGGGGTTGAGGGGTGAAGTCAGGGTCAGGCGTGTTCACGACACTTAGAAATACCACAGTCCCAAAGTGCAGACAAAGGAGAAAGCCTCTCTTGCTGCTAGACAGAGGAGCTGTTATGTTAACAGAAAATAATTGATGCTTCGCTTGAATTTCTTGCGACTTTTTCATCTCGTTATTGACTTTTATTTGATGCTCTCCTGACTTAAAAATGAAAGCTGACGATGACGATTCTGGCAACGTGACTCCGAACTTCGGAAGCTCGCAGACACACAACACACACTTACTTATTTATTTATTTCATTGTATATGTGTGTATATTGTTTGATTGTTTGTCTGTTTTTTTATGCCCCAGCGTCACCGGGTCAAATTCCTGTACTTGTCCAATAAATTTGATTCTGATTCTGCAGTGTTAAAATTAGGGCGAGTGTGTGTGTGTGTGTGTGTGCGCACGCGCGCTCTTACTCTGAAGTACATCCGCCCCCTTCCTCTTCTTTTCATTCCCTTATTGGGACTAAAGTGGCAGTTTTGTTGTTTCCACTCCAGCCAAATCTCTTCCTTTGTCTCTGTGTGTTTCTGCATGTCTGTCTCTGTGACTCACTCTGTTGTGTTGTCTCTCTCTCTCTCTCTCTCTCTCTCTCTCTCTCTCTCTCTCTCTCTCTCTCCCTCTGCTCAGTCTTTGCAGATTGCAGATTGAACTTGCTGGTTAGGATGCTCGTGGAATCTTGATCAGCTCCAATTTACATCTAGACAATAGTGGGGGTTGAGGAGCGATTTCTCTCGTCTTTGTACTCTTTTCTCCTCTCCCTGAACCTCCTATTCCTCCTTCTTGTCCTCCCCTCTGCTTTGGTCTCTTTGCCAGGAGCCCCCCCCCCCCCTTTTTAAGATGAGTGTCTTGAGAGAGAGACAGAGAGAGAGAGAGAGAGAGAGGAGAATAAATGAGAGCAGGATGGAGAGGGCGCCTCCTCAACAGCAGACTGAACTCAATGTCTCTGGACTTCATCTGTGCTCAAGAGGACACGGCCCTTGCGATAATGAACTCCACACACACACACACACACACACACTCGTATGTTAAAGACTTAACCAGGCTGAGTGCAGACCCGGCCTCCTGTCATGCCGTCTGACACAACGCCGTGCATTACCATCGATGACCACAATCTCGGTTTGACATCAGCTTCGGTGCGATACTCCAACATTGCTCGTTCAAGTGCCTCTCCCCTTTGACAGAACGCAACCTCGCAAATAACAGGCCGCTTTGTGCTCGGATCCATTTAACGAGCGCTTGAAATTAAAACTCTCACACTGCGATAATTGCTCTTAATGGCTAGAAGAGAACGAGGTGGAAGAGGCCTGTCAGCAGCTGAACATAGTCTAGTATTAAGTCTTCAATCTGGTCGTCTGCGGCGTTGACGGACCTCTGTTGGTGACACCCTCAGATCCCCGGGGCAGACTACGGTGGCCCGCAATTGACATTTGCGTGACACAATTGCGTTTTTTTCACGACGGCTGCTCCCCTCTCCGCCGCCGGGGAGGATTGAAACTAGCTAGCTAATTACAGCAGCGCTCCAACAGAAACGTCTGGTGAAGGAGGTAATATATCACATACCGGAGTAATAACAGTTTGCTTTGGCCTTTGCTTTTTTTTGTGTGGCTTTTTTGGCTTTAGAACAAGTGGGAAAAAAAGGCCAATGAGTCGAGATAGTTTCGCTTGTTTCCGATGCAGTTTCACTTGAAAAGAGATTTTCCTTTGAAAACTGTTTGATTTGTTGATGCAACAATTTGATTTTCATTGGAAACAAGTGGAGTGATTGAAGCTGAAGGCTTTATGATCATACACATAGTGAGTTAATGTTAATGATAACAATCAAAGCAGGACTACATGTAGGGGGTTGATTCCTTTATTGATATAATTCATATAATATAACATAATAACTGATAGTATAGTATTATAAAAGTCACGAAGCACTTCAAGAACAGTGTTGTGAAATCCTACCAGCCTCATACCAACTTCTCGGTGGACCGTGACACCTGATGCTTGGCAATTGAAAGCACTAACAGACAGGGTGGGCGGCACACCGGGGAAGTGGGCCCCCCCCCCGGCCTCGCGGGTCTTACATCCAGCGGATTACCTGCAGTCAGTCACGGCTGCTGTGTTTTGGATTCGCTCACTTTAGCGGCGCCGTCATTTTGTGGAGGAGCCGAAATGAGATCCGAGCGGTGCAAATCACACGGGCCGGTGGAAGACGGCGCTCCGTAGGGTCCCCGGCGAAGGGGTGACGCTTCACCGCCGGATAACCGCTGGGGTGTGAAGTATATTAAAAAGCCCCTTCGTCCCTGGAGTGGCTTTTTTTTCCCATCTTAGCTTTAATAGTGGAGATGTGCAGAATGTGATGAGGTAGAAACTTGGGGGCAAGGGAGTGTTTATAAGTGTGTGTCTCTATCTGTGTGTGTGTGTGTGTGTGTGTGCGTGTGCGACAGCGTTTCCTCCCCGGAGCCTCCCGAGAACGAGCCGACGGCTTTTTTAATTTCGCTACTCCCCGCCGCCGGGCCGCTGAAATTAACGGGAACTGAAATGAGAAAGGGAGAAAGAAGTTTTTCCATCAGCGGCAAAAGTTCAGGACTTCGACTTCTCAGTTATCAACGCTCGTAATCTACGCAGGGCTGGAGGGAGATCGGGTTCAACTGGGGGTTCTCCGTCACCTTACCTGTGTTTAGTATGTCTTGGTGTTGGAGCAACTTGTAAATCACCGCTCTGCCACAGCTACTCCTTTAAACTGTTGACTCAGGCTTTGGAGGCTGGGGGGTTGGGGGGGGGTAGCCTTTGTTGTTGACTTCTAGTCTATCTAACGCCCCCCCCCAGCCACCTGTCCTCCATCATGGCCGACTGTCAATGGCACAAAATGGCTCTGAAGGCCAGCTTAGTGCACACGCCTACCTAGGACTCCCTTTCTCTGCCGTGTGACCTGGGATGCCGAGCAGGGGGTAAAAGGGGCTTTTTTTAGGGGGTTGGAGGGGGGAGGTAAAAGAATAGAGCTCAGCACACTCACCCCCCACCCCCCACCCACTCAAACTTGCCACCCCGGAGCAGGAACCCTCAAGTTCAGGGAAGGAGGAGCTCTAGGGAGGGATTAAGGAGAGGGACCATGGCGGCGCTGAAGAATCGGGGTATTGTTGCGGCCTGCTCATCAAAGTGTAAAGAGAGGGTCGGGGGGGTGGGGGGGGGGGGGGGTAGAGGTACAATCCCGTTCTCTCACACACACACACACACATTTGTCTTCCTATACTTGTGAGGACCTTCCATTGACTACATACATTCCTTTACACCCTCGCCACTACATGCGTACACGCTCCCTGGGAGGAAATCGTACCACACAAGGGTCCGTGGCCTAATGAGTGTCTATATGGGGGGGTTTGTGACAGACAAACGAAAACCAAACACACACACACACACACTCACTTTAATTCCACTCCATTCCTAAGGGAGCGAGGCTCTCATGTCGGCAGATTATCCACGGGGATTTCGTTCTAAGTGAGGTGAAGTTATTGCACCAAGCAGGGCTTTCAGAAGTCACTGCCGGGGCTCGGGCTGCCGCATTGTTCGGCTTCTCTTTCTTGCTCAGCGTGGCGGGGTAACCTGACCCAGGATGTGACAGGCCCTCCACTCACGGAAAAGGCATTATTGGAAGAAAAAAGAAAAAGAAAAAAAGAGTTTAAATTTCAAGGGGCGGGCCACTATTACCGCTTGGTCATGTCGCCGTCCCGTCAGAAATCAAATCAAATCAAATCAAATCACATTTATTTGTATAGCCCTTAATCACCGTTACAGTCCCTAAGGGCTTCACAATGCCCAACATGTGAAAATAATAAATGATTAGTACACGACATCCCCCAGCCTTAGACCCTCACAGAGGACAAGGAAAAACTCCCACAAAAACCTTATTGGAAAAGTGGGAGAAACCTTGGGAGGGGCTACTCAGAGAGGGATCCCCCTACCAGGACGGTTGGGCGTGCAATAGATGCCGTGTTTGGGCAAACAGAGTATACACAATATATGAAAGTTCATTTTGGTGGGACATCCACATCTGATGGGGCATCACAGCAACGGCAACTCAGTCGACGTCATCATAGGACTAGGGGACCATGCAGACGCCAACTCTGCCCAGATAGGAGAACGCAACGCCCGCTCAGTCAGCATCGTCCTAGGAGGCGGGACCACGCAGACGCCAACTCTGCCGGGCTGCAGCCTGGAACAGATCGGAGACTCACCCACACACACCCATACACACACACGCGCTCACACAGACAAACATGACCAGCGTCAGTGGACAGCAGCAAGTAGACCAGAACAATAGGACATGCAGGCAGGATGCTAATATCCATCGGCAGGACCCTGAGCTAGGATAAGCTAACTGGTCTAGCCTTACTCTGAGAAGAGACTGAGCCTAGCCTTACTAGACTAGCCTTACTAGGCTAGCCTTACTCTGAGACGAGACTGGGCCACTCCCTCAGGGCTGGTCAAATGACAGAGAGAATAAATGGGTTTTTAGCCTTGACTTAAAGACGTCGATAGAGCCTGCCTCTCTGACTGAGGCAGGCAGACTGTTCCATAGATAGGGAGCCCGGTAAGAAAAGGCTCTGTTACCTGCAGTTTTCTTTTTGACTGCTGGGATAGACAGGTAGCCAACGTCCTGAGATCTAAGGGCACGTGGCGGTTTGTATGGTATAATCAAATCGGATAAATAGGACGGTGCCATCCCATGTAATGATTTATATGCAAGTAAAAGCACCTTAAAGTCACATCTGGCTTGAATTGGTAGCCAGTGTAATGAGGATAGAATGGGAGTTATATGGTCGAATTTCCTAGTTTTGGTCAGGATTCTGGCAGCAGCATTCTGAACCAATTGTAGTTTTTTAGTTCGCCCAGTAGGTAAGCCTGAAAAAAGGGCATTGCAATAATCGATTCTGGATGATACGAAGGCATGTACTAAAATTTCTGCGTCTGCCTCTGTTAGCATGGGTCGAATTTTGGCAATATTACGAAGATGATAAAACGCTGTTTTAGTGATCTCCTTAATGTGCAACTCGAATGAGAGGGTAGGGTCGAATTTTACCCCAAGATTTTTAACGTGTGGGCTCTGGGAGATTACACAACTATCAAAATTGAGAGTAGTATTCTCAAATAAGTGTCTATGTCTAGCTGGTCCCACAATTAGCATCTCAGTTTTGTTGCCATTAAGAAGTAGGAAGTTTAGGGACATCCAATATTTGACCTCTGATAGGCAGGCCTCTAGTTTTTGGAATTGGGTGTTATCGGTTGGTTTGACTGGTATGTAAATTTGGGTGTCATCGGCGTAGCAATGGAAGTTAATTCCAAATTTGCGAATGATGCCACCAAGTGGTAGCATATAGATAGAGAATAGCAGTGGTCCTAGGACAGAGCCTTGCGGGACACCAAAGTCCATATTGCAACACTCTGAGGTCATGTTGTTGTAAAAGACGCGATGTGATCTATCAAGTAGGTAAGACCTAAACCAAGAAAGGGCTGATCCCCGGATACCAATATAATGTTCAAGGCGGTTCAAGAGTATCGTATGATCAATTGTGTCAAAGGCTGCGCTCAAGTCAAGTAGCAATAGTGCTGAGGTTGAGTTGGAGTCTATAGCTAACAGAAGGTCATTTACCACTCGCGTAAGTGCAGTTTCGGTCGAGTGAAAGGATCTAAAACCCGATTGGAAGGGATCAAGTAGGTTATTTTTTGACAGAAAGTCTGTAAGTTGACTCGCTACTGTTCGTTCAAGTAATTTGGAGAGGAACGGCAGATTAGAGATTGGTCTATAGTTCTGGAGTACTTCGGGGTCAAGGTTCGGTTTTTTCAGTAGTGGCTTGATCACGGCCGCTTTAAAGGCAGAGGGCACAGTGCCAGTGGAGAGCGACTGATTGATCATATAAAGAATGGAGGGTCCTAGGATAGGAAAAACTTCTTTAAGCAGTTTAGCAGGCAGAGGGTCTAGCATGCAGGTCGTGGGTTTTGAAGACAGAGTTAGCTTGGTGAGAGAGTCTAAGGAAACTAACTCAAACTGTGAGAAAAGAGATTCAGTTTGGGAAACACCAAGTGGACTTCTCAGGGGTGCGACGGCACCACCAGTAGAGAGTGTACTGGTGATCTCATCTCTAATCAGCGTGATTTTCTGACTAAAAAAGGACATGAAATCATTTGGAGAAAACAGAACGCTATCAGAGGGGGAGGGATTCCGTGTTAGTTTAGTAACAGTGTCGAATAGGAACTTTGGGTTGTTTTTATTTGCACTGATTAACCTAGAGAGGTGTGCAGTTTTGGCTGACGAGAGTGCACATTTATAATTTAGCAGGCTATCATTCCAGGCAAGCCGGAAGACTTCAAGTTTGGTCAATCGCCATTTACGCTCTAGTTTTCTACAGGCTTGTTTAAGTGCTCGAGTGTCGTTAGTAAACCACGGTGCAAACCTCCTAGCGTGGTGTTTTCTAGTGACTAACGGGGCGATTGAGTCAAGCGCGTTGGTAAGGCTAGCGTTTAGTTTGTTGGTGAAATTGTCGAGCGAGCCAACATGACCAGAGAGTGGTGCGAGAAAACTGGGTAGTTTTTCAGATAGTAATGAGGCCGTAGTGGCATTAATACGACGGCTAATATAAGTATCTTCACGCTTTTGGCGTGGGACGATCAATTCGATTTCAAATTTAATGAGATAGTGATCAGACAGGGCAGGCACATAAGAGGAGACCACTAAAGCAGAAACAGGAATGCCACGGGTCAGAACCAGGTCAAGGGTGTTGCCGCCATGGTGGGTTGGTTCATTAACAAATTGAGTGAGGCCGCAAGTATCAATAAGATCTAGGAAGGCCTTACTTAGGGGGTCGGTGGGATTATTCAGATGAATGTTAAAATCACCGATAATGAGAATGTTATCAGCTCGGGTCACTAAGTCTGAGATGAAATTGGAGAACTCTTCTAAGAAGAGTGAATAGGGCCCGGGTGGGCGGTAAAGTACTGCTAGGTAGACCCTTCTATCTCTCTTTAGCTCTTACACTATTTCTTTCCCTAGCGCTGGATCCTTACATGGTTGTTCTCTGGTCACAGGGATGTTGTAACAGCACTATGGCGCTGACCTTTCCACAGATTTTTTGATTGCTTGTAATTAAAATGTGATCTACGAATTGAAGCTTTTTTGACTGAAGTTTCTCCTGATAAATACCGTAAACGTAAATGTAATACCGAAACCGCCACCTCGCCCCGACCCCGTTGAAGGGGGGGAGGTAGAAAAGAAGGCACACGGCCAACTGGTGTTTGTCTAAACTTGGAGAAAAAAAAAACGGAAACCGAGAGCATGGCAGTTCCCAGTTAGCGCAACTTAGCACTCACTTCCCACATTCTTCACCGAGTTCTCAGAGGAAAGGGATTGCATGCTTTTGCTGTGTAGCTCTGGCTGCTGGTGCTTTCCAGGCCTGGCTGCCTACCTTGCCTTGCTCTGGGCCTCTGTGTGTATGTGTGCGTGTGTGTGGGTGTGTGTGCTCACATGGTCGCTAAAGCAGGTCTGTAAATGCCTCCATGCACAAACATCATGCCACTTTGATGTGTGGACTGCAGGTTTTCTCTAAATGTTTGGAGTAAGTGAAGACAGGGCGGCCTCTTCCTCTATATTTTCTCCCCCGCCGTCCTTCAGGTCCCCCACTGGCCTGCAAGCCATCTGCAAACATCGTTATCGTACACCGGTGCGATGGCTGTCGGCTTCTCCTGGAAAGCCTCCAGGGGTGTTTGTGCAGAACTACTATCAGCGTACGTTCAGGCATCGAGATTAGCGGCCAAATGCAAACATCCACTTCATTTTCCTCATTTTGGATTCATCCCCCTTTCTGGTTTCTTTCACCCCGAGGAGGCGTCCTGTTCTGCTCTATTGTTCACAGGGTACTAAAGTGTGTGTGTGTGTGTGTGTGTGTGTGTGGGGGGGGGGGGTGTTCAGGAGCTGGTTGTTTGTGGGGATTGGTGGCTGGGGCAAAGCCAGCCCAGAAGCGCTTCTGACTCCCTGGTTTTGGGGGAAGGGGGGATGGGGGGGTCTTCTCTTTCTGTTTGGCCTGCCCTTTTGTCTCTTAATGACCCGGCCGTGTAAAGTTAGCTGCCCCATTCAGGAGGCATTAAGGGTCATTTTACCTGATGACAGCTGTTTCCCCCCCCTCACTGGCCCGGGGGAGATGTGTCTCTGCACCGGCTACTGTATTCACCACCGTAGCCTGATTTATTACAGGGGGAGTGAAACAGAGAGGCAGATGGATGGAGTGTGTAGTTTTGATATTTGCCAGATCTATCTTGTCTGTGTCCGGTCTTTGGTGATAGCAACAGATCCCTTAGTAATAATGTGATACTTTATTGATCGCCCTAGGGAACTTTCTCTTTAGATAGATAGATACTTTATTGATCCCCCTAGGGAACTTTCTCTTTAGATAGATAGAAACTTTATTGATCCCCCTAGGGACCTTTCTGGAAACTCTTTGTCCCCTCCCCCTCCACAGGGAAGGCTGACAGCAACCCTGGAGCTGGCAGGGATTTGGTGTCACACCTCAACGGGGTTGATGCTTTTCCTGACACAGAGGCTTGAACCCGGATCCTCCACATGAAAGGAGACTCACTACGCCACCCTGCTGACCTGCGCTAATAGCAACAGATCTGTTACAGATTGTGCTCGTCTAAATATCTCAGGAGACGGACACTGCAGTCATCTCCAGTGCTAGCTGGTGTTATAATGCAAAGCAGTGCGTCCAATTGGATATTTTGCCAAGCGTTGAGGTAGGACACTCAGACTAGTTTCCTACCGCTCATGCAAATGCACTCTGAGCCTTTGCATGACAAACAGTAGTGCTTCAGACGCTGCAAGTGTCCTTATCAATCACAGTTAATCAGGTTAGAGAGACATTTATGGGGAAAAAGGGAAAGAGGCGCAGCAGCATTGAGCCTCCAACGTCCTGGCAGCAGCCCAGAGAGTAACTGGATCTATTTAAGAGGGCCACTTAGACATATTGATTTCACCCTTCATAAAATGCCCCAGATTCCTTTTTGAAGTTGCCCCGGTGTTTCTGGATGCATGCTGAACTTGTGAGCAGGCAGTGCCAGCCATGCAGTTTGCAAAAGAACAGAAACAGGCAGCGAGGGTTAAGGCAGTAGCTTGAGCCTTTTCATTAGCATTCAGTTGCCAGCTTGCAGTTAAGTGCTCTAGTACCTGCTTGGTTGCTAAGGAATTGGCACTTAGGTAATGAAATGCCCATCGCTGACGGGGGCACTTGATTGTGCTGAGACAGAGAGAGAGAGAGAGAGAGAGGGGGCCGAGCGAGAGGGGAGAACGGGAGCTGGGAAGAGGGAGGCGAGAACTGGGACAGGTCCAAGTGAACATTAAGCACATAGCGGGGAGCTGGAGGAGAATCTCTAATGGAGTTAGTGGCAAGGCTTCAGCTGCTGGCGGAGGTCCATCACCTGAGGGAAGGGTCTTCGAAAGTCTTAAGTAGCCAGACTGTGATGAAGGAGCTGGTCCAGGTCTTCTTCTTCACGACACATCGACAGGCGCCTCTGCAAATTATCTGTGAAGTAAATCCGAGGGTTTGCGCCTCTTCGTGTCAGTCGGCCAATGATGTGCCGAACCGTCTCTAGCATTCCAATTTGCCAAGTTGTACTTGAGCTTGTTCTCTCTTTTGTACCAGTCTGGTTGAGCTATAATATGGGTGGCGGCATACCAGCTGGCAAGTGGAACGCGAGGCAGTTATTTGCTTTTACTGCTCTCTCCTGTCTTCCTCTGCTTT
Source organism: Hoplostethus mediterraneus (assembly GCA_034670385.1). Taxonomy (NCBI): domain Eukaryota; kingdom Metazoa; phylum Chordata; class Actinopteri; order Trachichthyiformes; family Trachichthyidae; genus Hoplostethus; species Hoplostethus mediterraneus. The sequence goes on along the minus strand of JAXDDW010000001.1, from coordinate 3,572,339 downwards.
CTTTCATTTTCCTTTTTCATCCACACTCTGTGTTTTTGCCTCCTTACCTGACCCGAAGGCCCCGCCCTTTGCCGACCCTCCATACTAAAGGCAGTCACCCGAGTGTGAAGAGCAGGTCGTTCACATTGTTGCCTTCAGAGCTTCCAAACCTTCCTGGCTCCATTACCTTCAGGCCTCCTGCGAGCCGCGACCTTTGCCCTCTCGTTTTGACCTCTGTCCTCAGATTTTCCTTTTGTGTTGTCAGGACTTCGCCGTGATGCGTCGACTATTACTTCAAAAACCTCAGACGTAGCAAGACTCTTTCAATTACTTGCTCGCTTGTTTATTATTAATGGCTTCACTAGTTAGCGAGACATGACAACGGGTCGCTATCTTTGATTATTGATTAATGTTTAACGGCTCGAGTTAACAATGAAACCTGAGGAGGAGTATTTGTGCCTCTGTTGACTTTTGGACATTTCTCGCATTCCTTTCCCCCATTCATATTTTTTTCACCTGCCGTCATGTGTCAGTGCACCGCCGGCCTCGTCTTGTTCTGGTGCAACCTCTGACAATACAGTGTGTCCTGCACTCTGAAGTCGAATGCACGGCGCTGCGGTCACCCATCGCTTCCTCCCCGGTATTGGGGAAATTGTTTGCATACCGATGTATGAGCGGTGTTGTGCAGGTAGCAAACTGTGTGATGGCCACCAGTTGAAACGATCGAAGCGACTTGAAAGTGGCTACGAGCAGATGTGTTAACGTGCGGTTCACCACTTATGTTTAATACATGTTTTAATGCATTGTCTTTATGAGTTCATGCCTCTCTTTATAGCCCGGACCTATCTTCAAAGTCCAGATACTGTAGAGTTTGATTGATGCTTTTCTGCCTTTAGACTCTAAGACCCATACGGGCAATGTACACTTTTATTCTCCCAACATCAAACGCCAAGGGAGAAATGGATTGAAGTTGTATGCTAGCTAAATTGCTACCTGTAACATGGAGGTCTTAACAAAAACCTGTGTTGTGGACACAGGTGTTTTCTCAGCAACGGGGGTGGGGGGGGGGAAGAATGGGAGTGAGTAAGAGGGTAAATAAGAGATTTCAAAAGGAACACCGTTGAGCTTCGAGATCTCCTCCGAGATGGAGGTGGGATTTTGATGGTGGGATGGGCCAGTAGAAAGAGGATGCCCCCCCCTTTGCCATTTTTAGTCTTCTCCTCACCTGCTCCACATGGGAAGCCTCGTCCAGGCAGAATAGGTTGAGAGAGTGTGTTGAGGTTGAACTGTGAGCGTCAGCCTTGTCCCGACGATGGGAGATGAAGTAGCGCGATAAGCACATTGTCTGGAATTGCAAACCGCAATTGCTCAGGGTTAGGATCTCCGAGAAGCTGCACGGTGTGAAGCTGCTTCTCTTTCTTTACTGATGTGCTATGAAGGGTCTTGTGTCGATATGCAACAGCTGGAAGGAAGAGTCCCATTCGCTGTTAGGGAATGGGACTCTAATCGTGCCATTTGTCATTCCTCTGAGCAAACCCTACCTTTGTGTTGTGTCAATCTATTTTGAAGGCCAATTCTAGCTGCCAAGGGAACGGGGGCATGACTGTGCAAACACAGTTGAACTCAGACTGATCACCCGAGTTAGACCCGAATAGCTGTCGTTGATCGATTGACTTGTTAACTATGCACACAGCCTCATTGGCAACCTCCCTCGCTTCACTTATTTTTCCCTTCTCCCTACGTTTCCGCCCCTGGCCTGTCGCACTCGCTCGCTCCTCAGTGGGAGGCCGTGTTTGAATTGAGGCTATTGCGATAACTTGCTGCGATTGAAGGTCGGAAACACGAGTGCAATGACTCAGCCCGTTTGGATTTGTCACTCAGCGGTGATAAGAAGCAGGGAGGGCCAGGGAGGGAGGGAGGGAGAGAGAGAGGGAGGGAGAGAGAGAGAGAGAGGGAGGGAGAGAGGGAGAGGTGAACAGCCTGTTCATTAAGCCAGCTTGCTAATGATTTACAGGAGTTTGAGAAATGCACTCAGCAGAGTTACTGAGCCGAGACAAGGAACAGAGACAGAATTACAATAGCTCTGTTTACCACAGGTGGCTTTACAGCACCGCCTGATCCTGTGCATGGACCAAGAGGCATTACAGAATATGTAAAGGGAAAATCGACCCTATTGTTTATGTACCCATTTTTGTTTTTGGGTGTATTTTTCTTTATTGCTGAGTTTTTCAGCTATCTAAAACATGTAGACGTCAGGTTTTGGTGTCCGAATCCAAGAGCAAGGGCTAGAAATCATCATAGAAGAGGCAGCGATATGACCAATGTCTCCACTGACAGTAGCCTCAATAGTTCAGAATGCAATGCAGTAAGGGCCGTGGTGTGATCACAGACACGCCCCAATGCTCACAAACTAGTTAGCAGTATTTACATGCCCATACATCCACCGTTGATTGAAAGCAACAAGCTTGCACCACTTCCGCTGGGGTTTGTCAAAAGTAATTCTGGGAAACATAGGAAATCACTAACTGGAGTAGACGTACATGAGGCAAGTTGAGGGAAAGTGGGTACACCAAAAAAGTAAATTACAACACTTCATCACAAAAGAACTCCTGGAAATGCGTTGAACATCACAGATTGATATCTAACAGTGTGTGGGGGACATTTTCCTTTACTGCTGGAGCACTTCGTTTTTTATCAAAGTAACTACTGATTTTGTAATAAACCTGAAAAAGCCATTGCGGTCACCTCCACAAAGATAACTATTTTCATGTACGTTATGAAAAATAATTGAAACAAAAGACAACTCTACGCCCCCACAGGTTCACTGAGTCAGATCCCACTCGGAAGGATTCCACTCTTTCTCCATATTCCCTTTCACACTGCAGCAGCCCACTGGGCTTTGAGGCTGAAACACAAGCGCTGGGACATCTGGTTATCGTCTCACAACATTTTAAATTGGATGTTGGGATTATCTTCGGCTAGCTTTCCGTCCCTGGACCCGCTATCGATGTGACGGGGTTGCCTCGCGTTTGCAGAGGATCCCTCCTGACTTTCCCAGGACTCATAAAGCGAATCCCAGCACTCCAGTCCACTGCACAGTAATGAGCAGCTGCAGGGCTCAGGTTCAACCGCGGGGGGTTCAAGCCTAAAGCCAAAGCATCCGCCACCACCAGCCTGGACCGTAGCCCAGACAGTGGAGCAGACTGCCGTCCAGTAAGCCCCCGGGCTACAGGCAAACGGTTCAGTAGAACAAAGACAAAAACAGCAAAACGGAGCCTCAAAATCCTGCTCAATCTCCCTTAGCTTTAGTCTTCCCATCAAACTCAGCATCGCCTGTAAGATTGGCCGTCCCAGTTCTGGACCACTCTGCATCATCGCGTTGTGGCACCCAGGGGAGTTCATTTTAGACCTCGTTGTGGTCTTGAGACTTTTCACAAGTTTTATTACGTTTAACCACATTTTACTGGTTTCAAGCCATTTTTAGTCAGCATACTGTATGTCAGGTATAGAATTTGTCAGTGACTAATATTTTCACCCTATTTCCTTTTTTGTCTATATTTACTGGAATAAACATACAAACACTCTGTACTTGATGGAGCTACATTGATGGGATAGAGTAGTAGGAGGCACTCTCTCTAAAGGCAAAAACATTGCATAGTGTCATCATATTTGTCCAATATTCTCCTTATTATCTCCTTATTGTAGTTACCTTTTCGTGATGAAAATATAGTTTATGTTAGTCTACTTATTTGAAAATGTAATGCTGTCTAACATTTTCAGGTCTTGCAAAATATGTTTCTTGATTTTCATAATTCTCCTTGACAAAATAACATAGTACCCTTGCACAAAGCCACAGTCGGTGTGCTGGGCTTGAGATGTTTGGGCCCATCATGATATAATGTAAAACATTCATGTCTTCTTCCAGTGAATTAGGCACCCTTCAATGCCAGCTGTTAAAAATCATAGCCATCAAGTAAGAGCCATCAACAGAAAGTAGCTCTCGCTGCTTTAACTGCTAGTCTCTCTATAGCCTCTCAGTATAGCCACTCACAGAAACCAGTGAAATAATACACAGTGGCTACGTAGCAACAGTCTCAGATCATGAGGGCCGTCGAAGCTCCTCACACTGGCAGGGGATTTCTATTAATTGCCTGAAAGTTTGCAATCTTGCCGAATCCCTCAAATTCTCTCACCCTCAATGATCTCCCACGGTTCAGCCCTCTCACACAGACTGACTGCCTCCCCTGCAGCCATCTCTCTTGGCCGAGGCCTTGGGTAACCATGGCCATCACCATGGGAACACCCCCATCAAGCCTTATTAACCTCTGCCTCTCAGGATCCCGGTCTTGACAGCTAGCGCATAGCGGCTCCCTCCCACCACATCCTTCCCACTGACCCAGGAAGTGCTCCCTTCCCCCTGGATTTGGCCTGCAGGTTGGGAAAACCTTGGCACTCCTCCAGTGGATAACCGCCCCCCCCCCCCGTTACCACAGCTCACTCCTGCATGGTTTAGTTGCCTCCCTGCATGGTCTTACGGGAGAGGAAACCAGGAATGGGATGGTTTTGCAGAGTGTTTGGATGTAGCCAAGAGCCACCTGGCTGCGGTGAGCAAGTGCTGTACCCCAGCTGGTGTCAACCTGAAGGGCCTCAGTGCCATGTTATTCCTCCCGTCCTCCAGGAGATCCCGTGGCCGGGAGCACTACAGACCAGAGCCAAGTTCAGGCTGGCAACGATTACCTACTAATGGGAAGCAGACTCTTAAAACATATGGTCCCAATTGATAAAAAGAAAACAACCCCACAGCTGACAGAGGAAATGTTATATTTCCAGCTTATGAAAATGGTTTAGTAGCACCTGTCAGTTTGTTAGTTTTTAATTTGAACCGCTTTTATTACATTACCCCGGAAACCGCTGTGAGGACCGACAGCTGTTTGCTTTCCCTATAGCTTCTCCTTCTCCATATGTCTGTAATTACGAGGAAGGGTTATGTGCATTTGATCATCCCACATCCACATCTTCTCAGTTACTGCTCTACCTGTTAACGTGATATCGGGCAAAAACCATTTCAAATGGGGAAATGCGATGACTGGTTGAAGACTTGAAATACATTTGAACAAAAGGAACTCTGGAAACTGAACATTGCCCGTCCTGGCTTTTGTTTTCTGAGAATTGACTCAGGCCCCGGTATCTGTGTTATCTCCTATCGGCGTCTCCTGGCCGGAATGGCCGAGCCCTCAGACAGCTCTGGGGTCAGTAAGGCAGATAAGAGAGGTGCCATTGAAGCAGGTATAGTTTTTTTTTTTTTTACCCTCTCAGGTCACAAGTTTCCTCGCTTATTATGGGATCTTGTTTTCGCACGGCGCACCCTTGTTCCTATGTGTCAAAGCTCTCTCGTACCCTATTAGACCCCAGCGGTGTTTCTGGAAAGGTTTCCGAAAACACGTCCTGGTTTATTGCCAGGAGCCACACCGATGCAGTTTGTTCACCGCTTTGCATTATTCATTTCCCTCGATTTCCTCGCGCTAATCTAATTAGATTCATCGGGAACGGTGTGTTAATTAAACGAACGGCGCACAACAAAAGCGCCAGCGCCCGTTCGGCTCGGTGGAAATTATTTTGAGCCCCGCAAACCACCTTTTCCTGATTGGAAACAAACCTATGACGGGGGATCAGAGGTGACGTGGTGATTTGCAGAGGGATCGCGGTGTAATTACTGGAGCGCTGCGTCTCCCTCGGCTGCTCGTTTAGAAAACCTCATTGTCATGTTAAAGCCTCATTAGCATGACACTGGCAGACACGCAGCTAATGATATTAGAAATTAGCAGCAATTTGGCCATCTTTTTTTTTTCTTCCCCCCCCCCCCCCCGAGACAGTAGAGGAGCGAGATGAACCTGAGGTCTGCTTTTCAAATGCTCGTTGCGGGGCGTTCCCCCCCCCCTCCCTCGTTCTGTGTTCAGGTTTAATTAGTGAAGGATTCAGTGAAAGAGAAAAAAAAAAAAGAATAGGAAATGTTCTCCGTCGGACAGGCTTACCTGACAGCACAAAACAGACTTTGTGTTTTCACCAGAAAGCCCAGGAAAGCATCTCTACAAGGGAATGTCCTTGACTATTTTTCCGTCCTCTTTTTTTTAGGATTCTGGTGGAATGGAAATACAAATACATAAATGAAGCCTACGTCAGACAAGCCCTCTATTGTAATGGAAATGAGCAGTTGTGCAATGATCAAACGTGTAAAAACAAAAGATGGAACTTGTATTATGAAGCAGTCCTTTGTCTCTCCAGGTGTGGCCTCAGGTTGGAGGTGCCTGTATATCTGTTGTCCCGTAGACAGCCTCAGCCTCTTGCAAAAGATATGGCCCATACATATTATAAGGGCATCATATGTGTTGACAGATGAATCATCACTCCAGTGCAGCATCTTCATCAGAATGTCTGCAGGGCCGCAGGATTCATTCCTGACAGATTCATCTGCCCTTTTTTTTTTGGTTTGTTTTGTTCAAGTGATCCCAACTGCCTTTTCACACTACAGAACCGTAATCCAAACCGACAGATTCATCACGAGCTTGATTATGAAGACACAAGTGTTGTGTCTGACACGAGGATTATCAGTGTTTTGCATGCTTGGCTTCATTCACGCACTTCTGAATTTAATCCCCTTCATATGAATAACGAGATGCCAAATCTGTCTGGATTCTCCCGCAGAAGCCGTTTATAATTACTGTTGTCAGCCGTAATTGGTGCCCGAGATTTCATTAGCCCGGAACAAGTCTGGGTAGCACCGGCTATCGGAAAAAGTACAGTAGGATTTCTCTTCGGCACATGCTGCCAACATGTCAGGAAGCGTTAAACTCTTAAACTCTGCGCGAACTGGAGCCATGTTCTCTATAAACTTTGTCCAGCCTGTACAAAAGGTAGTTATCAGTAGCGATGGCGGGCCAAACAGTGTCTATTCAACGGCTTTAGACAGAAGCGGGCCATCTCCTGTCGTGTTTCAAAAGGCACCGTAGCAACCGCGTGAACAAAACCAGCTCCGGTTGCGGCCGCAGAACGCCTGTGTGGTCCGCGATCGTAAAGAGGCGAGACAAAGCACTTTGCGAGCCGGGGGGGGGGGGGTGGGGGGGCAAGCATTTTTTCCCCCCCAGAAAGGTGAAAGCGCTTGCTTGTTGGGGGACATACAGGCGGAATGCAGTCGCACCGGCCGTGCACTATTTTGCGTGACATGCACTTGGGACGGGGGTTTGTGTATGGTAGGCCTCGTTACTGTCTCATGCTGGCCAGAGGCTATCCCTTTTGCAGCGGAGCTCTGGCAGATGTCAATAGGCAATCTCGCGAAAACTCAATAATGTTGCTTTTTCCTGGGAAAAACTCGCGGCAAAATCGCTAACGCTCTCTCGCATTAGTTACAGCTCCTCGGCGATCGGGGAGCGGCCGGCTCGATGTGAGCGTCGGGGCCTTCTTTTCCATTCAGAAGAAGAATGGGTGCGTTAGCCATGCCCAGGGAGACGACTTCATCTCTCCACTGGTAATTAGATCACGGCCACCGCTCGCCGAGGAGCCGGAGAAAAGCACATTGGGCTCTCGCTGCAAAAAAAAGGCCCACAATGAATGACTCAATGCCACTGTATCTCCGTTCGCCCGGTGTCGGGGGGGGAATGGAATGCTTTAATGGAAATGCTGCGGTGACCTGGGCAGCGGAGGCCCGGGGGGGGGGAGCTTCGAACCATCCCCTTTGCTGTCAGCGTGCCTTTTCACGAGCCCCCTTTTTGTTTACGAGGCTGTCGGAAAAACGCGTAAAGAAAATGTTAACTTTGCGCGGTTCATTTCTTTTTCGGACATGTAGATGCAGGAAGCAGCCTGTGTTTGCTTCAGGACCCCTGGGGGGGGGGGGGGAGAAATGTCCCCTCGGGCCTCCCTCTAATCTAGTCTGTCATCCTCCCCTGATATCCCTCCATAATCTCTTTCCCAACAAATATTCATTGGTAACCCTCGTGGTATTTTGTTAAGTACACAGAAACCCCTAACTCAGTGAACATGCCTCCTTAAAGTCCGACTCTTTGAAGGCCTTGTGCGAGGTCCTGATCAGTACAGGTGTCTGAAGCCCCCCTGTGGCTTTTTATCCCCCCTCCTGTCATTTTCTGTGCCAGTATGTGTGCTTTCTCTGCACAATGCCGGCCTTATTTAGCAGAATACCTGTGTCAGGGTGCCTCTGCTTTCCGAGTTCCTTTCGCAACAATGGGATCCTTTCTCATTCCTCCACGCCACGCCTCCCTCCTTCACTCACTCACTCCATTTCCCACTGAGAGCCCTGCAGGCAGGCTTTTTGTTGACACATTCAATAAGACCTCTCAGCTTTTGCCGTGATTCATTACGGTAGGATAAGGTCAGTGTCGTTTGTCGCATTGCGAAACGTGCAGCCGGCCACCGTTTGGCCCGTGAGGTGTCACGTTAAGAAATGCGAACATGCCATTGCAGTACATGCATAATGAATGGAGGCTGTTCTCTTCCAGCGCTCTGATCGATCCGCGTTGATATCAGGAATTCATTTCGGAAGAGGGTATTGGCACTGGCTGGAGAGCACACACACACACACACACACACACACACACACATGCTAGCTTCTGCAGGCTCTGCTTCATATACTGATACATATACACACAGGAGTTACTGCCATTCTTCCATTTGAAATCAGCCTGATTCATCAGCGAGATATTTCAACACGTCGACGGCGGGGCTTTATGCCTGCAAGTTCCCTCACGCTTCCTCTGTTTTGCCTTTTTATTGTTGCTGTGTAAACTCAGCGTGTTTTCACAGTCTGAAGTTCTTTTCCCGCAGGCTAAAACGACTCCGGGAACAAGGAACAGCTCCACTGTAGATGGTAATGCTGACTTGTTCTCCTCGGGCTACACTAAAACGACATTGTGTTGCCTCACGAGTGCCAGAGGGTGCAGATCCAGAGCGACGGGGAGGGAATGCAGCGGTGGTCGGAAAAGGCTTTAGATTCTTCCAGAAACAAGGAGTCACTTTCGATGACATTGAATTTGTCGGGGTGCTCTGACAACATTAGGTCCTCACTGGAAAAGGAGGAAAAATATCAGCTTTTGAAGCAAGACACGCCATTCTCCTACAGTGGTGCACTAGTTTAGTTTTCAGGCATCATAGTGGAGATGGACAGGAAGCAGCAGACTGAATGAATGACATGAAATGTGAATTGCGCACTTGAATGTGTTGAAAGGCTTTCCAAATGAAACCTTTAACTCTGACGCTAACATTAGCAGGGTTAGGGGTTCAATTCCCACTGCACTCATGCATCCACCATTTAAATGGTATGGGTGTATGGGTGAACACCACTATAGGGGGATTAAGATGGTGAAGTAGCGCTATCATAAGAAAATGGCACCTCAGGTTGGAATGCATCCTAAATGAAGCTGTAGCATCAGCAGAAGTGGAATATGTGCACAATCATGATCTTGCATGTAGACGGCGTGAAGTAGAGCTTAAACACGACCCGTCAGACAAGTTTAAACAGTTAAAGTAGATCTTCGCCTCAGCAACAAAGCAGAACTGCCAATTAATTAGAAGTTTGGCGATGGGATTGTTTCAGTCGTCTCAGGAGGTGAGAAGTGAAGTATTGGTAATCAAAAGTTAGAAACAGGTTCATCCCAAGAATTAGACCCACCGTCTGATGCTTTGGGTCCGTTTGTCCCTCCGCTTTCTGTACAAATCGTCGTTAGATATTTCAAACCGCACGAGGATATCGCTGTTCTAATAATATCCACCCGCTTCAGTTGACTGCCCGTCTGCGTTCTCTCAGAGCCCCGACATCCATGTGCCCTTTCCAATGTTGAGATGTTTTCCCACTGTTCTACAGGCCATTAACAACAAGTTAGATACACATCGACCCTCTGATGCTTTGGGAAAGTTTGTCCTTTCACGGCCCCTGCCAAACCACACACACACACACACACTAAGAGGAAGGGAAGGAAGGGAGAGCGAGAATAGAAGGAATAGTGTGTAAAAAAAGTGGCAGTAAGAAGAAAAAGGTGTGTGTGTGTGTGTGTGTGTGTGTGAGAGAGAGAGAGAGCAATCACAGAACCATGCAGTCTCTCCAGAGGTCAAAGGTGAAGGCCTTGAAGTGGTGGTCGGGTGGGAGGGTGTTTGGGGCCTCAGGTCAGGTAGGCTGGCAGTCTGTGGGAACCAGAGGTAACACACACACACACACACACACACACACACACACACACACACAGGCAGGGTCTTAAGGCGAGGCAGCGCAGGAGAATAAAGAATAGAGAAATTCCTCTCAACCTGTCAGAATGAAGTTTCAAGGTTGAATATGGACACCAAGGCAGTTATGACTTCTCTTTATTTTGTGATTAACACAGTCAAATTGGTTAATATGTCAAACAAATGTTTCTGATGAATAAAGAGACATATTTGAAAAAATTGTGTTCAAAAAAGTGTTTAATATAGGGACTTTGTCATTTGAGAAAATAGCTGTAGCTGGTATTTGAAGTTTTTTTGATTATTGTTTTGTGTATTTTAGGAAACAACAGCAAAATAATAATATAAAATTGACCAATCCAGCCAAAATCACCATTTTCACTTGTTGAGCCTCACCTTAAGTGCTTATGTTTGTCCCTGTGTATGTTAGTATTATTATTATTATTATTATCATTATCATTATTATTATAATGTATGAGGACAGGCCCTGTACTTCTTTCTTCCTGAGGTGGTGAAAGGCTGCTGTACGTGCATATCACAAGTTGCAATCTGGGCTTTTTCCCCCCCCTGTAAAAAGGTGAAATGTGTTGAGTCATAGCCGTCACATTTAGCCCGGTGGAAGGAACCGGGGAAATCAAACGGTGAAATCGCTCTGCAATTTCACCTCTGAGCCTTTTGACATTTCCCTCTGTTGAGACTTCACGCTGCCGGCTCACATACAGTCACAAGTCTGTCAGCGCACAGGTTGATGGAGTCGCACGCAGGGCCGTCCGCTCTTTGTTAGCTTTCTTTGAGCTGACAGCGCCGAGGTAGGCCCCTCTTTTATGGGCCCCCTGAGACACACACACACACACACACACACACACACACACACACACACACTGATGTACATAAAACACATTACAGGAGAAATCACACTGCAGGATTTCCCCCTCCCATTCATTTCAAACCCCACCATTTATTCACTTGTTTTGGTTTGTTTTTGTGTGTGAGAGAGAGAGAGAGAGAGAGAGGGAGAAAGAGAGAGAGAGAGGCTCCCTTCTTGCCATTCATTTGTCAGTGCATGTCTGTATTAGGGCAGGGTGGTGAAAACATAGGGGACGCTTTTGAAGACTCTCAATGTCAAGTCGGTGTTACACCCTAACAGTGAATGCATCATTTCAGCTGCTTGTTTTACACTAAAGTGAACGTCTTTGTCAACTCGGTGAATCCGATCTGTGACTGGCGCTTTATCCTATTGAATTTCAACAGGGCAGAAAGCTCTTGCCGGTCCTCATGAAAGTATCAAATTGGATGGGAATGACGGGAACTTCAAACACTTGAAATGAAACAAACACCCTGCAGGACCAGCCACTTTTGCCTAATTTGCTGATGATGATCACATTTATCTTTAAGTAACTTACATACACACATTAAGGAGCTGCTCCTTCAGGTAAATTGGACTGAATGCTTGTTTATCTTCCATTCTACAGTAGGTTAAGTGAAAGTACATCATTCTGGCTGAGACTGTTATTGAGGGCTGGTCCATGTCTGCAAATATAGGCTAATCTGAGCTTTAGTGTACTGTTGAAAGGCGTGCACTAATTTAAGGAGAGGAAGGGGCGAGCAGCCTACTGTCTTAATGCGGCATGATTGTCATTTCACATGCAATAGTCCTACAGCTCCTCTATTGTCAGAGCTGTACCGGCTGCAGGCGTTCTGGTTTTCAGTTCTCTGAAACAAGCCGGCTCATTGTCTGCAAAGCGAACTCTCCACATCCTCGCGCTGTTTTCATAAGCATTTCTCGATTCAGACGTAATCCGGTTATCGGCTGAATCAGGAACATAAATAATCTCTGGGAACATCAAACACAAGCTATTTCCCTTCCAGTTTTTGTTAGTTGAATTGGAATGTTACACACAGTGTTTTTTTTTTTTTTTGCAAAGTCATCCTCTACTTGTCATTAGTAAGCATCGCTTCCTCCAGTAATTAAATCTTCAAAGAGTTAAACGTACTTGAAATGCTCCGTCGCCTCTGAAAGGCCTGCACCTTTTTCAGATCTCAAGTCTCGTACAACGCAAATATGGTCTGCGATGTCGAAACGGCGATAACGTTTTCTGACCCAAAACATCAAACGGCTTTCACACCTGCTGTGTGATAAGGCCGGCCCACTGTGACGGGACCCGGAGCTGATTGTATGCATTCATAACTTTGTGGTAAATCAAAGCAAACAGTTACTATATTAACTAAAAAGGTGGGGGGGGTGGGGGGAGAAAAAAAAAACCCTGGCCCCGGTGAGCCTAGTGTCCATATGAACCGAGTCCATCTATCTTAGTAATACCAATCCGCTAGCGAGGCAGTCTTAAGAGAGTGTCAAGTACAGGTCAGTACGCCCTCGGCAGCCCAATCAAGGCTGATGAATACGAGAACAGCTGAGTTCAAAGCTCCTGCAGTGAAGCGACCGGAGTAAAGGAAGACCTGAGGCGAGGGCCGGAATGAAAAGTGGCAAACGTTCTTTTCTTTTCTTTTCTTTTTTTTTTACATTAACCACCGTAAAATTCCTATTTACAGCGTTTGTGTGCAAAAAAAACGAGAACGGTCTGATGGAAATTATTTCGGGGCTCTGTGAATAGTTTATGCAAGTGGCTGACGCAGGAATTCTTCAGACTTGCTGACCTGGGACCAGTCAGCTTGGTCCGCACCTTGACGCAGCAAATTCCCTCAAAATCGGCCGCTTTGAATGAATGAAGCCGGATCCCGGGGAAACGGGGCATTTTTCAGCTCAGGTTTTCATTAGTGTGCCAGCGCTTCCCCCTTGAGATTGAAATATCCCCGGATGGATGGGAGTACCAGCGGAAACTTAGCAACCACCCCAGGTTTTCCAGCACTCCCACAACCTCGCAGTTGTGCAGTTGTAACGCTAGAGTATGCACGGACTTGGCCCGCCCCGACGAGCGTCTTCGTCGCTCGGTTGCATCAGAGCTGAGGCCCCCCGGAGCCGAGCCTTCTGGGAGCTGCTGTTGTTATTCTAATTTAATTAGAGCAGCTGGAAAAAATGCCCCCAACTCTTGTTTGGATTTAGGACTTCCTGAGTTTGGAAGTTGAAACACTCGGCATTCATCATCCTCCTCGTCCCCCCGTCCTGTAGATGGGATCTTAAAGCCTTTTGAATCACGACACTGTAAATGTACTGCCCCCCCCCCCCCCCCCGCCCCTTTTAATTCTTAAGACCCCTGTATGACTCAGCAGGGGCATGACGGATTTTCAAACACGAAATCAGTCACAAGGAGGCTTGCAGAAATCCCTGCAGCTATGCGTCTGGGGTCGAAAAGTGATTTACTGTACCCGGGCCTCTCTTGACCCAGCTTTCTTCATTTGCTCAGGTCTCTACAGTACCCACAGCACTATTGTATCGCTTTCTCTTCAGTCTTTGCACAGGTGTCAGGGGGTGAATTGAAGTCAACACGCCTCTGGAGAGCGGCACACAGTATTTATTGCCCTGACCCAATAAGGAAAGGGTCAGCACGGGGGCTAGATGGGGAGGTGGGGGGCATTGGGAGTTGTCTGGTCAGAAAGCTGGTTTGATGTGGTGGGGGGGATCAGGCCTAACAGCTGGAACACATGGCATCTGCCTGTTCCTTCTTACCCCCTCTCCTCCAACTGTATTTATTTATCTCCCCTTCTTTTGCCTCAGCTGAAAGGGGTGGAGGCAGCTGGGGACTCAAATCAGGACGGAGATGATTTGAACGCAATCGTGCAGGCTTGTATGACTGGACCAGGCGCAGGCGTCTACTTCAAATTTTTTTTTTTTAAATTATTATTATTTCAGCTAGCACTGCATGTGCCAGAAAAGCACTCTCAAGCCTCTCAAGCTCCAGGGTCCCCTCTTTCATCTGTCTCTCCTTTGCTTCAAGGACAAACCGATGCAGCTGTTTTTCAGTCTTCCTCAATCAATGTGTCTGTTTCGGGTCTCTGGGTGCAAAAGCTGAAGTCCCTTTTAAGATTAAGATGAACTTTATTGATCCGCGTTGGGGAAATTGGGTAATTTCAGAAGCAAAGAATAAGAGCTAGATACAAAAATGATATAAAAATATTAAAGCTAAAGTTAGAAAAGTCAGAAAGATTTACAATTGGCAATTTCCACTGTATTATTACAGTGAGATTAAATCAATTGTACTGTGGCCGATTTATTGGATAGCTTGGATTTCTATATTATAACTAATAGCTTATTAGCATAGTGCTGCAAACTTTGCTTCAACCTGGCAAACCTAGAGTATATATATATGAACAGTTATTTGCACAATAGTGCCACTTTCAGTAATGGCACAGTAATTCATAGTTGTATTAATAGCACTGAAAGTGCTTTAAAGTGGTGATCTGTAAGCAAGGAGCGTCTGAAAGCCTCAGCTATAAAAAAAAAAACCCCATGAGGCCAATCCAGAGCAGAGGGGTTTAGGGGGTTGGGGGATAGTGTATGTGTGTGTGCATCAACTTGTCTTGTTGTCCTTACTTAGAGCTTCACCTGCAGAAGTCACCGGGGGCCTCGTCCCCATCCCCAGCCAAGCGTCCACAGCATGACTGTAAAGAAAAGTCTAATGAAATTGTTGCGCTGGATCCTGCACGCTTATTGCATTAAGTGCAATCAATAAATCCTCTTTGTGCGCTGGCAGCCCTCCTCTCCCTGAATCTCAATAAAGCTGAGTGCTCTCTGCGTAATGAAGATTGCTTGGGAACTTGATTAATTTTAGTGCAGTCGAACTGAAGGGGCCCGCACTTTCGCAATTTCCCCCCTCGCTGCACGGCCCATCGCTTGACTTTTTGAAAAGATGTGTACGCTGTTAAAAGTGGAGACACCATATATTTTCTGCCTACGCGGACTGAGTGGAACGACACGTCCTGGTAGCATGACTGGCAAGGGTTTTTTACTGCGTCCTAATGGATATCAGTCTCATGTGAAGCCAACTCATTGAAAGTGTCACTGTTTGAGTGGCCTCTGTGCCACTTTGTCGCCGTGCAGCTTAAAGCCTTAAAGGGGCGTGTTGCGAGACAGACGGCCCAAGTTTTTAAGAGGCTGTTTCCATATCGAATGGCCTCCGCCTCTGTTGTGCGGGCTTTTTCACTAGACCGCATTTTCCAATTTGAAAAAGTGTCCCAACTTTTGGAGTTTCTGCTCTCATGCCGCGTACTGTCACAGCATCCAGGCTTGCAAATTTTGAAATGGCCTGTCCTCGAGAATTCAGATGGACCATGCTTTCATTTGTTTTTCTTATTACGGGATTGTCACACCTCCGTTCTCTCCTCCCCACTGGTGCTGTTCATGGCTTTACCTCAAGCTGGTCTTGGGGAGCCTCTCTTGGGGGATCGACTCGGTCTAATGGCGAGGTTATTGGCCCCTGTCCCCTTTCTACCCCGGCCAGCACTGTGCAAGACTTGAACCCTGGAGAGAGAACTGAAGCAGACTTGCCATTCTCTCTCCACCCTTCTTCCTCTAAAGGCTCTGAAGACCTGCTGAGCTCACCGGCTGCTCTTGTGACCCAGACTAGATGGATATCATCACGGGGTGGAGGAGAGAGGGGCAGCGCAGATAAGAGAGTCATCTTGTTTTGTCTAGTGCTCTTCTTCCAATGCAGGCTATCTCTGCATCAAGGCACCAGCTGGGTTATAATCCAAGAGCTTCTCTCACTATCTCCACTCTCTCTCTCTCTCTCTCTCTCGCCTCGCTCACCTCTTGCCGTCCCCCTTTCCTCCGTCTTTTTCCTTTTTTTGAGGTTTCTTCAGACGGGAGCGCTTTGTAGTTATTCTCCGCCTCGCCCCGAGGAACCCGTTTTGACCTGAAGGGAGAGAGGAAGTGAGCATCTTCTGAAATAGAAATCAGGATCTCACATCACAGCAAAAAAGTCTTTGATTGGTCACCCAGTGGTCCGCATCAATAAATCAGGCCTTGTTACGCTCGGAGCCCGGGTGAGGCTTAAAGGATTACATAGGCGACATACTTTGATATTCCCAAATAAGTCGAAGCCAGAGGTGATGAGTCCATTCGGATCAAACAGTAATAAGACGATGATTTCCCAGGGCGTTTCAACACGGCCCTTGTCTTAAACCTGTGACGCACCGAGCCGCACTTATTTTCCACCCCTTGAAGTCTTATCAGATCTGTTACCGGCTTCTGATTTTCAGAGGATAGCTTCTCATTTGTATTCCGGGTCAGCGAGCCCGGTGGTATTGCCTCTGCAGTGTCCCAATGTATTTTTGAAATATGGATGACAGAGGAAGGTGACCGGCGTGGCTCCAGCGTGATGCCCGGTGGAAGCTATTGGCGAACTGATCCCCAGGCTGTAAATATTTCAGTGCCTGTCACATAGCTGAAGGATGCAGGAAGAGATGGAGATGAAGTTTCTCTGTACTGTTGTTAATACTGTCCAGTGGGAGCTGTGTGAAGGAGGACACATTTTTATGGCACTTTGCAATAGACTGCAACTGTAGAATTGGACAACATAAACACGACTATTATTGCTAAGACGTTTGAAGTGACCCGACAACAGGAAATGCAATGAGGCATCATAGTGTGTACTCTGTGCTGGCAAGGAATTTGCTCCTCGCCAGAAAACGCCTCCCAAGCCAAGTCCGAGACTTCCAAGGGATTTTCCAGGAAATCAAGGGCAAAGTTAGCGGAGATAGAAGTAACCGAACACTGTGTTGCACATACCAAGACTTTAATAACTCTTTGATTATCAGATTATACGTCGGTACGATGCCAGAATCTGACAGAACATGAACCTTACGAGTAATTGCATAAACTTGGAGCCAAATTTCATTGCCATTGCACCGATGGGAAGATTATTAAGGCGACACTGAATTACATAGAAGACGAAAGGCTTCTTTAACAGCAGCATGATACTGAAAATGTTGAAAATGTTAAAAATGCTTATCGTGTGTGCAGGTCTTTCCGCTGCTCCTGTCCTGACCTGCCATCACCATAAATAACCTAAAAACTCTCTGGTGCAACCCAGTGGAAAAAAATCAATATGCATTTAGTTAGAAGAAGACTTGATGCAATTTTGTTGTCATCTAAAAGGGCAGGCGCTTGCAGCAACACACTCTAAATGCAAGGAGAGATCTTGAAAAATGGAGAGGGATTTATGAGTTTCTGCTTTTTCGTAGTACCATTTTGTATCTTGACACAGGAAGGAGTCTTAAAGTGCTGCACAGTGGCAGTGTGACGGGAGGCCAATCCCCGCCAGAAGATTGCTCCTTTATGGCACTACTTTGGTTTGGAGCCCACGTAAAACTTACAGGAACTTTCGTCTAGACGCTCTGTCAATGCGGTGACTGAATACTCTACTATGTGCTGATAGATGTGCTTAAAACCACCACTCTTGGAAACTGTTGTCTAACGTTTTGTTTTGTTTCTCTTTCATGTGCTGCCCCCCTCTCTGGTCCTGCCAATGCCCTTCCAGGTAAGACCACTCCCTTGACTTTCATCTCTTTGACGTGCTGGTCATGGTTTTTCTTTTCCCAAACCACATCTGCCACAAATCCCCCCCCCCGCCCATGGGCCTCATCATGTGTCAAAGGACCACCCCATCTCTAGAGAGAGAGGGTTCTCTGGAGACTAATGTCAAATATAGCTATGTTCGTAAATTTGCGACACTTGTACTATTGCAAGTCGTTTGGTATACCAGACCCTGCATTTGGTGACACTTAAGTCATTTTTCCACCACAGGAACTATCCAGGAACTTAGTGCTATTGGTACTTAGTTCCAGGAACTTCAACCTTTCCCCCCGGGGGAACTAGCCCCAGAAAAAGGTTCCTCTTGGATAGTTCCTGGACCCAACAAAAGTTCCTGCTAGCGAGGTAGTACTTGCATTGCATAATCTCCCCGGTACTTTGGCACGGTGGGAAAGCAACCTCAAACTGTTTTGGGGAACTAAAAAGTTTCCTGCTGAGAAGGTTCCTGCTCAAAAAAGTACCGACAAGGTTCAGGTTCCTGCGGTGGAAAGACGACTATAGGTGTACCAGTTGATAGTTGGATTTCTTCTCGACACAATATCAAGTAATCACATTTGACATACATTACCTCATGTCTTACATTATAACAGGCCTTGTTGGCATCCATTCTCTCCCATCCTGTGTTCCTGACCATCCAAAACTATCACCACAGAACCTCTCCACCCTAGTTAGCTCACTACCGTTTGCCATGTAGTTGGACTCCTCTGAATTTGACACGATTCTGCACAGAATATGAGTTGATTTACTGATTTATTTATTTTTTCCTAGTGGAAAATGTATTGACTCGTGTATGGTACTGCAATTGTTTGTGCAGGTAAAACTTTCTAGAGAGATGGTTGAATGAGAGTGCAGCGTTGTCCTTTGACTGTGTCAGGTGTGTATTCAAGTGCTCTTGCCTCAGAGATGCCATCAGAGCAACGTGTCCACTCTGGGCTCTGTGTTGTTGAAGAGAAGAGTGCTATACAATTTAAGTGGGGGAGATTACAGTGAGTAAAAGCCTATTGGCCCATTTTACCAGGCCCCAGCAGCTGAACTATCTGCCCTTTTGTTTTCTACTAATTGTGCAGAGCGCCGATCTCCAGCACATTGGATGAGCCTCTTGCTAGCCTTCGAAAGCAGATGGTTTTGGTCGGGCAGATGCATTCACGTTTTGATTGAGCCCCCCGACCGGCTTTCATGACACGAGGAAGAGCAGCCTCGGAAAACAACGGGAGTTTGTCAGGGGATCCAATGGCGCTGGAGGAGCGCTCCTGTTGCCGGGGAAAGGTCCCAGAAGGCCGTCCTTTGTCATGTATATTAAAAGAGCTCTTCAGTCAAAACAAGGCTGCTTAGTCTGTCATTAAAGCTCCCAGATGACGGAGCTGTCCTTTCATGTGCTCCCCTCTCAGGGCCCTTCCCTTCCTGTTAAAGTTGTCCCAGCCAAGCCCCTCTCCCTCCGGCTCCAGCGGCTCAGAAGACGATAGTCCTGGTCGTCAGGTCTGATTGGCCGACGCGTAACAAACTATTTGTTTACCTACTGGCCAAGACCTATATTGATTTGCGTTTTTTTGTTTTTTTTAATAATTATCAAATCACATTTAGATATGGTCGTGTTGTTGGACAAGTGTTGACAAGGGTCTTACGAAAAGTGTCGAGAGACGTCTGTATCACAAGCTGTCATCTCCATGGCAACCAGTTGCTGTTCCGGAGCAGCATTGCATTTTTTAAAATTCCATTCTATGTGCCCTGAATCAAAGGAAACAATGCAAATGTTCAATAAATGTTTTATTTTGAATCAATACTAATATTAATAATAATAATAATAATAACAACAACAATACCACGACTACTACTAATAATAAATAGCTTCTGCCGAGCTATATAGTTCTTGAACAGTAGCTGATCAAACAGTAGCGACACATAAGTGGCGGTATGATATTAATATTTCAATGAACTGTTAATGTTATGTTAATGCAGCCACAGAACAGATAGGGAATAGATTTTGGGCTTAGCAGGGTGGCCTAGTGGTTCCTACAACTGGAAGACCCAGGTCCAAGTCTCCACGTCAACCAGCATGCACCCTGCCGAAGTGTCCTTGAGCAAGACACTGAATCCCTACCAGCTCCAGGAGTCCAAGCTGCCCCTGACCTCCCTGAGGAGGGGGCAAGAGA